>CM066033.1:465262944-465745444 GCA_033557465.1 Ichthyophis bannanicus | reverse complement strand
GAATTTCTGAATATGTAGTATACAAATATTTTTTATTTTTATTGGCTCTGGGATAGATTGTGCTCACCCAAAAGCGGGGTTGGATGCAGCGGCGGCCCAAGGGGGATGCGGGGACATTTGCATAAATATTAGCATAATATTAACGTGCGTTTTTAGTAAACATGCTTCTTAATGAGTGTCTGAATAAAGAAAGACTAACAGATTTCTATGTTACTATATTCCATTGCCAACCGCCAGGCCCATTAGGAAGTACTATAAACACTGCCCATTTAGAACTCATAGCAAATCCACCATATCATAACAGCTCTGCCAGGACTCACAAAGCACCAAACCCTACCTATCAAAAGGCAACACTGCAAATATTAAACCAATACATCTCAGAGAATACCAATGCATCTCCTACTGGTGAAAGAAAACAAATGGCACAGTCAAATAGAAACTACATGAACAGAATACCTCAACTTGGTTAAAATGCAGAACATAAACTGTCACCAAAGAACAAGGGATCACAATTTAGAAATAGGAAGACAATAATTAAACTGGGAACCTCAAAAGCCAAACTTGGGATGTACAACAACACTGGAGAAATAAAACTATAAATTAATTTCCTCTTGTACTAAACAAAACACAAAAGACGTTAACGATGCACATTTCCCAGAGCTGATATATTTCAGTTAATAAATTCAAAATAAAAAAGTATTTTTCTACCTTTTGTTGCTTGTGCATTTTCTTTTTCAGTTGCAGTTGCTTCAGTCACTTTCTTCTGGTTTCTTTGTGTCTTCTGCGAGCTATCCATTTGTCCTTTCTTTTCTTTTAGATTTTTTTCCAAAATTTTTCCCTATATCTGCTTTAACATGCTGATCTTTCCCCTTTTGCTCTTTCCTCCATTTCTTTCCTTATTCCTTTATCATTTATTTATTTAGCTGTATTTATATCCCGCTTTTCACCGGGTCAAAGCGGTCAATTGGGGGATACATTTAACATGAGGGGATATGAGACACACACACTAATACATACAGGGAACATGGGCATTGGAGGGTTAAGTGGCTTGCCCAAGACCACAAGGAGTGCCTATAGGACTAGAAATCCCAATCCCTCCGGCCTGAGATTGCTGTCCCCAGGTGGGACTTGAACCCCCGACCCTCCGGCCTGAAGTACCTTGTCCTAACCACTAGACCACGCCTCCCTCAAATCCACTCAAATTTCACCCTTCCATTCTCAATCTCCACTTACTCTTCCAATACCCGGCCCATCGTAGACTTTTCTTCCCTCCCACACAAAATATCTATTCCCCTCTCCATTCTCATACCCCATCCCTTTCTAGTCCTCCCCCAAAATCAGCTCCCTTATAGTTCTAGACCCACCCAGCATCTGCCCCCTTCTAGTCCCAGTCTCCCAAGCTTCCACATCAGCCCATTTCCAGTCCTAGCCCCCCCCATATGCTGTTTTCCAGTTCCATCCAGCCCCCCATCAGCCCATTTCCACTCCAAGCTCCCCCATCAGTCCATTTCCAGCCCTATTCCAACTCCTATCATCCCACTTCCAGTCATATTCCAGCCCCCATCAGCCCATTTCCAGTCCTATTCCAGACCATCACCCATTTGCAGTCCACGTTCTCCCCATCAACCCATTTCTAGTCCTATGACTGGGATGTAACTATACCTGGCTATACTTTATTCAGAAAGGACAGGGTAGGAAGAAGGGGAGGAGGAGTGGCACTATATGTAAAAAATACTATTAAAGCTTTGGAATTACAGAGCTTAAAAGGGAGAGAGGAGGCATTGTGGGTTAAACTAGAAAGAGGGAAAGAGAAATCTATTTGCATTGGTGTGATATACAGACCTCCCTCACAAGAGGAAGAGGTGGACAGAGAGTTAATTGAAGACATACGCAGCATTGCTAGGAAAGGGGAAGTGCTACTGATAGGAGACTTCAATATGCCAGATGTTGATTGGCACATTCCTGCTGCAGTATCATCTAGAAGTAAGGAGATCCTGGATTCTCTACAGGGAGAACTATTCAGGCAATTGGTAACAGACCCCACACGTGAAGGGGCCATACTGGACTTGGTGCTTACCAATGGTGAAAGTGTTTCTGATGTTGTAGTGGGAGATCATTTTGCATCTAGTGATCACCAGATGGTGTGGTTCAGTATTAGGACCAGGGCTGTTAGAATCCATTCCAAGGTGAGGATCTTAGACTTTAGAAAGACTAACTTTGCGAAGATGGGCCAATACCTCAGGGAGTCGTTAGTGGGATGGGAACAGCTGGGGGATGTAGAAAAACAGTGGGCAAAACTGAAAGGGGGTATTTTAAAGGCAACCAACCTTTTTGTTAAAATGGTAAATAAAGGCAAAAGGAACAGGAGACCGCTATGGTTTTCGAAGGAAGTAGCTGAAAAAGTGAAGAAAAAGAGGGAGGCCTACATGAAATACAAGAGATCACAGAGAGAGGAAGACAGGCATCTGTATTTGGAAAAACTTAGAGAAGCTAGTAAAGCAGTCAAGAAGGCAAAGATTCAAAAGGAGGAGGAAATAGCCAATGCAATAAAATGGGGGGATAAAACATTTTTCAGATATATTAGTGAGAAGAGGAAGGGCAAAAGTGGTATTGTCAGACTCAAGGGTGCAGGGGGGGGAATATGTAGAAGCTGATAAGGATAAAGCGGAATTGCTTAACAAATATTTTTGTTCTGTGTTCACAGATGAAGAACCAGGAGCAGGACCTCAGAAAACACCCACAAATAAGAACAGAAGCGAGGGACATCTTGAACAATTTTCAGAAGACTGTGTTCGTGAGAAACTAGCTCAACTTAAAGTAGACAAAGCGATGGGACCGGATGGGATACACCCTAGAATACTGAGGGAACTTGGGGACGTTCTAGCAACTCCACTGACTGACCTTTTCAATGCCTCGTTGGAGTCGGGAGTGGTGCCAAAGGACTGGAGAGAGGCTCATGTGGTGCCTTTACACATTAAAGTAAGGATGTGGTTGAAAACTACAGGCCGGTTAGTTTAACTTCGGTGGTGAGTAAATTATTGGAAACGCTGCTGAAAGAGAAAATAGTGAGGTTTCTGGAGTCCAGCGGATTACAGGATCTGAGGCAGCATGGATTCACCAGAGGCAGGTCTTGTCAGACAAATCTGATTGATTTCTTTGACTGGGTGACCAGGGAGTTGGACCGAGGGAGAACTCTAGATGTGGTGTATTTAGATTTCAGTAAAGCCTTTGACACTGTTCCTCACAGGCGACTTATAAACAAACTGAGTACCCTAGGGATGGACCCTAAAGTTACTGCTTGGGTTAGAAATTGGTTGGGTGGGAGGCGACAAAGAGTACAAGTAAATGGAGCTCACTCTGAGGAGAAAGATGTTACCAGTGGTGTGCCCCAGGGATCTGTCCTTGGTCCGATTCTTTTTAACATCTTTGTTAGTGACATAGCAGAAGGGCTGTCGGGTAAGGTTTGCCTCTTTGCAGATGATACCAAAATCTGCAATAGAGTAGACACCCAGGAAGGTGCAGATAACATGAGGAGGGATCTAGCTAAGCTTGAAGAATGGTCTAGAATTTGGCAGCTGGGATTTAATGTTAAAAAATGTAAGGTCATGCATTTGGGCTGCAGCAATCCAAGGGAGCAATACAGTATAGGAGGTGAAGTACTTTTGTCCACTAAAGAAGAGCGGGACCTAGGCGTGGTTGTGTCTGATGATCTTAAAGTAGCTAAACAGGTAGAAAAGGCGACAGCAAAAGCTAGAAGGATGCTTGGGTGCATACAGAGAGGAATGGCTAGCAGAAAAAAGGAGGTGATAATGCCTCTGTATAAGTCTTTGGTGCGACCTCATTTGGAGTATGGTGTGCAATTCTGGAGACCGCACCTTCAAAAGGATGTGAACAGGATGGAGTCGGTTGCAGAGGGTTGCTACTAAAATGATTAATGGGCTTCATTATAAAGCATATGAGGACAGACTTAAGGATCTTAATATGTACACCTTAGAGGAAAGGCGGGATAGAGGTGATATGATTGAGATGTTTAAATACCTCCGTGGCATAAATGTTCAGGGAGAGAGCCTCTTTCAATTGAAAGCAAGTTCTGCTACGAGGGGGACATGGGATGAGCGTGAAGGGAGATAGATTCAGGAGTGATATGCGGAAATATTTCTTTACAGAAAGAGTAGTGGATCCATGGAATAGTCTCCCAGTGGAGGTGGTAGAGATGAGGACAGTAACTGAATTCAAAAAAGCATGGGACCAACACAGAGGATCTCTAAAGGTAAAAAGTGGACTGTTGTAGTTGTTGTTATGGAAGGACAGACTAGATAGGCCATGTGGTCTTTTTCTGTCATCATGTTTCTATGTTTCTATTCCAGCTCCTCATCAGCCCATTTCCAGTCCTAGCCTCCCATAGGCTCTTTTCCAGTTCCATTTCAATCCCCCATCAGCCCATTTCCACTCCAAGCTCCCCCATCAGCCAATTTCCAATCCTAGCACTCTGTTCAGCCCACTTCGTCCTATTCCAGCCCCTATCAGCCCATTTCCAGTCCTAATCCAGCTCTTCATCAGCCCATTTCCAGTCCAAGTCCCCCCCACCATCACAGCCCTTTTGCAGTCCTATCCCCCCCCCAACATCACAGCCCATTTGCAGTCCGTTCCCCCCCTCACAGCCCAATTGCAGTCCGTTCCCCCCATCACAGCCCAATTGCAGTACGTTTTCCCCTCCACCATCACAGCCCACTTGAAGTCCCCCCCATCACAGCCCAATTGCAGTCCGTTTCCCCCCCATCACAGCACATTTCCAGTCCATTCCCCCCCCCCACCATCACAGCCCATTTCCAGTCCATTTCCCCCATCACAGCCCACTTGCAGTCCTCCCCATCACAGCCCAATTGCAGTCCGTTTCCCCACACACATCACAGCCCATTTCCAGTCTGTTCCCCCCCATCACAGCCCATCCAGTCCTAGCTGCCCCCCCCCCTCCGAAGAGCCCCATGCCATCTAAGGGGCTGCAGAGGGAGCCGGGGAAGCCCTGCGAGGCCCCGGCTCCCTCTGCACAGCCCGCCAGCTTGAAGAGCCTTTACCTTCACGCTGACGGCTATTTCAATGAAGCCACGAATGCCGGGAAAGGTTAAAGGCAATGCCCTTTAACCTCTCCCAGCATTTTGCGGCTTCATTGAAACAGCTGCCAGCATGAAGGAAAAGGCTCTTCACACTGGCGGACTGTGCAGAGGGAGCCGGGGTCTCGCGCGGGCTTCCCCGGCTCCCTCTACAGCCATCCATTGAGCGAGAATGTGGTTCACGCGGGGCCCCCTGAAGTGCGGGGCCCTGTGCGAACAACATTCTCGCTCAATGGACGGGCTGGCCCTGGTTGGACGGCCTGGTCAGACATACAACCTGTGCACAGCCGCAGCTGCCGATTCTGTCCCCTTTGCTCCCCACACATACAAAGCATTTGTGTGGAGAGTGCTGGATGGGGGTGGGAAGTGGCGGTATGGAGGTGGAGTCGGGGCAGGCCAAAGTGGCCAGGCATACAGAGGCCATTCTAGTCAGGCCCCTGTACGTCCACCACCATCTCCTTAAGATGCCTGGCTTATTCCACCTCAAAGGTGGAATAAGTGCCAGGCGTCGGGGTGATTGGGGCATGCAGCCCCCCAAATGTACCACGCCACCATGGGACAGGACCTGCCGCCCAATCCCGGCCTTTCAGGCCCCAATTGGGGGTCAGGCAGCAGGATGTTGGGGCCAAGTTGCGCTGGGGAAGATTGTATCTCTGGCTGGCCATACCAGTGCCATGACGATAGGATGCCTTTGCACCAGAACACTAGCCGGAGTGCTGCGAGAGCTGGCCGGGCAGTGCATGGGATTTCTCCAGCCACAGAATTGGGAGCATGGCGGGCCGTCCAAGTGCCCTGGTTCTGCAATCGCGGGAAACGTATAGCTCCCATGGTTGCAGAATCAGGTACAATTGGGGCTTGTATATTTTTTGTGCATCTGTACAGTCTGGACGTGCCCCACTCAGAATCTGCCTCCACGCTAATGAGCTAAAAATGCCAGTCATTTCTAATTTGTAGAAACTGGATTTAGCTCAAGCCTTTTCTCAAACATGCAAGGTGAGCTATATTCAGGTACAGTAGGCATTTTCCTGTCCCCAGGGACTCTAAGGGGTATGTTTACTAAACCGTCTTAATGTGCGCTCTGTGACGTTACCGCGCGATAAGGTACCTTATCGCACGATTATGGCGCTTTATCGGGCGCAGAGGTACCTTAGCGCGCGATAACGCACGCAGCGGCGCAAACGAGCGCTGAAGGCGGAGAAAGGCTCCCGGAGGGCGGAGGAAGGCTCCCCAGGGGCAGGGAGAAGGGGTCAATGGGTGGAGAGTGGGAGGGGAGAGGCTCCCCGCACACTAATGCTGTGAAATCCGAGGCTGAAAACTAAAGCCAGTAAAACCTTGGCGTTAGAGCTGATTTAAAGGGAAGAGAAACCATTTCTGTCAGCAATGTACAGCAAAACCAGGGAAACCTACAAAAAAGTGATAAGTGTGATACATATGCACCGAACAAAAGGGCAAATAAACAGTGAAAATGAACAGAAGAAAATGGAAAAATAAAATAATCAAGCTGGACAATAGTGATCTCAATGGAAAACATCAAAAAACACTCCCAAGAAAGCACCAAAAAAGGATATGAATTCTGGAAGGGTCCATGCTCCGTCCCCATACAAGGTGAATGAGCCCACAGTGAAATTGCGCTGTGCAGGGTTTTCCTCTCCATCGGACAGGTTTCCTATGGCGTGCACATGTGCGGCAACAGCAGGGCGGGCATGTCGGAAAGGTCAACTGGAAAGATTCTTGAAAATGGGATACAGAGGGCTGCAGGCGGCACATGCTGTGGTGCAGCTGGGGCAAAGTGTGGACTAGGCAGATGCCTAGGTGGCACTTAGGAATGCTGAAACTGTACAGCAGCCAGACAGCAACTGATGAGGGCCCAACATAGGCATGAGTGTGTTTATAACAGTGTCACAGGGGATAGTACCCAGCAGGTACCTCCAAGGGCACAGAACATTGGCAGGCGGTGTTGGGGGGGGGGAAGCGTGGACGTCTATCTCTTTGGCAACATGGTGGTGCAGTGCACACAACCAGTGTGTCCAGAGGCAGAAGGTCACAGGTTCAAGTCCCAGCTGTGGTTCCTGCCAACCCAGTCCCCATATTTTACCCACTACTAAAACATGCTAATACAGACAGAACCTTTATTGCAGATGACGTAAACATGCCCAAAACACCTACATTTTACCCTACAGAGCACAGACACCATAAACAGGCGCATTACCTAGAGCAGAGTCTCCCAAATGCAGTCCTGGAGGGCCAAACACAATTCAGGTTCCATGCTGCCTCTAATAAAGATGCCTGTGCTGCATTTCTATGCGCCGCCCCCAAGGTATGCAGATGTATCTCATGCATATTCATGAGGGACAGCATGAAAACCTGAACAGTGTTTGGCACACCAGGAATGGAGTTGGGAACCTCTGCCGTAAAGCAGCAGCCAACAGGGACAGACACACCCGCACCCACAGGCTCCATTATCCAATGCCTCCTGGAGAGGCTGGACATTGGGCCCTGCGTGCATCTCCCAATACTAGCACTTGCATACCTTAGCAATGCCACCCTAAACCTGGGAATACGATACACAGCTATCAAAAGGTTGCTATGATTACTGGCAGATAGCAATTCCGAAGTTAAGTACAATTTTCTGATTGAGCTGCATCATGGCAACCTTTCTGATGTCTGTGGAGTGTGCTACAGGTCTTGTGTCTGACAGTGTTTACCACCCTGGGGAGTGACCCCAACAGTATTGCGTACCATAGCCATGCCTGCACTGTGCCCAGGACTGGAGCAGTGGCCAGGGCTGCCAAACACCTCTATAGTTGTACAATGCTGGCATAGGTGTGGGAGCGTGTGTCTGTCTATCCAGTGTGTGGTGGCTGCAAACACCCTCCACAGCCCGCACTGCCAGCACTGTTGCCAGTATTGGCCTGCCAATGTGCATAATGAGGAGCAAGGTACCATGGGTATAGCCCGGACAGGGTGGCCTGGCCAGGATGCATCTGCACAGGGCATAGGGCAATGGCTGGGACATTGTAGTGCCCAGCCACCACCTGCACAGACAGGGTAGCCACAGCATGTCCTGCTGGGAGATCACTCTCACCCTGACTAAGCAGTGACCACGGCATGGCTAGGTTCCCCCATAGTGCTGTACAGTATTTTTTTTATGTGATATTTATGGGTTCCAATCACTGACTTATCTGCTTGGTGTGTATGCTGACATCCCAGTTCTGGGTGCATGCATCTTCTCCAGGAACATGCACTATGGACTAACTAGCAGACTGTCTGCAGCTAGTATGTCTCTTGCTGGAACACCTTGCAGGGTGCAGTGGCTGGAGGCTTGCTGCAGGAGAATGTCAGATAGTTGTGGGGTGCAGCTGAGCATTTCCAGGCCTAATGTCTGTCTGCTATTGCTTTATGGATGTGTACAGAGCTATATTGACTGTGCTGTAGGATGTTTGTTCCCCAGCAGAACTGCAGTTGATGGTCCCCTCTACTGCCACCATTGCAAGGAGGTAGAATGTGGATCTGTTGGTCGGAGACCCTGTTTCCCACTCTCAACCCCAGAGGGTCGGTGGTGGTACATAATCTGCCTATGGGTCCATAAGGGCTAAACGTGACTCAGAAATACAGATGTATCCAAGGTGTGTCTGCAGGAACTGCCTATCTCACACACTAGCACTGCTGGGGACCTACAGCATGGCCTATTTCTGCCATGGAAGGTGCTGTGGACCTGGTGCTGGGCGCCCCACCTCACCCTCAGGGTGAGCACAGTAACTGCACAATGTGATGGTGTGTAGCTACTCTGTGCCAGTAACACACACGGTCAGTTCCCCCTACCAGGCCGAGGTGCTGTGGGGGTGCAGACTGCTGATTTGCATGTGCAGTGCATCATGGGTACGGGTGGGTTAACCCTGTCCTGGTGATCACAGCAGACTCTTTGTGTGGTGACGTGCAGCCCTTCTGCAGCCAGCCAGGGGTTTGTTAGCAGCTGTAGCCCACTGGTTACTTCACTGCCTATAGAGCCGGAGGTCATGGGTTCAAACCCACAGTGGGGTTGTTTGATAGGGCTGTCCAAAGCATTGTCTATTTTTAATGTACATTAGTGCTGCCAGCAAAAACACCCTCAGGGTACTGTAACCATAAGGTGCCTCAGAAGGCGCTTTATAGGGTGCCCTATAAAGCGCCTTCTGAGGCACCTTATGGTTACAGTCCATATAAGTTGCCTTATAAGGTGTCCTATGGAGCGCCTTATAGGGTGCCCTATAGGGGACATTATAGGGTGCCGTGGCGGACAGTGCACTTTATAATGTGCCCTATGGAGTACCTTACGCGGCACCTTAGGTTATGGCACGTGAGGGTGTGTTTGCTGGCAGCAATAATTAAAATACAAATAAAATGCCTCAAGAAACAATACTTACATGTCAAAGCTGATGCATCAACCAGCCTTATGCATTAGGCACACTGGGGGATTGAATTCATGACCCCTGTAGCATCAGTCAGTGTATTAACCATTGTGTTACACCTCTATTTCTATGCTTGCATGTCTGGGCACTTATTTATTTATTTATTTAACTTTCTTATATACCACGCTCTTCAGTATCAGTGTAGTTTACATGTAACATATCTGTCCAGTGCAGGAGGTCTGCACTGGACTTACAATATAACAGGGGGTAATGTACAGGTTCGAACAGGGTAACTATATACAAATAGATTCAACATATGTTAAGGAGTACTTAAGATTATCACGCGTTAACGCGCTTAGCGGCGCTTCACCCGATAATGTGCGCAGCAGCGCGCGTTATCGCGCGATAATCCCGTTTTGCTATTTTAAGACTGAAACGCCCACTCCTTTTATGGCAGCCTGCACACTATCGCCGGGCGCACATTAAGACAGTTTAGTAAACATACCCCTAAATCTGTCCCTGAGCAAATGAGAGTTAAGTGACTTATCCGAGATCACAGACAGCAGTGGTGGGATTTGAAGCTTGGTTCCCTGGTTTTAGCCCAACCCAGTTAGAAAAATTAAATGATCAGACGACAAAGATACAAAAGAATGTCAGTCTTTAGAGAATGAAATATGTCGGCTTTGAAAATGTGCATTTCAACACAGGAGGAAATGCATTTCTGTTTCTATCTCTTCACTTGTTCCACTGCTCAGTCAGTTTTCTGGGGTTTCAATTTCACTTTCTTTTGGCATATTTGCGTCTAACTTGTACTTTCTTATTCTTCACAAAATGATGGTCTATGTTTTTCATGGGCAGCAGAAGTGAGGAATTCGTTTAACAAGTTGGTTCTGTGTAGGAGTCTGCAGCTGGTTCTCTTTTCCCTCTGGAAATGTGCTGATCTACTAGAATATTTGCACTACTGATTTTTCATAGATACTGTAAGGTTGGTGTAGTTTGAATTTTTGGACTTGGTGCTGGTGTGGTATGGACAGCTTTAGAGTGTTCATTTGCTGGTTTTTGTGTTACTATACAGAATGAGGGTCATTCTAAAAGGTTTAGTTGTGGTTTGGACGTCTGCAGACATGCATGTGGACTTTGGAATCATGAACACGTCTCCATAACCATTCCACAAATAAAAAGCACGAGGGCGGGGGGGGGGGGAGCCTGCATGGAACAGCAGAAACCCTTGGCCAGTCCTGCTAAAATGCATTTTCTACCTTTGACTGTGCATTTTATTTTTCTGGTTGTGTTAGTCCCCTTCCCTTCTTCAAGTCCCCTGAAGTCTAGCATCTCTCCTTCCTTTCCCTACTGTGGGGCTGATACCAGTAGCCTGCTTGGAGCCTTCTCAGAACAAAACCTGAACCAAACAGCATGGATTCCTGCTCCAAAACTGCTAATGTTGCATTCACTCCCTGCCAAGGACTGTGAGCATGGATACTGAAGACCATTGTTTTCTGTTCTGCTTAGTGCTGACAACAGACTTTCTCTAGCTAGAGAGCTCCTGAGGACCTTGGAAGTTGCAACAATGTATTGGGACCCTGGTCAGTTGCTTCTGCTGGTATCTCTCATCATGGAAGCTATTGTGCAAAATACCACCTTTAGAAAGAGGCACTCTAATTGACTGTCCACCCAACTACATCTTGAGTCTAACCCATCCCAAGACAGGGGCATGGACTAACCTCACTCTGGAGAAGCAATAAGAATGTTTGCCTGAGAAAGGTTGGAGGCTTTTGCTTAGGTTTCATTTTTGCTTTGTGGCTTTTGGGGCTTTGGTTTTTGTTTTCTCATCAGGGTGTTTGCACATTGCTTCTCCTGCCACCTGATGAGATCTTGTGCTTGTCTCAGCACAGACACAGTGAGACCGGCTAAGCCCTCTGCAGGCACTGCAGGTGTTCTGTATTGTAGGGCTGGTACCTGTTCAGAAGCTAATGTCTGAACCAATAGCATGGCTTCCTATTACAAGATGGGGCCTGCTCTGAACCAAGGGTCCTGCTCTGAACAAAATCCTGAACCAAGGGGACTGAATTAAACAAGAAGGATTCCTGTTTTGTTTTAACTCAGCATTAAAATTTGCAGATCAAATAATTCTGCCAGTTTAGATGTATTTTTCCAGTTGACTATGTGCAGACGAACATGGCTGAGACCTTCATTGTGCTAGCATTTGCAACAATGTGTATGAACCAGCAACTCAGCAACTTTAGCATGATGGATATTTGTTTGCAGAAGGGCTACCTATTAGCTGTTACCAGATTTGCTGAAGATGACATACAGGGTTTAAGACCAGCCAATCTCCAGGTCTTCAGAACAAAGAATTATGCAACTGTACAACAGAACCCAGAGAGCAGAAGAGAAAGATTTTAGAAGAGAAGAAGTGGGCAGAAAGAATTCAAACAGAGCGCAGGCAGATGCAGCACAGCAAAAACTTCTATAGTATTCTGAAACATACAGAGGCTGGCAAAACACCTGTGAACTTTAAACTTCTGATACAGACAGTTTGCCTGCCTTTTCTCTCTGGCTGGAAAGTCAGATAGTGTTCAAGGCCAAAGCCTCGAGACAGAGTGAATTTCTCCCACAGACCTGCAGCTCAGTGTGTGACCATGCAGTTCATTTTAGCTGACGTTGGACCTCTGCCATACTTTGACTTCTTTCCGTTCCTAAGACCCAGACCTAGCCACAAGTATTCTGGTCTTTAATTTCTCCCGGAGGTTGGGGCTAGCTTAGACTGACAGATAATTTACCGTATGCTGAGTGCATGTGAATCAATGACATTGGTTTCTAAAACAGAGATTAGGGGGTATGTTTACTAAACTGTCTTAATGTTACCGGCGCTAGTTGCAGCGATAATGTGAAGAATGAAACATAAGGAGTAGGCGTTCCAGTCCCAAGGTAGCAAGAATCTGTATTGCGCGAATAGTGGGTGCCGTAGCATGTTAACGCGCGTAAACCCTAAGTACATGCCAGCACAATGTTAAACAAAATATAAATGTGATCACTTTCTGGAGCTGAAAATACTGTTCAGTGACATCAAACAAATGCTCCACTCTTCACCATGTGAGGTATAGAATTTCTGTGCAACCGGGTCTCAGACTAATACGGAGCTTATTTCTTGGGTTTTAGAGTAAAACTCAAACCCAAAGCTCACACTTGCATCAATGACCCGTATATGTTGCTGATGTTAAATTTGTTGTGCTTGGCTCTAAACAGATATTTTCCCACAAAAATGTATCTCAAAACTCAAAAAAAACTTTTAAAAGTGGTACTTATCTGTTTGAGCTATACTTCCCCAATGCCAACCTTCGCGCTGGTGCATTTCACTCCAAGGTTTTCTCAAGGGGATTTGGTTCGCACTGTGTCGGTTTTTCTACAAATACAGTATCAAGTTACTTATACGGTTTTTCTTAGCACCTCTATTCATTTCAACTAATATACAGGTATCACATTGAGCTATCAGTTGTACAAATTTAACTTTTCACTCACCACGTTCTTAAACCGGCTGCTGTCTTCTGCATTGTCAGTTAGACATTTGTTACCAGAGACGCCGCGCATGCTCACTGTGCGGCGTTTTTCTATCAGTCGGAATGTCAATGCAATAATTATCAGCTGGTGATACGAATGATGACATAATGACTTTCACTGATGTGGAAGAGGCATACGATAACTACAAAGATGTGCTTTTGTGGGAAACCCTAGTTGGTAACTTAAATGGTTTAAAGATCTAAACTAATTGATATTTATCTCCAGGCGAGTTTCCGTCATAAGGATTTAGCGATGAAAGCTATGAAGAAAATTCCAAAGAAAATTTTTATACAATAGCGACCTGCAACTATATGCACGCTTTCCAGTCTATCTGCATATTTAATCCTGTTGGCATTGTCAATTGCAGTGTGAAAATCCATTTTTGTTCCCGGTACAGCAGCAATTGTTCTTTTGTTTTCTTACCGTTACCACACACCACATGATCTATGCAGAAACAATTAAGATCTTCAAAACCATGCTTTAAACTAAGACAGTGAGATACTATCAGTGCTTCCATACGCCTGCATTTTAATCTACTGCGATGCTCCTGTATGCGAATGTTAAAAGGCCGTATGGTTTTGCCCACGTAGATCAATTGACAAGGACAACGGATGCAGTATATAACATGTGTTGTAGTGCATGTAGTGTGATGTCGCAGATGGTATGTCTTATTCCCATATTGAAAAGAAGTACATTCTGTGGTGATACTACAAATAGCACAATGTCCACATTTGTAATGTACGATGTTCTGAGACATTGAATTTGAAGTTAATGGTCTTAACACGGTTGGACTTAGGATTTCTTTTAAATTTTTATGTCTCTTCCACACACATCTAATGTACCTATTTTCTAGCCACTAGTGCTCTGAAATACATTAGTGTGTTTCTTTATTATACGCTGAATCAAATTGCTGTAAGGAGAATGCAGGGTGATGAAATTCACCTTATCATCTTCTTCTGGTTCCCTCGAAATTGGAGTAGGTAAGGTATCTCTATTGTTGAACAATGCTCGTTTATAGGCCTGATCAATAATCTTAGATGGATATTCTCTCGCCCGAAATTTCTCTTTTAATTGGGACGCTTGTGTTTTATAATCTCTAATGTCCAAACAGTTCCTTCTATATCTTAGGAACTGGGAAAATCGAAGGCCATCTTTAAGCTTACGCGGGTGTGCACTTTGATAGTGCAAAAGAGTGTTTCTATCCATGGGTTTACGATATATAGATGTATGCCAACAGCCATCATGTTTTGTAATTAATACATCTAAAAATTGTAGGCTGGTGGTGTCACTCACAGATGTAAAGTGGAGATTCTGATCTCTATTATTCAATCAGGTTAGAAAAAGATCCAATTCTTCTTGGTGCCCATCCCACAGCATAAAGATATCGTCAATAAAACGCCTCCATGTACGAATATGTGGGTTCAAGGGTTCTGAAAAAATCCATTGTTTTTCAAAGGATGCCATATAAAAATTTGCCACCGAGGGGGCACAGGTAGCTCCCATTGCTACACCCTGTCGCTGATGATATAGCGTTCCTTCAAACAGAAAATAGTTATTAAACAGTACTAAGTTTAGGAGATCTGCCAAGAATGTTAAATGGAGATCCGAAAGATCTTCTCGAAGACTTAGTGCTTCCAGTGCTATATCCCGAGCCGCTAACTGTGGGATATTAGTGTATAGCGATGCTACATCTAATGTGACTAATCTGATGGTAGCTGACCCAGCCCATCCAGAACTTTGTGTCAAAATTTCTAAAAAGTGAGTGGTATCTCATATGTAAGATGGCATTTGGGGTAGCAGAGGACGTAAAAAAGAATCAATATATATCGACAGTGGTTCCAATATTGAGCCTTTAGTTGATACGATGGGGCGGCCTGGAGGGTTGTCTAGACTTTTATGTACCTTAGGTACAAGATAAAATTTTGCCAATGTCGGATTCGCCTCATTAAGAAATAGCCATTCTTTCTTTGATATTACTTTGTTATGTAAAGCTTGAGACGTCAATATTTTTATTGAACCTTGTAGTCTAACTGTCGGATCATGTTCCAAAATATCATATGTGTTCTGATCAGATAATTGACGAGGGGCCTCTTGGATATATTGTTGTCTACTTAATATTACAATACTACCTCCTTTATCCGCTCTTTTTATAACAAGCTCTGTGCGTGATTGTAATTCCTTAAGTGAGTACATTTCCTGTCGGAAAAGGGCATTAAATTTACTTTTTTTGTTAGTAGTTATCAGCCGATTCACATCCCTCAAAACTAAATCCCTAAACACCGAGATAGCTGGGGGCAAAGCCCCTGGAGGGGTCCACGTAGATTTAAATGGTAGTTGAACTCTATTCTGACTTTGTGGTTGAGGCTGTTCACCTGACCCCTTTGCAAAAAAAGCCTTCAAATGCAGTTTTCGTATGAGTTGTTCAAAATCTATGAGAAATTGAAACTGATCGAAAATTATCGTGGGAACATATGAGAGACCCTTACTTAAAATATGAAGCTGATTTGGAGTAAGGTCTTGACCAGATATATTAATCACTGGCAATTCCTGATTATTATTTAAGACTTCTTCTGTCGGGTTCCTTTTTGGGGATATTTTCCCTTTGGCTTTTTTCTTCCATCCTTGTCATCGGAAAAATCTGTTTTAGTACTTTTATTTGATTCAGAAGAATCCAATTCATCAGATGTATCAACAAAGTCTACCTTGCGGCCATGTTTCTTATCCAGTTTTGTCCTCCTATTTGGATTTAACCAGGGATAGACATACCCCGTAGTATAGTCTGTGTAATCTCTTTTTAGTTTCTTCAATTTTTGTTTTTTAACTTCCTCCTTGGTTATATCTATAGCCTTCTTATGTTCTTCCATATTATTTGTGAATTTTTCTGTTGTTTCTGCCTCTCTTAATTTCGTCACAATCTCCTCCACTTCTTTTTGCATAGATGCCATACTTTCTTTCGTAGTATCTACTATGAGGACCATCAGGTCCAAAAAACATTTGTTTAATATTTGATTCCACTTCCCCATAAAGGAAGGATCTGTCGTATGACTTTTGGGTTCTTTGTAAATTCTTAAGCCTCTAGGAATGTGCTGCCTACGAATATATTCCACAAGTGAAAGTCGGTGTAATTCAAGTCAAATTAATCTCTTTGAAGTTTCTCTAATTCCTCCCAGTTTGCATTGGGGCTCTCCTGTTCCACAGTGGTGAATGAAAAAGGAGTAGCTTCCTTACTCAATTTCGCAATGTGATCCGTAGTGAAACTAAAAGTTTCCTTCCACAAATTGTGATCTGCCATGACTGTGTTCAACAAAATATAAATGTGATCACTTTCCGGAGCTGAAAATACTCTTCAGTGACATCAAACAAACGCTCCACTCTTCACCATGTGAGGTATAGAATTTCTGTGCAACCGGGTCTCAGACTAATATGGAGCTTATTTCTTGGGTTTTAGAGTAAAACTCAAACCCAAAGCTCACACTTGCATCAATGACCCGTATATGTTGCTGATGTTAAATTTTTTGTGCTTGGCTCTAAACAGATATTTTCCCACAAAAATGTATCTCAAAACTCAAAAAAAACTTTTAAAAGTGGTACTTATCTGTTTGAGCTATACTTCCCCAACGCCAACCTTCGCGCTGGTGCGTTTCACTCCAGGGTTTTCTCAAGGGGATTTGGTTCGCACTGTGTCGGTTTTTCTACAAATACAGTATCTATACCTCACATGGTGAAGAGTGGAGCGTTTGTTTGATGTCACTGAACAGCACAGTGTTAAAAGCTATAATGATGTAGCCCACTGGTTGCTGCAATGACTGTGGTGACAGAGGTCATGGGTTTGATCCTGCAGTGGTGTAATCTAAAAAGGCTGTCTGAGGCATTTTCTTTTAATTTAAATCAGTGCTGCCAGCAAAAACACCCTCACAGTGCTGTAACCTAAGGCGCCTCATAAGGCGTCCTATAAGGCACCCCATAGGTCACATTATAAAGTGCCCTGTCTGCCAAGGCACCCTATAATGTTCCCTATAGGGCGCTGTATAGGGCGCCTTATAGGGTGCTTTACAGGGCGCCTTAGAGGCACCTTAGGCTACAGCACTGTGAGGGTGTTTCTGCTGGCAGCACTGATTGAAATGAAAAGGAAAAGCCTCAGACATCATTTCTAAATAACACCACTGTGGGATCAAACCCATGATCTCTGCCTCTACAGTCATAGAAGTAACCAGTAGGCTATATCTCTATAGCTACTACCACACTGCTGGCTGGCTACAGAAAGACTGAAGATCACCACACAAACTGTCTGTCCTAGACATCAAAAGGGTAGACAGAATGTGTCACATTCCTCCTCGATTCTCATCACCACCAAAAAGTTGTCTAATAGACAATATTTTGGTGGTGGTGAGAAGCGAGAAGGAATGTGACAAATTCTAACTAACCTTTTTGATGTCTTGGACAGCTACACCGTGCCCACTCACAATCTTAAATGAAAGAGGGGTAAGGCAGGGGTCTCCAAATCCAGCCCTGGAGGGCCATAAACCAGTCATGTTGGCAGGATATCTCTAATGCATATATATGGTGCTACATAATCGCTCAAGTGATATCTATGGGTTTTCTTTTCTGGGGTGTAGGCAGTCAGAAAACAATGGCTAGACATACACACTCTCCCACACCTATGCCAGCATTGTGCAAATGTAGAGGTCTTTGGCAGTCCTGGCCACCACACCAGTCCTGGGCACAGTGCAGGCATTGCTATGGTACGCAATACTGTTAGGGTCACTCCCCGGGGTGGTAAACACTGTCAGAAACAAATACTGAAACACACTCCACAGATATCAGAAAGGTTGCTATGATGAATCTCTGTCAACAAATTATGTCTCCACAGATATCAGAAAAGTTGCTATGATGAATCTTTGTCAACAAATTGTGTTTAACTTAGGATTTGTTATCTGACATTAATCATAGCAACCTTTTGATATATGTGGAACGTGTTCCCAAGTTTAGGACGGCATTGCTAAGGTATGCAGTTGCTGGTATTGGGAAATGCTGCTCAGCACAGGGCCCAACAGCCTGACTCTCCAGGAGGCTTTGGATAGTGGAGCCTGTGGGTGTGGGTGTTTGTGCCCCTGTTGGCCGCTGCTCTAGGGCAGAGGTTCCCAACTCCGGTCCTGGTGGGCCAAACACGGTTCAGGTTTTCATGCTGTCCCTAATGAATATGCGTGAGATACCTTTGCATACAATGGGGGCGGTGCATACAAATGCAGCACAGGCGTATTTATTAGGGACAGCATGAAACCTGAATGGTGTTTGGCCCTCCAGGACTGCAGTTGGGAAACTCTGCTCCAGGGATTGAACATGTTTATGGTGTCTGTGCTCTGTAGGGTAAAATACAGGCGTTTCAGGCATGTTTATTTTATCTGCAATAAAGGATCCGTCTTTATTACCATGGTTTAGTACTGGGTAAAATATAGGGACATGGTTTGCAGGAGCCACAGCTGGGACTTGAACCTGTGACCTTCTGCCTCTGAACATGCTGGCTGTGTGTACTGCACCAAACTGTTGCCATAGAGTCAAATCATTCCCTGGGGATACCATGACTGTTCGTCAGAAAGACCTTGTCTGTTGCAGTGCACGGCACCCACCTAAATGGGGCTTAGCTGTGGTCTGCTGTGGGCAGATGCCACTGCCCCCTCTGCCACCAGCACCCATTTGCCACCATGCTGACATGCCCTTGTGCCAGTGGTGCTGGTGGTGCTTAGTCCCATGTCATCCAGTGTGCTGGTAGGTGGCTGCCTATGGTGCGTGATATGGGTAGGGGTGCCTGCATAGACATCCATGCTTCAACCCGGCACTGCCTGCCAATGTTATGTACCCTTTGGGGTACTTGCTGGGTACTGTCCCCTGGGACACTGTGGGACACACACTCGTGGCCATGTTTGCCCTTGGTCAGTTGTTGTCTTGCTGGTTTTCCGTTTCTAAATTCCTATGTGTCACCTAGGCATCTGCCTAGTCCACCCTGTGCTCCAGCTGCCCCACTGCATGTCCATCTGCAGCCCCCTGTAGCCCATTTGCAGCCTCACCGTAGTGCCCTCTCATACTTGGGCACTATAATGTTGCTGCCCATGTATCACTACTATCACTTTTCTTGGTTTCCCTGCCTTTGCTGCACATTGCTGAGTGAAATGGTCTCTCTCCCCTGCAAATGTGCCTCTAGCACGAGGTTTTCAATGGTGCTAATTTTCAGACCTTCATTTCACGACGTTAGTGTGCATGGAGCATCTCCCCGCCCACTCTCTGCCCATTGACCCCTTATCTCCACCACTGGAGAGCCTTACTCCACCCTCTGTGCGCCTTAACGCCAGCGGAGATGTTATCATGCGATACGTGACATTCTCACATGGTAATGCGCCATTATCACGCGATAACATCACTTATCGTGCGATAACGTCGCCGCTGTGACGTTAGCGCTGTTTAGTAAACATACCCCTTAGTGTGTGATGGGTGTGGAGAATGGATAGAGAACGGGTGTTGACTGCACATTGTGGTTAATGCTACAGTTAGCACGTGTGTACCTACAGCCACCTCAGTGGATGGTAGTAAGTGCAGCTGCTTTAAATGTCCTTGCAGGTTTAGCACGCTGGGGTACTTCTCTCCGCACTAACTGCTGCGAACCTGCTCAGTATCCTTACAACAGCTAGTACAGGCTCACCCCCCATCCCAGGCTAATTTTTCACCTCTAGTGCACTACATTAATACAATTTAGTAAACCTGCCCCTACATATAAATACATTTTTTTAATTGATATTGACTTTTGATTACCATTATCTGTGTCTAATTTTTTGGAATAAGCTTGTAGGCTTTTCTGAATATAAAAAAAATGTATTTGGTAAAAGTCTACTCAGTATGTGAAATATTAGTAAAAATATCAAGGTAGTTTGTACATGTTGCTCGTATCCAATTTCACCCATAAATAATGCATGGGAACTTTCACAGCGTAGGTACTGGAGAATTTTGAAAATGGTAAGTATTGGCATAGTTGCATTTTGAAAATGATCTCGGTGCAGACCTGGTGTAAGGATATGAAGCGCCCTTGTGAACCCTTATACTTCTCGGTCCCCCCCCCCTGCTCCCACCCCCACCACTGCTATTGCCGCCCCTCTCCAGGACCTGCAGCAGTGGCAATAACATTTCAACACTGATGCATCAGTACTGCAGATCCTGCAGAAGGGCGGCTGCAGTAGCAATGGGCCACTGTTGAAACGTTGCTGCTCTAGGCCTATATTTGAAAAAAGCCGCTGAGTCCCCTTTATAGTTTCTAGGGTTGCCTCCTTCCCCCTTCTGGATTTTAATACACTACTGGCCATCATTGCAATATACGAGCATATGATGTTCATTATACTTTTTTGAACATTCAAAATTGCTCCCATAGGAACAGCATCAACTGGAGTAGCATAAAGCAAGCATATGCAGGGCCAGAGCTACCATCAGGCAAACTAGGCAGTTCCCTAGAGCACTAGCACTCTGAGGGTGCCCATTGCTGCTGCTGCTGCCCCCCCCCCCCCCAGTGGTATCTACAGTGGCAGCAATGGCCTGAAACAGCCCTGTGGTGCTCATCTTAAAACTTTGGCATCGTGGAGCTGTTTGTTTCTGTCCCCATCAACTCCTGATGCCAACTTCTTGTTTCCTAAAGACACAAGAGTCACAGAACAAAAAAATATATCATTAAGGGAGAGCTTATATCATCCTATCCTTATAGGATAATAACTACCAAGGAGTGTAGGCATTGAACTAGAGAATACATTAAGGAGCTTGTTTACAAAGCCGCGGTAGCAGTTTCCGCCCGATATCAGAGCCGCGGCTCCGATATAGGGCAGAAGCAGCTACCGTGGCTTTGTAAACAAGCCCCTAAGTGTAAGAAAGTCTCAGACCAGGGGGGTGGAAGACATGTTGTGGCAGTAAGTCACTACTTTAAGCAGCCACTACTACCCCTGTGTTGTCATTCATCGACCTCAGATGTGTTTAACCATTTTTAAATGCATTTAAAAGAAGAGAAACACTTATCTGAATATTGCAGGCTTCTCAATAATTATAATGCTAACACTCCAACAGAGCTGGAACTAGTGTTGATTTGAGTTTCGCCCTTGAACTTCAGTTGGCTGCATCAGGACTGTCAGTTTCTCTCATTTCCTGTTTCCTATCAGCGCCGGTGGGCTTAACAGAGCCGTGAGAAATGGAAACTCTTCCTTTGCGGCTCTGAAAAGCTGGCGCTGAGGGAAATAATACAAGGAGGGCTCTGCCGGGGAGGCGGGGGGGGGGGGACGTAGCTGCGGGACACTGCATTCTGCTGCTGCTGCGGCTGTGGTGGCAGCAGCAGTGGCTCCGGCAGTGGCTCTTCTGATTGGGTTTTTTTTTTGAAGGCTGAGTGAGGTGGTCTTTTTGGGGGCAATTTTTGCCGCCCCCAAAATGTTGCCGCCTGAGGCCAGCACCTCACTTGTCCTCATTATAGAGCCACCCCTGGTCCAGAAGGCAGAAGGATGGCTAAAGTGTCTGGACATTTTTCTGAGTTTCAAATAGAATTACAGTAGTTCTCTAATCCTCCCCTCTAGGTGAATGAGCCTGCCTTGCCTGTTTCCAGTGCAACTATCAGCAGAGACTGTGGATTGAGTGCAGTTAATGGGAGGAATGCTGTGATTTGTGCAGATTTTGAGCAAGTCATGGCACCCAAGTCTAAGGAGCTCACTGGGAAAGGTAGTTTCTGCAAAGGGGAAGTGAAAATCATGCCAAGAGAGGTGCTCAGTTAACAGCATATTCTCCTGGGACATGCCTGTGTCCACACCAGTGCCTACCAGAAGCAAAAAATCTGGCTGGGCATATGTCTACGCCTGAATGCCATATACCACAGAAATAGAGGTACATAGGACCAGAACAGGAAGTGGAGGGAAGTTAAGCAAAAGACAAAGAAGAAAGCCATGAGCAGCCAAAGCCCCTCAGCAACCTTGAGTAAAGGTGCTAGAAACTCTAGATGAGGAATCAGTAAGGAGAGTGGAAGTGTTAGACTCCTGAAAAGCCTCACAAGAGTATGCCAGCACACCTTCCCACCTTTTCCTAAACTGAATACTAAATACTATGAGCCCAGTATTCAAAGGAGAAGATCCAAATAACTACCAGATGCCGATATCTGCTGACTATCCTTACAGACCATCCTCTTGTCCTGCACAATCTTCTCCTTACCATGGAAAGTTGTGTAGCATAGTGGGGTATTGCAGAACCTGTCAGAGTGCTATGGTGGGCAGGCACCATGCTGGAATTCTACTTTCAACTCTGTACTACTGCTGCAGGGCAATGGTGATAAAGGCAACGGCAGGCTGATGAAGCCAAAGCAGCATTGCTCCAGCGCCTATTGAAATTTGGTGCTTCAGGCAGTTGCCTATGTTACTTATGCTTAATAATAATTATTGATAGTGCAGTCATTATTATTAAGGGATATGTTTACTAAACGGCGCTAAGTGATGTTATCATGCGATAATGGTGCATTACTGTGTGAGAACATCACGTATCGCGCAATAATGTGGCCGGCGGCGTTAAGGTGCGCAGAGGGTGGAGTAAGGCTCTCCAGGGGCAGAGAGAAGGGGTCAATGGGCGGAGAGTGGGCGGGGAGAGGCTCCATGCACACTAACGCCGTAAAATGAAGGTCTGAAAATTAGCGCCAGTGAAAACCTCGCGCTAGAGGCACATTTGCAGGAGGGAGAAACCATTTCAGTCAGCAATGTACAGCAAAGGCAGGGAAACCAAGAAAATTGATAGTAGTGATACATGTGCAGCAGTAGCAGCATAGTGGCCAAGTACGAGAGACACCACAGTGAGGCTGCAAATGGGGCACAGGGGGCTGAAGGCGGGACATGCAGTGGGGCAGCTGGTTGGACCAGGCAGATGCCTAGGTGGCCCATAGGAACACAGAAATAGAAAAACAGCAAGCCAGCGACTGACCAAGGGCAAACATGCCCACGAGTGTGTGACCCACAGTGTCCCAGCGGACGTCACCCAGCAGGTACCCCAAAGGCACATAACATTGACAGGCTGTGCTGGGGGGAAGCACGGATGTCAATGTAGGCACCCCACATCATAGGCAGCCACCTACTGGCACACTGGATGGCCTGGGACTGTGCACCACCAGCACCACTGGCATAAGGGCATGTCAGCATGGTGGCAGAGGCAGGGCCGGCCCGTCCATTGAGCAAGAATGTTTTTTGCACAGGGCCCCGCGTTTCACGGGGCCCCACGCAAAAAACATCTTGCATCCCAGCAAAGTTTAAAAAAATCAGAAACCGGCTGCGGATGCCGCTGCCGCCGTGGCAGCGGCAGAATCGAGAATCAGCCCATTTACAGTCCTTACCACCCCCCCCCCAATCAGCCCAGCTAAGTTTAAAAAAAAAAACCAGAAACCGACTGCTGCTGCCGCTGCCGCCGTGGCAGCGGCAGAATCGAGAATCCCGCGGGGCCCCCCTGTCCTGCAGTCTTCTATGCGGCCTCAGCGTCGGCTGTCAGAGCTGCGCGAAGAGAGAGAGCTTCTCCTCTCGCAGCTCTGTTAATCACACCGCGGGGCTGATGGGAAATCCCATCAGCCCCGCGGCGGGATTAACAGAGCCGCGAGAAAGGGAAACTCTCCCTTCGCGCGGCTCTGAAAAGCCCGCATAGAAGACTGCAGGACAGGGGGGCCCCGCGGGATTCTCGATTCTGCCGCTGCCACGGCGGCAGCAGCAGCCGGTTTCTGGGTTTTTTTTTAAAACTTAGCTGGGCTGATGGGGGGGTAAGGACTGTAAATGGGCTTATGGGGGGGGGTAGGACTGGTAATGGGCTATAGGGGGTTCAGACTGGAAGTGGGCTGATGGGGGGGATTAAGACTGGGAATGGGCTATGGGGGGTTAGGACAGGTAATGGGCTATGGGGGGCTACGACTACAAGTGGGCTGATGGGGGGATTAGGACTGGAAACGGGCTATGGGGCGGTGGGCTAAGACTGGAAATGGGCTGATGGGGGGTGTTAGGACTGGTAATGGGCTGTGGGGGGCATTAGGACTGGTAATGGGCTATGGGGGGTTACAACAGGTAATGGGCTATGGGGAGCTACGACTACAAGTGGGCTGATGGGGGGATTAATACTGGAAATGGGCGATGGGGGGGTTAGGACAGGTAATGGGCTGATGGGGGGTTACAACGGGTAAAGGGCTATGGGGGGGCTAAGACTACAAGTAGGCTGATAGGGGGTTAGGACTGGTAATGGGCTGTGGGGGGCATTAGGACTAATGGGCTGGGGGGGGTAGGAATTGTACAGGGCTATGGGGGGGTTACAACAGGTAATGGGCGATGGGGAGCTATGACTACAAGTGGGCTGATGGGGGGATTAGGACTGGAAATGGGCTATGGGGGGGTTAGGACTGGTAATGGGCTGATGGGGGGTTACAACAGGTAATGGGCTATGGGGGGGCTAAGACTACAAGTAGGCTGATAGGGGGTTAGGACTGGTAATGGGCTGGGGGGGTTAGGACTGGTAATGGGCTGGGGGGGGGTTAGGACTGGTACTGGGCTATGGGGGGGTTACAACAGGTAATGGGCTATGGGGAGCTACGACTACAAGTGGGCTGATGGGGGGATTAGGACTGGAAATGGGCTATGGGGGGGTTTAGGACAGGTAATGGGCTGATGGGGGTTTACAACAGGTAATGGGCTATGGGGGGGCTAAGACAACAAGTAGGCTGATAGGTTGTAAGGACAGGTAAGGGGCTTGGGGGGCCGTAAGGACGGTAAATGGGCTGGGGGGGGTAAGTACTGGTACTGGGGTATGGGGGGGTTACAACAGGTAATGGGCTATGGGGAGCTACGACTACAAGTGGGCTGATGGGGGGATTAGGACTGGAAATGGGCTATGGGGGGGGGGGTTAGGACAGGTAATGGGCTGATGGGGAGTTACGACAGGTAATGGGCTATGGGGGGGGGCTAAGACTACAAGTGGGCTGATGGGGGGTTAGGACTGGTAATGGGTTGATGGGGGGGTAAGACTGAAAATGGGCTGATGGGAGGGTAAGGACTAGAAGTGGGCTGATGGGGGGGTTAGGACTGGTAATGGGCTATAGGGGGTTCGGACTGGAAGTGGGCTGATGGGGGGGGTAGGACTCATAATGGGATATAGGGGGTTCGGACTGGAAGTGGGCTGATGGGGGAGCTAGGACTGGTAATGGGATGGGGGGTTGCTAGGACTGGAAATGGGCTGAGTGGAAGGGGGGCTTGATCGGCAAATAGCTGATGGGGACAGGGGCTTGGAATGGAAATGGGCTGAGTGGAAAGGGGGCTTGAACTGCAAATAGCTGATGGGAAGGGGGGCTTGGAATGGAAATGGGCTGTGAGGAGAGGGAGCTAGGACTGGAAATGGGCTGAGTGGGGGGGGGGGGCTAGGACAGGAAATGTGCTGATGGAGGGGCCAGGATAGGACTGGAAATGGGCTGTTGGGGGTGCTAAGGTTGGAAATGGGCTGTGGTGGGGGCTTGAATTGAAATGGACTCATGGAGGGGCTAGAACTGGAAGTAGGCTCATGGGGGGCTTGGATTGGAAATGGGCTGAGTGGAGGGGAGCTAGGATTTGACATGGGCTGATGGTGGGGCTAGGAAAGGACTAGAAATGAGCTGATGGGGGGCTGGGATTGGAAATGAGCTGATGGAGGAACTGATAGGACTGGAAATGGATGGGGGAGCTAGGACTGGAAATGGGCTGATGGTGGGGCTAGGATAGGATTGGAAATGGGCTGATGGGGGACTAGGACTGGAAATGGGCTGATGCAGGGACAAGAAGGGAGCAGATGCTGGGTGGGGCTGGAACTAGAAAGGAGCTGATGTTGGGGGAGGATTAGAATGGGATGGAGCTGGGAGAGTGAAATGGAGAGGGAAAAATATTTTGCGTGGCAGGGAAGACAAATCTACAATTGGCCGGATATTGGGAGAGTAAGTGGGGATTGAGGATGGAGGGGTAAAATTTGAGTGGATGAAATAGGAATGAGGAAAGAGCAAAAGGAGAAAGATTAGTATGTTAAAGCAGATGTAGAGAGAGAATGGAAAAAAAAAACAAGAAGACAGAAGAAAGGACAAATGGACAGCAGATGGAGAGTTAGCAGAAGACACGAAGAAACCAGAAGAAAGTGGCTGGAACAATTGCAACTGAAAAAAAATGCACCAAAGGTAGAAAAATCTCTCTTTATTTTGAATTTATTAACTGGAATATGTCAGCTCTGGGAAATGTGCATCATTAATTTTTGCGCTTTGTTTAGTACAAGAGGAAATTAATTTATAGTTTTATTTCTACAGTGTTGTTGTATATTCCAAGTTTGGCTTTTGGGGCTCCCAGTTTAATTATTGTCTTCCTGTTTCTAAATTGTGATTCCTTGTTTGGTGATGATCTATGTTCTGCATGTGTAACTGAGCTGAGGTATTCTGTTTATATAATTCCTATTTGACATTGCCACTTGTTCTTTCCCCAGTAGGTCATGTATTGTTGTTCTCTGAAATGTATTGGTTTAATATTTGCAGTGTTGCCTTTTGATAGTTAGGGTATGGTGCTTTGTGAGTCCTGGTAGTGCTGTTAGGATACAGCGGGTTTGCTATGGGTTCTAAATGGGCAGTGTTTGTAGTAGTTCCTAATGTGCCTGGCGGTTGGTACTGGATTATAGTAATGTAGTAACCTTTTAGTCTTTCTTTATCCATATACTCATTAAGAGGCATGTTTACTAAAAGTTAGTGTATGGTAACATTATGCAAATATTTATGCAAATGAGGCACCTTATGCAAATGAGGCCCCGCACCGAGTCTCCGCACATGGCCCCGCACCCCCCTTGGGCCGCCCCTGGGCAGAGGGGTACTGGTGGTGGAGGGGGCAATGGCATCTGCCCACAGCACACCAAGGCCAAGCCCTGTTCAGGTGGGTGGCTGCAGTGCAACAGACAATGGCTGTCTGATGAACAGTAATGCTATCTCCAGGGAATAACCTGCCTCTGTGGCAACAGTTTGATGCAGTACACACAGCCAGTATATTCAGGGGCAGAAGGTCACAGATTTAAGTCGCAGCTGTAGCTCCTGCAGACCATGTCCACTCATTTTACCCTTACTAAACCGTGGTAATAAAAACGGAATCTTTATTGAAGCTAAAAGTAACATGCCATAAATGCCTATATTGTACTCTACAGAGTACATACACTATAAACATGTGCAATCCCTAGAGCAGAGTTTCCCAACTCCAGTCATGGAGGGCCAAACACCATTCAGGTTGTCAGGATGTCCCTAATAAATATGCATGAGATGCATGCACATGCACTGCCCCCATTGTATGCAAATATAGCGATGCATATTCATTAGGGACAGCATGAAAACCTGAACCGTGTTTAGCCCACCAGGACCGGAGTTGGGAACCTCTGCCCTAGAGCAGCGGCTGACAGGGGCACAAACACCCACACCCACAGGCCCCACTATGCAGCGACTCATGAAGTGTCAGGCTGTTGGGCCCTGCGTGCAGCAGCATCTACCAATACTAGTACCTGCATACCTTAGTAATGCCGTCTTAAACGTGGAAACACGTTCCACATATATCAAAAGGTTGCTATGAGTAATGTCAGATAACAAATCCTAAGTTGCACACAATTCGTTGAGAGGGATTCATCATATCAACCTTTCTGATATCTGTGGAGTGTTTCAGGTTTTGTTTCTGACAGTGTTTAACTCCCCCGGGAAGTGACCCTAACAGTATTGAGAACCATAGCAATGCCTGTACTGTGCCCAGGACTGGTGTGGCGGCCAGGGCTGCCAACCACCTCCATATTTGCTCAATGCTGAAATAGGTGTGGTAGTGTGTATATGTCTATCCAGTGTTATGTGGCTGCCTACACCTTACTGAGCCCACAATGCTTGCACTGTTTCCAGTGTTAACCTGCCAATGTGCATAATGAGGAGCAAGGTACTGTGGGTATGGCCTGGACAGGGCGGCCTGGGTAGGTAGCATCTGCACAGGGCATAGGGCAATGGCTGGGACATTGTAGTGCCTGGCCACCACCTGCATGGACAGGGTGGCCATGGCATGTCATGCTGGGAGGTCACTCTCACCCTGACTGAGCAGTGACCACAGCATGGCTAGGTTACCCCATAGTGCTATATAGTGTTTTTCTTATATGATATCTGTGGGTTCTCTTTTCTGGGGCCCAGTCACTGACATGCCTGCTTGGTGTGTGTGCTCACATCCCATTTTTGGGTGCACATGGTTTCTCCATGAACATGTACTAGCTAGTGGACTGTCTGCAGTTAGCATGTGTATGGCTGGAACACATTGCAGGGGGAGACTGACTGTGCCCCTCTGCAGGTGAATGTCAGATAGGGGTGGGGGTGAGCTTTTCCAGGTCTACTGCCCTATGTGATGCATACAGATCTGCATTGACCTTCCTGTAGGGTACCCATTCCCCTCTACTGCCACCATTGCAGAGATGTAGAATGTGGATCTGTTGGTGGGAGATCCTGTCTCCCACCCTTACCCACAGGGGCAAGTTGGGTGGTTCTACACAATCTGCTTTGGGGTCTGAACACCACCCTTCACTTATAACATGTGACCATAGCACCCACACAGGATATGCACTATTCTGGGTGCCTCATATACCACAAGGCCTAAACATGACTGGGAAACACAGATGTATCCTAGGTGCGTCTGCAGGGACTACCCATCACACACTGGCACTAATAGAGACCTGCAGTGCAGCCTATCTCAGCCATGCCATGTGCTGTGGACCTGGTGCTGGGCCCCCCACTTACCCTCAGGGTGAGCACAGGAACCGCACGATGTCACGGTCTGTAGCTACTCTGTGCCAGTTACACACATGGTCAGTTCCCCCTACCAGGCCGGGGTGCTATAGAGGCGCATACCCCATCTTGTGATCAGATGTAGGCTGCAGATCTGTATGTGCAGTGCATCATGGATATGGGTGGGTTTATCCTATTTTGGTAACCACAGCAGACAGTTTGTGTGGTGACCTGCACTCTTTCTGTAGCCAGCCAGTGGCATGTTAGATGCTATAGAGATGTAGCCCACTAGTTACTTCTATGACTGTAGAGGCAGAGGTCATGGGTTTGATCCCACAGTGGTGTTATTTAAGAATGCTGTCTGAGGCTTTTCCTTTTTTATTTCAATCAGTGCTGCCAGCAGAAACACCCTCACAGTGCTGTAGCCTAAGGTGCCTCATAGGTGCCCTGTAAGGTGCCCTATAGGGCACATTATAGGGTGCCTTGGCGGACAGGGCACTTTATAATGTGACCTATGGGGCGCCTTATAGGGACCCTTATGAGGCACCTTAGGTTATGGCACTGTGAGGGTGTTTTTGCTGGCAGCACTGATTTAAATTAAAAGAAAATGCCTCAGGCAGCCTTTTGAGATTACACCACTGCAGGATCAAACCCATGACCTCTGCCTCCACTGTCATTGCAGTAACCAATGGACTACATCTTTACAGCAGCTAACACTGTGCTGGCATGTACTTAGGGTTAAAGCGCGTTAACGTGCCATGGCGCACACTATCACGCGATACAGATTCTTGCTACCTTAGGACGTAACGCCCACACCTTATATGGCATTCTTCACATTATCACTGCAACTTAATGTTACCGGCATTAGTTGCAGTCTTACTGTGACGAATGCCATATAAGGTAGTGGGTGTTCCGATCTTAAGGTAGCATTTCAGGTTATCACGTGATAAAGTCCGTATCACACCATAGAGGGAGCCGTGGCACATTAACGCCCGTTAGCCTTAATTAGGCGCTCTGACCCACAAACACAGTAACAGAGGTGTAGCCCAATGGTTAATACATCAACTGCTGATGCAGTGGTCATGAGCTTGATCCCCCAGTGGGCTCAGTTAAAAGACTGTCTGAGCCAATCCCTTTTCCTGCTTGTAACAGTCAGACACATCACAACAATTTGCACTGCCAGCCAAAAAAGCCTCACCCCAGTGCCGCAACCTAATGCACCTTTTAGGGCACACCATAAGGCACATCATAAAGCATCATGTCATCTAAGGCAGGTCATAATGTGCCCCAGAGGGCGGCAGGAAAGGTTGGCACCCTCCAAGGCAGCATATAAGGCCCCCCATAAGCTGGCCAAACCTAAGGTGCCGCGAAAGATGCCCCTTCCCCCTCTCTTGCTCATCTACAGTCCATCCGCTCCTCAGCCTTTTTCTTTGCAGGCCCCGCCCTTTGGAATTCCCTCCCCACCTCCCTCCGACTCGAGCCCCATCTCCCCTCCTTTAAGCGTGATCTAAAAACCTACCTCTTCTCCCTGGCCTTTGACCTTCCCTCCCCTTTTGTGTGATTCTAATCTCTAAGTCTTGTGTCGTATCCCCTCTTTCTCCCACTTTCCTCTCAAAGATTGTAACTTCCTTTTCCTTCCCTCTAACCTAGTACTTTCTTTAACTGTTTGTATTTTGTGAACCACTCTGCTTCCCTAGAAGGGCGGTATATCAAGTGAAATAAACATAAACATAAACATAAGGTGACACAGGAGATGGTGCCCAGGGGCACAAAGGTGCCCCAAAGTCACAAGCATGAAATGTATGGCTCAAACACAGATGTAACCATAACACTGCACAGAGCACCAAGGAAAGGCAATGAACAAGTGATGGAAGGAAGTAGATGACGGAGCTCATGGACCAGCCAAATCTGCGTGCAGCCCATGTGGCAGCAGGTAAAGTGGACAAACATATCGGGGGCAGCTGTACCGATGTACAGTGTGATGGTAATGTACAGTGCAACAATGACAGTGTGTGGCAGAGGATGGGGATACATGTCCACCAGAGGAGGTAGAGGTGGCAGGATAAATGCAATGACAGGAGGACAGAGGAGAGCAGTGCCATGCAGAGCAAACACAGGAGAGGCAAGCATGAAGAACCGCAATACAGAAAAGTGTGCCAGTGCAGGACATGGGGTAGTAGCCTGCACATTAGGGCAGGACGGCACACAGCTGGCACACACACATAGACGGACAGAAGGATGGATGGCAACAGTGATGAGGGTATAATGTGGCAGCAGCACAGATCTATACAGATATGACTGTTACACAAATGAAATGTAGTTGTGTAGGGACAGCCATTAAAAAAAAAGGGGAACAGAGAGGAATTGAATCCATGACCTCTACTATTGAAGTCATTGCATTAGCCATTGTGCTACATCACTATGGGAGCTATCATACCAATGGCTGGCTACAGAAAGGGTGCACATAACCATAAAACTGTCTGCTGTGGCTACCAGGATAGGATAGAACCAACAGTACCCATAATTCAATTCATATGCAGAACAGCAGTCTACATCTGCTCACCAGATGGGGTATGCACCTCTATAGCACATCAGCTTGGTAGGGGGGAATGACCGTGCGTGTTACTGGCACAGAGTACCCACAGGCCATGCCAATGTGCGTGTTCTGTGCTCACCCTGAGGGTGAGGTGGAGTGGCCAGCACCAGGTCCGCAGTACCCGGTTTGGTTGAGGTGGGCTGTGCTGCAGGTCTCCATCAGTACTAGTGTATGACAGATATTTGTTGCAGACACCTTTAGGAGGTCACTGTGTCCATTTGTAATTGCCAGTCATGTCTGATCCTTGTGGACCATGATGCACACAACATAGTGCATATCCACTGTGTTTGCTATGATCACCTGTTTAGGGAGCATGGGTGTGTCAGGGCTCACATGGCAACAATGTACTTAGCAAACCACCCTCTTTGGGTCAGAGTGGGGGACATGATCTGCCCCGCAACAGACCCGCACTCTCACCCTTTGCAAGGGGGCAGTGGAGGTACATGAGGACAGGCTGTGGGACCAGCAACCCCAGTTCTGGTGGCAAACGGACAGCTGCTGAAGATCTGCACTTGGGACAAGGCCACTGGCAGATAGGTAGTGGGCCCAGTGAGCTCAGCTGTCCCCCCACTACAAGCTGACATTCACCAGCAAAGGGCAGTCAGTATGCACCTGCTGCATCCTGCAAAGTGGTGCAGTCATACAGTTACTAACTACAGACAGTCTGCTAGCTAGTACATCTTCCTGGAGGAACTGTGTGCACCCAAAACTGGGATGTTAGCACACACACATCACACAGGTATGTTAGTGATTGGGCCCCAGAAAAAAAAACCCTATAAACATCACTTGAGAAAAATACTGCATAGCACTATGGGGGAACCTAGCCATGCCATGGTCACTGCTCAGTCAGGGTGAGAGCGACCTCCCAGCATGACATGCTGTGGCCACCCTGTCCATGCAGGTGGTGGTTGGGCACTACAATGTCCCAGCCATTGCCCTATACCCTGTGCAAATGCATCCTGCCCATGCCACCCTGTCCGGGCCATACCCACAGTACCTTGCTCCTCATTATGCACATTGGCAGGCTAACACTGGAAACAGTGCAAGCAATGTGGGCTCAGTAAGGTGTAGGCAGCCACAACACACTGGATAGACAGATACACACTCCCACACCTATGCCAGCATTGTGCAAATATAGGGGTTTGTGGCAGCCCTGGCCGCCACACCAGTCCTGGGCACAGTGCGGGCACTGCTATGGTACTCAATACTGTTAGGGTCACTCCCCGGGGTGGTAAACACTGCCAGAATCAATAACTGAAACACACTCCACAGATATCAGAAAGGTTGCTATGATGAATCTCTATCAACAAATTGTGTTTAACTTAGGATTTGTTAGCTGACATTAACCAAATGAGAGTCAGAAGCTGTAAAGATGTCTTACGCATTGGGACATGGAACACCTTCTTCCAGCAACACAAGCGGCGACTGTACACATGGACCTCACCCAATGGATTGTATAAAAATCAAATTGACTACATCTGTGGAAGTCAACAATGAAAAATTCTATAACATTAACAAAGACAAAACCTGGGGCTGACTGTGGTACAGATCATCAACTACTAGTATGCAAACTCAAGCTAAAGTTGAAAAAGAGCAAACCACTCATGAATGCAGCAAAATATGACCTTGAGAATATACCACTGGAATTTAAAGACTGCCTGCAAAATCGATTTGCTGCTTTAGATACAAATGACAGAGCTCCAGAAGAGTTATGGAATGTCATCAAGAAGGTTGTGTTGGAAGAAAGCGAGAAGTCTCTACAAAAGGTGAAAAAGCAAAAACGGCCAAAATGGATGACGGAAGAAACTCTGAAAATTGCCCAGAAACGTAGAGAAGCTAAAGCCAGAGGAGAAAGAAAGACAATAACAGAACTCAGCAGAGATTTCCATCGTGCATCAAGACAGGACAAGGAAAAGTACTACAACGACGCATGCAAGGAAATAGAAGCAGAGACTATTAGAGGAAGAACAAGATCGGCTTTCCTAAAGCTATAAGAGTTAAAGAAAAAGTTCCAGCCTCGAATTGGAATGTTACAAGATGCTCAAGGTTCTATGTTGAATGATGCTGAGAAGAACAAGAAAAGGTGGAAGGAATATACAGAGTTTTTATATGATAAAGATCAAGTGGACCAACAGCTGTTTCAACCTGTACCTTATGATCAGGAACCATTGGTGATGAAAGAAGAAGTTAAAGCAGCATTGAAAGCCTTATCAAAGAACAAAGCACCAGGCATTGATAGCATTCCCATAGAAGTATTACAGCAATCTGATGCAGCTGTTACTGTACTTACAAGGCTCTGCCAAGAAATATGGAAGACAACATCATTGCCAACTGACTGGAAAAGATCTGTGTTTATACCAATACTAAAGAAAGGTGATCCAACTGACTGTAGAAATTATCGCACAATCGCTCTGATCCCAGCAAGATTCTACTGAAGATTATTCAAAAGAGACTACAACCATACCTGGAACAAGAACTACCTGAAGTGCAAGCAGGGTTCAGGAAAGGGCGAGGAATGAGAGACATCATTGTGGATGTGAGATGGATTCTTGAAAAGACTAAAGAATACCAAAAGGATATCTATTTGTGCTTTATCGACTATAGCAAGGCTTTTGACTGTGTAAACCATGAGAAACTCTGGGCCACATTATGAAGCATGGGTATACCAGAACACCTGATCATACTCTTGCACAGTCTGTACATTGATCAAGAAGCAACAGTTCGAACTGAACAAGGAGAAACAGAATGGTTTAAAATAAGCAAAGGTGTAAGACAAGGCTGCATACTTTCCCACTACCTGTTTAATTTATATGCAGAACAAATCAACAGAGAAGCAGGATTGTATGAAGACAACAGAGGTGTGAAGATCGGTGGAAGACTCATCAACAACCTTCGCTATGCTGATGATACCACATTACTGGCTGAAAGTGAAGATGATCTGAAACATTTGCTTCGCACAGTCAAAGAACATAGTCTCAAAATGGGCCTGCACCTTAATGTAAAGAAGACAAAGATCATGACAACTGGCATAATCAACAGGTTCATCGTTGAAGGAGAAGAAATTGAAATCGTGAACAACTTTAACCTACTTGGATCAACTATCAGAAAAGAAGCAACAAGCAGTCAAGAAATCAGACGACGCATTGCTCTTGGCAGAATGGCTATGAAAGACCTAGATAAGATTCTCAAGAGCAGAGATGTCTCTCTCCATACAAAGATTCGACTTGTTCAAGCCATGGTATTTTCAATAACATCATATGGATGTGAAAGCTGGACAGTGAAAAAGATAGACAGGAAGAAAATTGATGCCTTTGAATTATGGTTCTGGCGGCGAATACTGTGTATACCATGGACTGCCCGAAGAACAAACCAGTCAGTACTAGAGGAGATCAAACCTAAGCTTTCTTTAGAAGCTCAGATGACAAGACTTTGACTTTCATACTTTGGACACATCATGCGAAGAGAGAGATCATTAGAGAAAGACATCATGCTTGGCAAGATAGAAGGTCAGCGCAAAAGAGGAAGGCCAGCAATGAGATGGATCGATACAATAACAGCAGCTACAGGTACCAGTCTGTCAACAATGAGCCGCCTGACTCAAGACCGAACACAATTTAGAATAGCTATCCAGAGGGTCACCATGAGTCGACTCAAACTCGACGGCACTTAACAACATTAATCAAAGCAACCTTTTGATATATGTGGAACATGTTCCCAAGTTTAGGACAGCATTGCTAAGGTATGCAGGTGCCAGTATTGGGAGATTCTGCTCCGCACAGGGCCCAACAGCCTGACTCTCCATGAGGCTTTGCATAGTGGAGCCTGTGGGTGTGGGTGTTTATGCCCCTGTTGGCCGCTGCTCTAAAGAAGAGGTTCCCAACTCCGGTCCTGGTGGGCCAAACACTGTTGAGGTTTTCATGCTGTCCCTAATGAATATGCATGAGATAAATTTGCATACAATGGGGGCAGTGCATACAAATGCAGCACAGGCATATTTATTAGGGTCAGCATGAGACCTGAATGGTGTTTGGCCCTCCAGGAATGCAGTTGGGAAATTCTGCTCTAGGGATTGCACATGTTTATGGTGTCTGTGCTCTCTAGGGTAAAATATAGGCTTTTCAGGCATGTTTATTTTATCTGCAATAAAGGTTCTGTTTTTATTACCATGGTTTAGTACTGGGTAAAACACAGTGACAGGGTTGGCAGGAGCCACAACTGGGACTTGAACTTGTGACCTTCTGCTCCTGTACACACTGGCTGTGTGTACTGCACCACACTGTTGCCACAGGGACAGATCATTCCCTGGGGATACTATGACTGTTCGTCATACAGACCCTGTCTGTTGCAGTGCACGGCACCCATCTAAAAGGGGCTAGGCCATGGTCTGCTATGGGCAGATGCCACTGACCCCTCCGCCACCAGCACCCCTTCGCCACCATGCTGCCATGCCATTATGCCGGTGGTGCTGGTGGTGCGCAGCCCCAGGTCATCCAGTGTGCCAGTCGGCAGCTGCCTATGGTGTGGGTTCTCGGGTAGAGGTGCCTACATGGACATGCGCGCTTCCCCCCGGCACCGCCTGCCAATGTTATGTGCCCTTGGGGTACCTGCTGGGTAATATCCCCTGTGACACTGTGGGACACACACACTCGTGCCCATGTTGGACCCTCGTCAGTTGCTGTCTTGCTGCTTTATAGTTTCAGCATTCCTATGTGCCACCTAGGCATCTGCCTAGTTTGCACTGTGCTCCAGCTGGACCACAGCATGTGCCACCTGCAGCCCACTGTATCCCATTTACAGCATCAGTACAGTTACCCTTTCCTACGTGCCCACACTGCTGTTGCTGCACTTGTGCACGCCGTAACCAACCTGCCCAATCTAAATGACAGAAACCCTGATCAGCGCTATTTCAATGTGGGATCATTCACTTTGTAGGGGGACAGAGCATAGACCCTTCCAAACATGGTATCTTAAGTTTTACGCTTTGTCAGTAGTGTTGCTTTATGTTTAACATTAATATCACTATTGGCCAGCTTGATTATTGGGATTTTTAATGTGGTTCTGGTCATTTTATATGTTTATTTGCCTTTTTGGTTCCTGCACATGTATCACAACTATCATTTTTCTGGGTTTCCCTGCCTTTGCTGCACATTGCTGACTGAAATGGTTTCTCTTTCCTGCAAATGTGCCTAACGCGAGGGTTTCACTGGCGTTAGTGTTCAGACCTGGATTTCACAGCGTTAAAGTGCCTCTAGAGCCTCTCCCCTCCCACTCTCCGCCCATTGACCCCTTCTCTCCGCCCTCTGGGAAGCCTTACTCCACCTTTCAGATCCGGATTTCACAGCGTTAGTGTGCCTTAACGCTGCCGCCGCCGCGTTATCATGCAATAAGTGACGTTATCGCGCGATGTCACTTATCGCGAGATAATACCACCGCTGCGACGTTAAGATGGTTTAGTAAACATACCCCTAAGTGTTCTTCATTACTGTAATGTGTTATATGTGGGATTTCAAGGAAAATGGTTTAAAAAGTTACAGATTACACAAAATACAATAGCTAGGATTTTTATTAAGAAGCAAGAAATGGGAACGTGCTTGCCCATCACTGACTTCTTTTAAGGGAAAGGTGTAGCTTTAAAACTACTAGTGTTAATATTTAAGACCAAAAGAAATGCAAAACCCAAGGGCCTGATTTTAATTTAGGCAGGCTATGCACTGCATTGGCGCATAGCCTGCCCGCCAACCCCCTTAACCCATATTTTCACTTCTGTGGTGACAGAAGTGAAAATCCAGGTTATGCTGCATGCGCCGGCAGCTGCCGAAGCTAAATGGGTAGCAGTGATTTTTGATGTTATCCGCTTAGCCCGTTTGCCCTTAAGATAGGTGAGGAAAGGCACAGAAGGCTAAATGGGTAGCATAAAATGGGTAGCATATTTTTAAGGCACAGAGGGCTAAATAGGTAGCATAAAAAATTGCTGCTACCCGCTTTGCCCTTTCCTCCACCCCCACTCTGCCTCGGAATGCCCCCAACATGCCCCAATGCTAACCGCATAGCCTCTGGGTGCGTTAGGAACTTATCTGAGATTTTTGAAAATCCCACATAAGGCATTCGCATGGGTAAGTAGGACAGTTACCCATGTAAATGCCTTCAAAAATGCCACCCTATGTACTTAAAAATGGACTACGAGGATATATTCCAAAAAGACAACCATGTTCCTCCCAGAATAACTTCCCAGAAACACATATATGACTTTCATTTGTAAAACAATATGCAGGGCTGGCACTACCCTTAGGCGAACTAGGCATTTGCCTAGAGAACCGGCCCGCCAGGGGCACCCATTGCCACCGCAGCCCACCCCTCTCTGGGTTCAGTAGTGGCAACAGTTGTCCCAAAACCACAATGCAGCACTTGCCCATCTCTAGCGCTGCATTGTATTTTCTGTCTTGCCAAATCTGCTACTTCTGTCCCCTCCAATGGCAACCAGACGTTGCAGTGGAGGGGGCAAGAGTAGCAGATTTGGCAAGAGAGATACTGTGACGCATCCCTGGAGATGATGGATAAATGCTGTGTCGCAGTTTTAGGGCCATTGCCACTGCTGTCGGTCACAGAGAGGAGTGGGCAATGGTAGCAATGGGCATGCAGGAGGTACTGGGGGCAGCGGGATGGAGGGCGCATCTACAGTGCCTCCAGTCCTTGCACCAGCCCTGACAATTTGGGGATCTAAAGTCTTTAGTATGATTGGCCCTCAGCGTTGGAACGCATTACTAACTAATTAAGAAAGAAAACCAATTTGAGTGTTAGAAAGGGGGTAAAAACCTTATTGTTTTCTGTAGATGAGTAAATATTTGATTGATTATATGGTTGGATTAACTGCTGTTTTGATTCCTTCTCTATTAGGTTCTGTCTTTTAATCTTTGTTTTATTTTGGTATAAAACCATTTTGAATGACTTAGGTCACAATGATGGTATCTAAAAACTTTTTAAATGAATAAATGATGAAGGGGCACACGGTCATCAATCACCTTCACTGCTTTCATCCACTGTGGAAGTGTATGCCTCATGCCTTTCCAGTGTTGTGTGCAACAGGGGAGAAATGAGCTCCAGTCCCCAAAGGTATTATAGTACCATGCTATGGTATGGTCTCACCTCTGTATAGCAGTAATACTACATAGATATGGTTGTTGCCCTAGTGATGTCCTCTCTATTTGGCACATTGTGTACAGTATTAGTGACTGACACTGATGAACCCCAGTGGTCAGGCCATCCTCTAAACAACACCCTACAATCAGCAATGATGCAGTAAGTGATTCGGCAGGGGGCTCGGTGGAATGCATAGGCCAATCTCTGGGTCTGCTGCTGTGGGGCTTGGAGAGCACTCCTTACATCTTTCAGAATGAGCAGCATTATGTTACTGTGCACTGCACAACAGTTTCCATACCTACTTGTCCTTCTACAAAGTGCATTAGAAAAAAAATATAATAAATGTAATAACCAAGGATCAAATGCTTACCTACATTAGGATTGAAAGGGACAATACATAGAGCCTTCGTTCCCTAATGTTGTCCCGGCTGATAAAACAAGCCCAATAACGCTCAGAAAACCAAAATCTTATTTAAAACTAAAAGATGAAACTTAAGGCATAGGCAGATAAAAAACATATATAAACCAACCTTTACACCGTGTGTCCTTCGATCTTCACTTCTAGCAAAAAAAACGCCCGCATCTGCGTTCTGTGGAGTTTATAGCTTCGCGGGAGACTGAGCTTCCGTGCTGCCTTCTCAGATTACAAAACACACAGTGGTACACTGAAATTACCATCCTCACTGTGTAGAAAATTGTAAAAACCTGCAGATTATATTTGATTGCTTTTAAATAAGATTTTGTTTTTTTGAGTGTTATTGGGCTTGTTTTATCAACCGGAACAACATTAGGGAACAAAGGCTCTATGTATCGTCCCTTTCAATCCTAACATAGGAAAGCGTTTGATCCTTGGATATTACATTTATTCTTTTTTTTCAGAAAACATTAGGCTATCTACATTACAGATTTTTTGTTATAGAGTATGCCTCCCCTTCTCATAATCATCAATATCACAGTATTTAAAGTTCTAATCCGTAGCGATTACAGCATATTGAATGGATGCATCACAGTCCAGCTTTTCCATAGCCACTCCGGCTTCGTTTAGCAATTTGTATAGTCATCAATAATGAAACATTTAAAACATCTGATTCCTTTTTTCTCTCTCCCTTTAGCTTGAAAATTAAATGAGATGGGGTTTTTAGTCAAGAGAACATAATCCTTGGGTTAGTAACAACAGAAGTTTGTATCTTTGCTCTGTTTCTTGCATGTCACATCTTTTGTTTTTCAGTTTGGTTATAATGATTATTTATTTGGCTTTTTAATATTTTTAATGTGTGTGTGGTATCATTTTTTTATTTATTATTTGTTACTATCATTGATTTTTTTATTATTTATTTATTATGCTATTTATATATTATGCATTATGGACATTTATTTATGTCAGTCATATTTTACTATATGATTCATATTTATGATTGTTTTTAATGTCATTTATTGTTTTAGCATGCCTAAAGAACCCCTGAAGAAGGCATAAGCCGAAACGCAGCCTGTATTGGGTAGGGCTTTGGCATTCACACCCTTGTGTAGGTGTCATTGTACCCCTGGTCAAGAATTATAAATAAAGGCTTTTTGTGTTTACCACACCTGTGCTGGTTTTCACCTCATCTGTCTAGCCAGATCAGCTTTTGGTGCATTTGCCTAGTTTGTGGAAGGTATATAGATGTGTGCCTAGACTTTTTACCCACCTTATGGCCCAACAATACCCACTCCGACAGTGCACTGGAGAGCATGTACATTGTTGTGGGCATGCAGAATATGTGGAATTGGAAGGAACAGCTTTCGGCTACTTCTTATGATGGGTCTTCATATAAGCCTTGCCTTATCACTTGTATGGCACCAGTAGGCATGGAGGCAGCAGCGCAGCTCGGCATGGGGGGCAACTGACAATGTGTTCTGAAGCACATGGCCTGCCACTCTGTGTAGCCTCCTAGCCCACCTAGTGTACAGGCTGGCCCTGGGGTTGGGAGCAGTGGTGGGTGAGAAGAGGCAGTGGGGCAGGGTCTGGGGGAGGAGATGCAGGAAGAAAGCATAGTTACTCACGTGTAGCAGGCAGGGCCGGATTTACCTTGAGTGAGGCCCTACGCCAACAAAAATTGTGGGCCCCCAGCAGGGGCGGCCCAAGGGGGGTGCGGACCTCATTTGCATAAGGGCCTCATTTGCATAAATATTTGCATAATGTTACCATATACTAACTTTTAGTAAACGTGCCTCTTAATGAGTGTATGGATAAAGAAAGACTAAAAGATTTCTACATTACTATAATCCAGTGCCAACTGCCAGACACATTAGGAACTACTACAAACACTGCCCATAGTAAACCCGCCGTATCCTAACAGCACTACCAGGACTCACAAAGCACCATACTCTACCAATCAAAAGGCAACACTGCAAATATTAAACCAATACATTTCAGAGAACAACAATACATGACCTACTGGGGAAAGAGAACAAGTGGCAATGTCAAATAGGAATTATATAAACAGAACACCTCAGCTCAGTTACACATGCAGAACATAGACCATCACCAAACAAGTAATCACAATTTAGAAATAGGAAGACAATAATTAAACTGGGAATCCCAAAAGCCAAACTTGGAATGTACAACACTGTAGAAATAAAACTATACATTAATTTGCTCTTGTACTAAACAAAGCACAGATGTTAATGATGCACATTTACCAGAGCTGACATATTCCAATTAATAAATTCAAAATAAAGAGATATTTTTCTACCTTTTGTGCATTTTTTTCAGCTGCAATTGCTCCAGCCACTTTCTTCTGGTTTCTTCGTGTCTTCTGCTAACTCTCCATCGTCTGCTGTCCATTTGTCCTTTCTTCTCTCTTCTAGATTTTTTTCCATTCTCTCTCTACATCTGCTTTAACATACTAATCTTTCTCCTTTTGCTCTTTCCTCATTCCTATTTCATCCACTCAAATTTTACCCCTCCATCCTCAATCCCCACTTACTCTCCCAATACCCGGCCAATTGTAGATTTTTTATCCCTCCCACACAAAATATTTTTCCCTTCTCCATTTTACTCTTCCAGCCCCATCCCATTCTAATCCTCCCCCAACATCAGCTCCCTTCTAGTTCCAGCCTCACCCAGCATCCATTCCCTTCTAGTCCCTGCATCAGCCCATTTCCAGTCCTAGCCATCCATCAGCCCATTTCCAGTCCTAGCAACCCCCCAACCCAATACCAGTCCTAGCCCCCCCATCACCCCACTTACAGTCCTTAACCCCCCATCACCCCATTTTCAGTCCTTAACCCCCATCACCCCATTGTCAGTTTAAGCCCCCCCTATAACCCATTACCAGTCCTAACCCCCCATCAGCCCACTTCCAGTCCTAACCAAATCAACCCATTTCCAGTCAGCCCCCCATAGCCCATTGCCAGTCCTACCCCCCCCCCATCAGCCCACAGCCCATTACCAGTCCTAACCCCATCATCCCACCTCCAGTTTTAACCCCCCAGCCCATTTCCAGTCCTAGCCCCCCATAGCCCATTACCAGACAAACCCCATCAGCCCACAGCCCATTACCAGTCTTAACCCCCCCAAAGCCCATTACCAGTTCTAACCCCCCCCAACAGCCCATTACCAGTCCTAACCCCATCAGCCCACCTCCAGTCTTAACCCCCCAGCCCATTTCCAGTCCTAGCCCCCACCCATAGCCCATTACCAGACAGCCCCCATCAACCCACAGCCCATTACCAGTCTTAACCCCCCCCAAAGCCCATTGCCAGTTCTAAGCCCCCCAACAGCCCACAGTCCATTACCAGTCCTAACCCCATCAGCCCACCTCTAGCCTTAACCCCCCCAGCCCAGCCCAGCCCAGCCCATTTCCAGCCCCAGCCCCCCAATAGCCCATTACCAGCCCTACCCCCCCAGTCAATTCCCAGCCCCAGCCCCCCTATATCCCATTACCAGCCCTACCCCCCCCCATAGCCAATTACCATTCCTACCCCCCCCATAGCCCATTACCAGTCCTACCTCCCCCCCCGGCCTAAAGTAAAATTTAATTAAAAAAACAAAACCTGGTGGCTGCCGCCGCGGGGCCCCCTCTGCTGCCGCGGGGGCCCCGTCTACAAGCTGGTCGGGTCCGGTCCGGTCGGTCGGGTCGGGTCGGGTCTCTCTCTCTCCCTCCCTCGCTGCAGGCTGCAGGCTGCGAGAGACGCGACGGGAGAGCGTCTCCTCGCGTCTGGGGTAAGCCGGCAGGGGCTGATGGGGAGTCCCATCAGCCCCTGCGGGCTTAACACAGACGCGAGGAGACGCTCTATCTTCGCGTCTCTCGCAGCCTGCAGCGAGGGAGGGAGGGAGGGAGGGAGGGAGGGAGAGAGACCCGACCCGGACCCGGACCCGGACCCGGACCCGACCCGACCCGACCCGACCAGCTTGTAGACGGGGCCCCCGCGGCAGCAGAGGGGGCCCCGCGGCGGCAGCCACCAGGTTTTTTTTTTTAATTGAGTTAAAAAAAAAAACTGGTTCTTTTTTTGTGGGCCCCTGCCGGCTGTGGGCCCTACGCCATGGCGTACATGGCGTATACGTAAATCCGGCCCTGGTAGCAGGTGTTCTCTAGGGACAGCAGGAATCAGTTCTCACATATGGGTGATGTCAGCGCCGATGGAGCCTGCATGGAAACATCTCCCCAGCTTTCAAAGCCTTTGGGAGATGCACCACACATGCGTGGTCCTCTTCCCACCCAAGAGTGCCATCTTGCCTCAGTTTACTGACATAGCTAAGACGGCAAAAGTAAAATATGGTAAAGAAGCAACTCCAAGGGGAGGAGGGAGGGTTGTAAGGACTGATTCCTGTTGGCCCTGGAGAACGCCTGTTACAGGTGAGTAACTACGCTTCCTCCGGGAACAAGCAGGAAGTCAGTCCTCACATATGGGACTCCCCAGCTACAGGCTACTGAGAACCTGTACAAAATGCCACTGGTGACCAAAGAAGGTGAGCCGTGAGCTGCAGCAGTTGAGTTCCAACTAGGAGACTCTCACAAGACCTAAGTGTCTGGCAGGGAACCAGCACTCCCATAGCCTAAACACAAAAGGGTTGGAGAGCAGGAGTTGCCCACACTCCGAAGAGATTATGGAGTATGGCCTGGCCGAAGGTGCTGTCCCACCAGGAGTCCTTCAGGTAGTAGTGAGCTGTGATGGTATGGATAAAAGACCAGGTGGCAGCCTGGCAGATTTCCGTCACAGAAACGAAATGCAGATTTGCAATGGAGGTAGCCATGGCCCTGATGTGGTGCACCATGACACGGTGGTCCAGTGAGATCCCAGCCTGCTCATAGGCAAGAGCAATGCAGTCTGCCACCGAAATGGACAGAGTTTGCTTGGTCACTGGAGGCCCCAGTTGACTGGGGTCATAGGAGATGAAAAGCTGAGGCACTTTGCAGTGGCCCTAAGTCCACAGAATGAACAAATGGATGATGAAATGTTCAAAGAAATCAAGGAAGCTAACAAAAGTTACAGCACAGTAATAATAATGGGTGATTTCAATTACCCCGGTATCGATTGGGTCAGTGTCACCGCAGGACATGCTAGGGAGATAAAGTTCCTAGATGAAATAAATTACTGCTTCTTGGAGCAGCTGGTTCATGAACCGACCAGAGGGGAAGCCATATTGGACCTAGTCCTTAGTGGAACACCAGATATGGTGCAAGAGATAAGGGTGTTGCGGCCACTTGGAAATAGTGATCATAGCATGATCACATTTGATTTAATTAGTGGAGGAGGGATAGTAAGGAAATCAACAGTACTACCTTTTAACTTTTGAAAGGGAGAATATGGTAATATGAGGAAAATAGTTAAGAAAAACCTAAAAGAAGCAGTTGCAAAGGTTAAAGACTTACATCAAGCTTGGGTGTTGTTGAAAAATACTATCTTGGAAGCCCAGACCAGCTGTATTCCACGCTTTAAGAAAAGTGGAAAGAAGTAAAAAAAACTGCCAGCATGGTTTAAAGGTGAGGTCAGAGAAGCTGTTTTTGCCAAAAAAGCATCTTTCAGGAAATGGATAAAAGAGACAAACAATGAAACCTCGAACCAGCACAAGCACTGGCAAGTTAAATGAAAGGCATTGATAAGGCAGGCAAAGGGAGAATTTGAGAAGAAGCTTGCTGCGGAAGCAAAAACGCGTAATAAAGATATTTTCAAGTACATTTGTAGCAAAAAACCTGTGAGAGAGTCAGTTGGTCCATTAGATGAATGAGGGGTTCAAGGGACACTAAGAGGCAACAAGGCGATAGCGGAGAGACTGAATGAATTCTTTGCTTCGGTCTTTACTGGAGAAGATGTAGGGATCTTACCCATGACTGAAGTGGTATTTAAAGGTGCGGAAGAATTGAAGGAAATATCGATACATTGGGAAGATGTATTACAACTATTTGATAAACTGAAGAGTAGCAAATCACCTGGACCGGATAATATACATCCAAGGGTGTTGAAAGAACTAAAATATGAGATTGAAAACCTGCTATTAGTAATCTGTGAACTATCATTAAAATCATCTGTAATACCTGAAGATTGCAGGATGGTGAACGTAACACCAATTTTTAAAAAGGCTTCTGGGGTGATCCGGGAAACTACAGACTGGTGAGCCTAACGTCAGTACCGGGAAAAATGGTAGAAACCATCATAAAGAACAAAATTACTGAACATGTAGATAATCCTGGCTTAATGGGAGACAGCCAACATGGCTTTAGACAAGGAAGATCTTGTCTTACTGATCTGTTATGTTTTTTTTGAAGGTGTGAATAAACACGTAGACAAAGGTGAGTCGGTTGATATAGTGTATTTGGACTTTCAGAAAGCCTTTGACAAGGTCCCTCATCAGAGACTTTTGGCAAAACTAAAGAGTCATGGGATAGGAGGCATTGTACTATTGTGGATCCGGAACTGGTTAAAAGATAGAAAGCAGAGGGTAGGGCTAAATGGCCAATTTTCCCAATGGAGAAAGGTGAATAGTGGTGTATCCCAGGGATCTGTGCTGGATCCGCTGCTTTTTGACATATTCATAAATGACCTGGAAAAGGGAATAATGAGTGAGGTTATCAAATTTGCAGATGACACAAAACTATTTAAAGTTGTTAAAACCCAAGAGGATTGTGGAAAATTGCAAGAGGATCTTGATAAATTGGAAGACTGGGTATCAAAATGGCAGATGAAATTTAATGTGGACAAGTGCAAAGTTATGCACCTAGGGAAGAACAACCCAAACTATGGTTACACGATGCAAGGTTCCACATTAGGAACCAACAACAAGGAAAAAGATTTAGGTGTCATTGTGGATAACATGTTAAAACCCTTCGCCCAGTGTGCAGCGGCGGCCAAGAGAGCAAATAGAATACTAGGTATCATAAGGAAAGGAATGGAAAATAAAACAAAGGATATTATAATGCCTCTTTATCGTTCGATGGTGAGACCGCACCTTGAATATTGTGTGCAATTCTGGTCGCCGTATCTTGAAAAGGATATAGCGTTATTAGAAAAGGTTCAGAGAAGAGCCACCAAAATGGTAAAGGGGATGGAAGGATACCCCTATGAAGAAAGGCTAAAAAGGTTAGGGCTCTTTAACCTGGAAAAGAGACAACTGAGGGGAGATATGATAGAAGTCTATAAATTAATGAATGGAGTGGAACGGGTAAACGTAGATTGATTGTTTACATTATCAGAATATAGAAAGACTAGGGGACATACAATGAAGCTACAGGGTAAACTATTTAAGACTAATAAAAGAAAATATTTTTTCACTCAACGTGTAATCAAACTCTGGAATTTGTTACCGGAGGATGTAGTAAAGGCTGTTAGTGTAGCTGGGTTTAAAAAAGGTTTGGACAAGTTCCTGGAGGAAAGGTCCATAAACCATTATTAAAAAGGGACCCAGGATATCAATGCTTGACGCAATACAAGCATTGTGGAACCTGTGTCTTTTGGGGAAACTGCTAGGTACGTATGACCTAGATTGGCCACTGTTGGAAACAAGATACTGGGCTTGATGGACCTTGGTCTGACCCAGTATGGCATATCTTATGTTCTTTTGTCCATTGCAGATCCAGAGTATGGAGAACAGTCTCTACCTTGCCAGTGTGTGATCTCAGGAAGAAGGTGGGGAGCCCCACATCCTGATTGAAGTGGAAGGGGGATAGTAATTTTGGAAGAAACTTGGGGTGTGTGTGGAGCTCCACCCTTTTCTTGTAGAACCTCATATAGGGTGGCTCTGCATCAGAGCCTGGAGCTCATTGACCCTGTGAGCCATCGTAAGCGCCACAAGAAAGGCGACCTTCCAGGAGAGGTACTGCAAGTGGCAAGTAGCCAAGGGCTCAAATGGTGGCTTAGTGAGCTGTGAAAGAACCACATTGAGATCCCACTCCACCAATGGAGGGCGGATGGAGGGCTTGGACAACATGAGGCCCCACAGGAAGTGAGAAACAAGGGGCTGAACCAAGAGGGACTTGTCCTCAACAGAATGGTGGTGTGCCGCAATGGTGCTCAGGTGTACCCTGACTGAGTTAGACTTCAGTCCCACATGGGACATGTGGAGTAGGTACTGGAGTACCAGCTGCACCGAGCAGAATGGGTTCACCCTACTCTTGGCACACCACATCAAAAATTGATGCCACTTTAAGGCATACAGCCTTCTTGTGGAGGCCTTGCAGGAGGCCAGAAGGATCTCATCCATGTCTCGTGGGAGGTTGAAGTGAGCTAGAGCTACCCTTTCAGCAGACAAGCCATGAGCAAATGGGACCCAGGGGTACAGGAGAGAGCCCTCCTCCTGTGAAAGTAGTCCTGGGGCATTGCCCAGGGGAATCAAAGATGCAGCTGACAGGTAGAGAAGCAGTGGGAACCAAGGTTGCCTGGGCCATCAGAGGGCTGTCAGTGTCAGAGATGCCCTTTCACGCTGGACCATGAAGAGGGTCTTGGCGACCAGCAGTGTTGGCGGAAAGGTATAAAGAAGGCTTTCCATCCATGGAATGAGGAATGAATCTGCCGCCACCTGGGATGGTATGGTTGGCAAGAGCAGAAGTGGGGCAACTGCGTGTTGTTTGGGCTGGTGAATAAGTCCACTAGGGTGATGCCCCAGAGTCAGAATAGCTGGGAGGCCACTCTGGGGTCTGGGAGCCACTCGTATGGCTGGAGGACCCTTCTCAGACTGTCAGGGAGGGCATTGCCCTGGCCCAGGAGGTAGACCTCCAGCAGGAGCATCCCACTGAGCATCCTGGCAAAGGGAGTACAACCCCATGCCCCCTTGCTTGTTGTCATAGAACATTGTGACTTGGTTGTCCATCTGGACCAGCACTGACTGGTGCTACAACCAATGGCAGAAGATGTGGAGGGCCAAAAATATCGCCTGGGGCTCCAGAAGGTTGATCTGCAACTGACATTCCATCTATAACTAACTGCCTTGCATGTAGAGGTCTTCACAATGAGCTCCCAATCCCAACAGGGAGGCATCCGTGATAATAACCCTTTAGGGGGTGGGTGCCTGGAAGGGCATCTCAGCCTGAAGATGGCGGGGAATCTGCCACTAGTCGAGAGAGTCCACAAGCTGATGGATCACTCTTATTCTGTCTCAAAGCCTACCCGTGGCTTGTGTCCACTTGGAATGGAGACACCACTGAGCCGCCCTCATGTGCAGGTAGGCGTACGGTGTCACGTGGACCATGGAGGCCATGTGGCCCATCAGGTAGAGGAGGCAAGTGGGAACCAACTGGAAGTGCTGCACCTCTGCGGCTAGCGCCCTGAGGCAATCTGTCCTCTCTGGAGGGAGGAAGGCCTTGGCCTGGAGGATGTCCAGCTGATCCCCTATGAACTCCAGGCACTGAGCTGGAGAGAGATGAGTCTTGGGGTAGTTGATGACAAACCTGAGATGCTGCAGGATGAGAGTGGTGTGCTCTGTGGCATGGTGTACCTCTGCAGCTGTGCTTCCCCTTATGAGCCAGTCGTTCAGGTAGCAAAAGACAAAGACCCCTTGGAGACAAAGGTGGGCTGCAACTACTGCAATGCACTTGGTGAAGACCTTTGGCAAAGAGGCCAGTTCTGTATTGATAATGACCTCCTTCCACCATGAACCAGAGGTATTTTCAGTGTCTGGAATGGATCATGATGTGTGTATAGGCATCCTTCATGTATAAGGAGAATAGCCAGTCTCCCTGCTGAAGGTATGGCAGCAGTGTTCCAAGGGAGAGCATCTTCAACCTTTCCCGCACAGAAATCTGTTCAGGTCCCAAGGGTCCAGAATGTGCCTGACAACCCCTGTTTGCTTGGGAATGAGGAAATACCTGCAGTAGAAGCCTCTGCCCCAGAGAGGCACGGGCTCGGGCTCTACCTACTTGTCCTTGAGAAGGCCTGCGAGCTTGGTGAGGAGCAGAGTCTGGTGAAGGAGAGGCCTTACGAGTTCTCCTGGGAAGAATGGGGGTGGTGTCTGTTGAAGGTGGAGGAGGTAACCCTACTTGACTACTTGCAGTACCCAGGAATTGATGGTGATGGAGGACTACCAAACAGGGCCAGATGTCCCCCCTGTGTGTTGCTGAGGGCCTCTTGGGGGAGAAGAAACCATGCCCAAGGAGTCAAAAGCTCCCTCCAGGCTGGGCAAGGGCCGGTGCCTAGTCCTTAAGGGTCTTCTGCTTGCGAGGACCATGCGCTTGCCCCTTGGACTGTGGTCCTTGGTTTGGGGCAGAGAAGGCTTGGTACTGTGTGGCATTATCAAAACCCCCCTTTTCCTCAGGAAGAAAGGCTTCTTCCCTGGGGCTTTCTCATGGGGATGCACTGAGATCTTCCTAGAGAGTCTTGTCCTGGTCAGGAACTCAGTCTCTATCTCTCTAGCCTTGTCTGCCATGAGGTTTCCTGAAGAGGTTCTTTCCGGTGCAAGAGACATCGATGAGTTTGTCCTGCACCCATTGTTTGAGGTCAGATGACTGCAGCCATGCCTGGTGTCGAGCCCCGATGCCTGTGGCAGCCACTCTGGCTGGGGACTCGATGCCATCGTATGCTGCTCGAGACAGGAACTTCAAGCACTCCTTAACTGCCGAGGCCAGTGACTTGAACCACTGAAGAGGTTCCCTGTCAAGGCCTGCATAGAAACCGGCAAGCTCCCTCGCCAGTTCCTTGAGGTACATACCTATATTCAACCGGTACGACTGGACTTAGCAAGCTAGCATCGATCCCTGGAAACATTTTTGGCCAAGGGTGTCCAGGATCCGGGCCTCCCTACCGGGAGGCACCAATGAATGAGTCTTTTGGCTCTTGAGTCACCGCATGGCTGACTCGATGATCATGGAGTTGTGAGGAAGTTGGGTTTTTTGAAAGCCTGGGCTTCGACGGACTCGGTACAAGGAGTCGAGCTGTCTGCTCACTATGAGCACCGATGCCAGTTTTTGCCACATGCAAGGATCAAGAAGATCGGAGGGACAGGCACTGTGAGGGCCTTCTAAGGAGAAGCCTCATATTGGAGGATTTCAAGTTCCTCCGTGTGGGGATCCTCCTCTGCCTTGGTCTCAAATGCGAGCACTTTTGCCATGTCTCGAACAAAGTCAAGGAAGGCAACGTCCTCGGGTGGGGAACAGCACCAGGACACCAATAGAGATGGGTTCCAGGGCACGTCTCGGTGTCACCGTGTGTCTGGGGACTCTTCTTCCTTTGTCTCCCAGTCTGACTCGAAGTCAGAGGAAGAATCTGAGGCTTCGCGACTCCTGCGGTTGAGGCCCGAGTCTGAAGGCCCACAACCCCCGAAAGACCTGCAGAGAGGACCGGTGTCCCGAGGAATGGGACTGTGACCACGTCCAATGCCAATGGCTTTCTCGAGGCCGGTGGCGCTTGAGGATTAGCTTGACGTCTGGGGAAGCCCTCAATGTCGAGGATCCGGTCACTGGGGCAGATGAACTGAAGGAACCAGACATCAGCGCCCGCTGTTGGGTTAGGAGGGCAGAGATACTGTGCTCTAAAGCCGCCATCCTAGTCTCCATACCAGTTGGCTCTGCAGCCTTCGACGCAGGCAATGATGTCTTTGGGCCAGGCACTGGTTCCATTGAGGGGGAGTCCTTGAACAGGATGGCCTCGGGTGTCCGAGGAAGGTCACCCGATGCTGATGACTCCTTCCGGGCAGCTTGTGAGGCTGCTCCGGTTCTGATCCCCTTGGACTCATGCCGGGGACTGCAGGGCCTGGTGTGAGATTTACCCACTTTCCAGACCCATCCTCCGAGGTGGTCTTTGAGCTCTTCTTGTGTTACACCTCAGGGTATTTCCTCTCGGAGAACCCACAGCTGTGGGATTCCAAGCTGGCTGAGGCATTGAGGGACATCAACATACTGGAGGGGGCCCTGGAGTGTGGTGTTGCCAGGGACTCCAGCACAGAATCAGATTTATGGAAGAACTTCTCCTGCTGCAACTGACGGCTCTTGATGACCTTTGCGGACATGGACTTACAGAGATTGCAGTCTGAGTTGTCATGGTCCGGCCTGAGGCAATGGAGGCAGCAGTCATGTGGGTCGTGAGGGACATCATTTTACTGCACAGATCACATTTTTTGAAGCTGCTGGAGGCCATGGGAAAAATGGGCCATGCTACCTGGGTGAGGGTCCGAGGCCCACTGGCCAAAAAAGGGTGCAAAGTGTCGGTTAAGGGACACCTCAAGAAAAATCAAGAAACGAACCTGAGAAGTGGCGCTGAGGTGAGCTGGCTCGAAGGTGGAAAGATGAACCGATATGCATACCGGAAAAAAGATAATTTTAAGACAAAAAGAGACACTTTTTCCAAGGAAAGGGACAGACGTCTGGAGGGCTCCCAGAAACAAAGGAGACTGAGGCAAGATGGCACCCTTGAGCAGGAAGGAGACCACGCATGTGTGGTGCATCTCCCAAAGGCTTTCTTTGAAAGCTGGGGAGATGCTTCTGCGTAGGCTCCATCGCTGCCGTCACCCATATGTGAGGACTGACTCCCTGCTTGTTCTTGGAGAAATGAACTTGCCATCCTACATGTGCACCCAGAGAAGGGGACCTGCAGAGGGCAGGTGCTGTGGGCTGTATGGGAAAGGGCAGGGGGCTGGGTTGGGGAGAGTGCACTGGTGGGGGAAGGTGGTTATGCTACTAGACTAGTGATTGGGGTGGTGAGGGATTTGGCATTGTTCTGGTGATGGAGGTTGGAGTGTATGGGACAGAGATGGACATGGGAGGCTGATGGGGAGGGGTGGGGGATGGCCTGGGGGATTGGTGGTAGATGAGGCTTTCTTATGTATATGCTTTCATTTTGAGCAATAAAACACCTAACCACAAGAAATGTCTGTGTATGAGCTCATCTGTTGTGGTCACACCCAGCTGGTGTGTATGGTCAGTGTCCTCTTGCCTAGGGCCTTCTGCATCTTCATCTATGTCTGGGTCTGCCATTTCCTGTTCTTCAGGTAGGGATTGTTATTACCTCATTACCAGATTGTGGAGCATGCAGCCAGCCATTAATATTTGGCAGATCTTGGATGGGCCATGCAAGAGTTCTCTCCTAGATTAATCAAGGCAATGGAAGCAACTCTTCCAAAGGTCTTCTAAATGATGGTGCAGGTGTGTCTGTAGATCTTGTTGTATCGCTCCTCTGCATCTGTGTGTGGTGTGACACTTGGAGTCAGGAACCACCTCCTTAGAGGGTAGCCTCTATCTCTTGTGTGGGTGGAGAAAGAATAGGCACAAATTAGGGGCTGGCACCAGGGTATTGCATGTGTTGGGTAATCATTTCAACTATGAGCTCTGCTACAGCTACCAGGGATCAGTGGGACCTTCTAGTATGCACATATGTGGGTAATGATGTGGGCTAATGCAGGACTTACCTGGCAGCAATCCACTGGTGATTTCTCTGCTCTCAAATCTCTCATAGATGCCAACAGGTCAGGATATATGAGTCCTTGGCATAGGTTATCTCTCCCTATGCATTCCAGACCATCTTTACATTCACTGAGGGAATGTCTTCCTGTTGCAGTAGGTGGCCTACCTCCCCATGGGCACCTGATGACCATTTGTGTGCAATCGAAGGTGTCCAGTACAGATAGAAATCTGTCCACCTCATAGAACTGGGTCATAGATATCTGCCTCTGCTGCACGGTCTGAGGGAAGGTGACCTATTTTGCTGTGTGGATTAGAAAAGCCTTCAGGAACTGTAGGTTGCACTGTTATATGGCTGACTGGCAGAAACCCACTGTGACAGCCAGCAACAGATTGGAAACTGCCAGTGGCAACGAAGGCAAGGGCTATGGTACCTTGAGGTGGATGGGTCTGGGTTGACCCGTCTGAGTGGTGGAGTGGAGGAATGGTTCTAGCTGCTGGCACACATGGTAGATGTCAGGCATGTCAAACCAAAACCTGGTGAAGCACTATTTATCCATGAGGTCCAGGAATTGGGTCCTTGGCCTGTAGACTCTCTGATAGGGATGCCTCTTGGTGGCCCTTCTATGCACTCTGTGGGCCTCATGCAGCATGACCAGCGGAAACCATTTGTTCAAGTCATCCATGTCTTCTGCCTCCTTCTACCACTACCCAGTGACTCCTTCCACCAACACCTACAGCACTGCACACATCCAGTGTTAGGCACATAATGGCACATACACGCACACACACACATACATACAGGGAGCCACACAGAGACCGCACAAGACACAAAGGCTACTTGCTATTCTATGCCCCATAAATACCAAACCCTCCATACTCTGGACTGTAAATGAACTCTCGCTAACTGCCTCATAAGTACAAAATCCAACAGAAAGTCTATGCATATTTTTATCTTCTTTGATCCCAACAGATTTGGTAGCCCCGTGGTAAAACATCCAGAATGCAATTCTTTTATGATCTGACTAGTATTCATTTAATCTAGCATGTCCAGCTTCAACAAATCAAAGCCACTGTTGCTTGTTCCTTGCTCTGTACCTACATTTCATATTATTATGCCTGGACGAGTCTGCAGTCAGAGACAATGTATTCATTCATGCTGAACTGTGCAACCTTTGTGATGTGTTGAACACGTGTATTATTGTGTGAATGAGGTGTTCCTTAACAATGAGGCAATTAAACTAGCGGCCAGTTTCAGGCAGCCTGGTCACAGGCTTAAGTTAGATGCCGACACGAATGTTTAACTTAATTCATATATTCAGAGATTCGTACAGGTAATGGTTCTGAATAAACCTATTGCCCAGTGACCACGATGGCAGTATCCTTTGTATAATTTATATATTTAGGGGGTCATTTTGTAAGCCCTATTCATGCTTTCGACCTCCGAAAACAGGCATAAAGATATCCAAAGCACAGAAATGTCTCCAGAGCCATTTTAGAAGCCGGCTCTGGGGACATCCCCACTGTGAGGACAACCGGGTTTGAATGGAGGCATGGTGGAGGTGTGGCTGGGACATCCCTGCCTGATCTTAGAAACTTCATGGATGTCTGGCGTCACATCTAAGTTTAGGCTTGCTCCAGGCACGAAAAGGCATCTGAAATGTGCTTTTTTTGGCTGGAAATCATCCAGAGGGTGCAGAGGAGAAGACACTCCATCATCTTCAGTACTCAGCACAATGTCAACAACAGCAGCAGTGGGCCTTGAATGCTGGCTGCCTCGGTCATAACTCACTACTCTAACCATTAGGCTACCCTAGATGTCCAGGTTCTGAAATGCAATTCTGGAGACATTTATGTAGATGCCCCCTGCAGATGTCCATATCGGGCATGCCCATGTTTGTGAAATTGTGTCTGCACCTGGATGTGCCTGTTTTCTTTTCTTGCCGCACTATTGGGGATTTCCTGATGTCACTTGGGATTCTCTCTTTTTTAGTACACATGTACAGTGTTTTCTGTTCTTACCTGCTGGCAGTTTGAGCGGCAGGCTGAACACTGGCGTCTTTTCGTTTCAGCTTTATTCTTTCACTAGTCCGGTTTGCATTATCTGAATTCTTTTCTTTCATTTTATCTTGCTGATTGTTGACAGGTCATTGAGAACTTCTTTGTATTTATTTTTCCAGGATTAGTGACATCTCTATTGAGCTCCCTGAAGATGCTGTCCAGGCGATAACACCTGGTGTCAGGGCTCTGGGCTACTGCCAGGAACGCTGTCACGAACGCTGCCAAGAACGCTTCCAGGAATGCTATTTAGGCCCTGCTATTATGTGCTGTGCGGAGCTCAGTTACATCAAAGCTACGTTTTTCCATTTTTGTAGCTTATTACCATACTATTAAGCGTGTATACCTTTGAATGATATCAGGTTTGCTATTAATTCTGGTCACACTGCAACACTTTGTTTTGTGGGGATTTGTTTAAATTTTTGTGCATTGCACTTTCGTTTTTGTTTTTTGTTTCATTAGTTCCCCTATCGTAGAGGTTTTTTGACCACTGATTGTTTTCTGGGCTCAGCTGACTAATTAGGCATTGTTTCTCTTTTCTTTGCCGTTCGACAGGCTCGCCCTCTTTGTTGTCCTGCTCAAGGAGGGAAACAGGTCTTTTTTCCTCTACGACTGTTGTTTTCTTTTGTTGTGTGCTTTATAGAAGCTCTCATTTATTGTTTACTGTTTTCTTTTTTTCTGTTTTTTTCTTTTTTTTTTTGGGTGCTCTGTTGGGGGCTTTTTTCATTATTTATTTGTTTTTTTTTCAGATATTCTGGCTTAGACATCCCAGATCGCACTTCAAGGTCTATTCTAAAATTCCCCTCTTAATGGCTGCATATTGCCGCTATTCAGTTAGGATCTGATATTCAGCCATGGCGGCTAGCTGGTTTAACAAAATTAGCTGTCGCACTTTAAACCCAGATATCCAGGACCCAGCATTGAATATGCGGGTTGCCCAGATATGCAGGAAGTTAACCAGGCAGTGGCGATCTTTAGCCACTGCCCGGTTAGCTTCTGTGGAGAAAGTTAAACCAGCCATAATCAGGTACGGGTAATATTGAGCCACTGCCCAGTTATGGCTGGATGCCACCCTGGAACACCCCAATGCTAAATGGTTAGCAGCGGGGTGTGTAACGGCAGCATCCACGGATATTCAGCAGCACTAACCATGTTAGTGACGCTGGATAGCATGGATAAAGGGAGTAACATGATTAGGAGGTCTGAATATCAGGCCCATAATGTTTAGGGCTGCCCTCTCCCTGCCCCTACCCCTAGCACACAAGTAGACAGATAGTACAGAACAGGGGTTCTCAACCCAGACCTTAGCACACACCTAGCCAGTCAGGTTTTCAGGATAACCACAATGGGAGAGCTTTGCACACAATGGAGGCACTACATGCCAATCTCTCTCACGCATAGTTCTTGGTTATTCCTGAAAACCTGACTGCTAGGTGTGTCCCGAAGACTGGGTTGAGAATCCTTGGTACAGAGCCATTTCAGAATTTAAGTGGCCTGATATTACTGTAAAACCTTTTGAACTCTGTGGATATGCATTCACTGGCTGCTGACAAATGCGTAGCTGGTTTTAAATACTGACCTGTAAGAAAATGGAGCTTGGGAATCAACCACTTCCTGCCTATAGATGTAGAAAGGCTGTTCTACACATGCAAGTCCCTTATAAAACTACCTCATTTAGTTTGGACAATTTAATAAATGCTATTTCTAGTCAGAAAATTCTGAGTTATCCATATAACGCCTTTTAAAATTATCCCCTAAAGGTGTAATTGTATAACTGCCTGCAGGGGTGAATAGTAAGCAACATACTTTTTGTTCTGCGGATTTTCAAAGTAAATGTACTCATCTACTTTCATTTAGAAATGTATTCTAGAAAAAGAACCTGTTAGGTTGTGCTAGTTTATACCTGCTAGTTTGTGCAGAGACTTCTTCTGAATACAGATATTGTCATGCTTTCAAAAAATCAAAAGTACGTGTGTCGTTCCAAACCCCACGCCCACCCTACGCCTAGGAATACCCCTCCCACAGCAGGGATGAGTATGTCTGAAAGGGCATTATGCACATTCTTTGACCACAAATGGGGCAGACGTTAGAAAATGCTAGTAATAATAAACTACTGTGTTGTAGAGGAAATGGTTTTAAAAAGTATCATCCAAGGTAAAAAAATAAAAAGATAACCATTTCTTGTGTAAACGGTTCAAACTAATTTTTAGATAAGATGTAAATCATACAGCTTTCAAGGCTCAAAATTAATATGTGATCAGAAATTTGAGGATGAGTCATATACATCTGTGGAATGAAAACCTTTCTTTTGGATCAAAGTCCCTATGAGTGAAACTTGAAAGTTCACAGAACGATTGCTTGAGGGATTATATTAACGAGGACACATGAAATGCACAGATACAGCAGAGTACAAATGATGTTCACTGTAGTCACCAGATATGCTGCTATAATTACTGACTACACTATTTATAATTTAGGTCAACCGGATTTGAATTAATGTAAACTGATTTTTACAATGTAAGGGTGCTTTTTGCATTCTGCCATGCCTAATAAGCATGCTTTATTTTATTCCTGCAAACATTTACTTCAAGATGGAAACATTGGTCTATGTCTTCGGATTTACTGTAATCTTCATCAACAATCCACCAAAGGAACCAAGAAAAAAATCCAGAGTGTTGCAAGGCAAAATATTCATTTTAAATCTATGACATGCGACTGCTTTCACTTACTGTATCTCCATAAAAATATATAGCATTGATAAGTTATTCATATAACTTTATGCAGATAAAGATGTCCAGATAACTTATCTTCCTATCTTTATTCCTTCAGGAATAAAGATAGGAAGATAAGTTATTTATCTGTATAGCGGCTAAATATGGCCTCTGTGGGGGTAAGTTTATAACAGGGCATATAGGTTGGAGTTTATAAAATATATGAGTGCCTATGTTCCTTTATAAAATATTAGCACAAATCCCATAGAAATCACGCCTATAGTGAAGGTGTAGCCATTATTCCTGTACGAGAGCAGGTGTAAATGTTAGCATGTGTGTATCTTATAAAATATGTAAATTGTGACTCTTCCCACGCTCCACCCAAGCTCCTTCCCTGAGCAGGCCTACTCTGCAAATACCAGCCTTAAGGAATGAACTAATTTTATAAGAGGTCTTTTATGTCTTTTATGTCCAAGAAAGGTCAACGCAACTTCAGTAGTAGACTGGCTAATCTATTGAAGAGGGCTTTAAACTAGACTCATTGGGGATGGGTGAAGAAAGCCCCCAGGTAAGTGATACATCAAATACCTTTATGGAAATGAGTAACAGGGGTAACATATGGAAAGCAGTGTGTATAAATGCCCATAGCATGGTAAATAAGATCCCTGATGTTGAAGCTTTCGTGGGAGTGGCCGACTTGGATTTAGTGGCAGCTACTGAAACGTGGTTCAAAGAAAACCATGACTGGGACGTAACTATAACTGGCTATACTTTATTCAGAAAGGACAGGGTAGGAAGAAGGGGAGGAGGAGTGGCACTATATGTAAAAAATACTATTAAAGCTTTGGAATTGCAGAGCTTAAAAGGGAGAGAGGAGGCATTGTGGGTTCAACTAGAAAGAGGGAAAGTGAAATCTATCTGCATTGGCGTGATATACAGACCTCCCTCACAAGAGGAAGAGGTGGACAGAGAGTTAATTGAAGCCATACGCAGCATTGCTAGGAAAGAGGAAGTGCTACTGATAGGGGATTTCAATATGCCAGATGTTGATTGGCACATTCCTACTGCAGTATCATCTAGAAGTAAAGAGATCCTGGATTCTCTACAGGGAGAACTATTCAAGCAATTAGTAACAGACCCCACACGTGAAGGGGCCATACTGGACTTGGTGGTGAGTGTTTTTGATATTATAGTGAGAGATCATTTTGCATCCAGTGATCACCAGATGGTGTGGTTCAGTATTAGGACTAGGGCTGTTAGAATCCATTCAAAAGTGAGGATCTTAGACTTTAGGAAGACTAACTTTGCCAAGATGGGCCAATATCTCAGGGAGTCGTTAGCAGGATGGGAACAGCTGGGGGATGTAGAAAAACAGTGGGCAAAACTGAAAGAGGATATTTTAAGGGCAACCAACCTTTTTGTTAACCCTTTGAAGGCCTACTTTAAATTTTTAATCCGCATTCTGCAGCCGGGTTAATTTTTGCATATTTCAGGAAAATTGTACCCGTCTTATTCAATATGTTCTAATAGTGATTTTCCTTCTGCTATAGTCATGTATTATATACCATTTGATAGGAATATTTAGTCAGAATTTTGGATCCTCAGAGTTTTGGGTTCGGCTTGGAAAGGGTTAAAATGGTAAATAAAGGTAAAAGGAAAAGGAGACTGTTATGGCTTTCGAAAGAAGTAGCTGAAAAAGTGAAGAAAAAGAAGGACGCCTTAATGAAATACAAGAGATCACAGAGAGAGGAAGACAGGCATCTATATTTGGAAAAACTTAGAGAAGTTAGCAAAGTAGCCAGGAAAGCAAAGATTCAAAAAGAGGAGGAAATAGCCAATGCAATAAAATGGGGGGATAAGACATTTTTCAGATATGTTAGTGAGAAGAGGAAGGGCAAAAGTGGTATTGTCAGACTCAAGGGTGAAGGGGAGGAATATGTAGAAGCTGATGAGGATAAAGCGGAATTGCTTAACAAATATTTCTGTTTTGTGTTCACAGATGAAGAACCAGGAGCAGGACCTCTGAAAACACCAACAAACAGGAACAGAAGCGAGGGACATCTTGAACAATTTTCAGAAGACTGTGTTCATGAGAAACTAGCTCAACTTAAAGTAGACAAAGCGATGAGACCGGATGGGATATGCCCTAGAATACTGAGGGAACTTTTCAATGCCTCGTTGGAGTCGGGAGTGGTGCCAAAGGACTGGAGAGAGGCTCATATTGTGCCTTTACACAAAAGCGGAAGTAAGGATGTGGTTGAAAACTACAGGCCGGTTAGTTTAACTTAGGTGGTGAGTAAATTATTGGAAACGCTGCTAAAAGAGAAAATAGTGAGGTTTCTGGAGTCCAGCGGATTACAGGATCTGAGGCAGCATGAATTCACCAGAGGCAGGACTTGTTAGACAAATCTGACTGATTCCTTTGACTGGGTAACCAGGGAGTTGGACCAAGGGACAGCCCTAGATGTGGTGTATTTAGATTTCAGTAAAGCCTTTGACACTGTTCCTCACAGGCGACTTATAAACAAACTGAGCACCCTAGGGATGGACCCTAAAGTTACTGCTTGGGTTAGAAATTGGTTGGGTGGGAGGTGACAAAGAGTACAAGTAAATGGAGCTCACTCTGAGGAGAAGGATGTTACTAGTGGTGTGCCCCAGGGATCTGTCCTTGGTCCGATTCTTTTTAACATCTTTATTAGTGATATAGTGGAAGGGCTGTCGGTAAGGTTTGCCTTTTTGCGGATGATAGCAAAATCTGCAATAGAGATACCCAGGAAGGTGTAGATAACATGAGGAGGGATCTAGCTAAGCTTGAAGAATTGTCTAGAATTTGGCAGCTGGGATTTAATGTTAAAAAATGTAAGGTCATGCATTTGGGCTGCAGCAATCCAAGGGAGCAATATAGTATAGGGGGTGAAGTACTTTTGTCCACTAAAGAAGAGTGGGACCTAGGTGTGGTTGTGTCTGATAATCTTAAACTAGCGAAACAGGTAGAAAAGGCGATGGCAAAAACTAAGAATGCTTGGGCGCATATGGAGAGGAATGGCTAGCAGAAAAAAGGAGGTGATAGTGCATCTGTATAAGTTTTTGGTGTGACCTCATTTGGAGTATAGTGTGCAATTCTGGAGACCGCACCTTCAAAAGGATGGAGTCGGTGCAGAGGGTGGCTACTAAATGGTTAGTGGTCTTCATTATAAAGCATATGAGGACAGACATAGGGATCTTAATATATACACCTTAGAGGAAAGGCAGGATAGAGGTGATATGATTGAGATGTTTAAATACCTCCGTGGCATAAATGTACAGGGGGAGAGCGTCTTTCAATTGAAAGCAAGTTCTGCTACGAGCGGTCATGGGATGAGGGTGATGGGGGGATAGATTCAGGAGTGATATGCGGAAATATTTTTTTACGAAAAGAGTGGTGTAGTCTCCCAGAGGAATAGTCTCCCAGAGGAGGTGGTAGAGATGAGGACAGTAACTGAATTAAAAAAAGCATGGGACAAACACAGAGGATCTCTAAAGGAAAAAAGGGGACTGTTGTAGTTGTTATGGAAGGACAGACTAGACAGGCCATGTGGTCTTTTTCTGTCATCATATTTCTATGCATGTAAAACAATGCTTCACCTGCAAAGAAGGTTCATAAGATTACCCTCTGCATGGATAAACTGAGACTCTACCCCTCCTCAAATTACATGGATAACTTTCAGCAGTATATTGATTCATGGGGTAAAATTTATCCATATAGGTTTACAGGGCCAGCACTACCATCAGGTGAACTAGGCAGTCGCCTGAAGCACCAGCCTTCTGGAGCACTCATTACCGCCGCTACTATCCCTTTCTGGGGCCTACAGCAGTTGCAATTGCTTGGAAATCGTGACACAGCACTTACCTAAACTCGCTAGCACTGCATCGCAGTTCCTGCCATCTATTAGCTACTTCTTTCTCCCCCCTTCGATGCAGACTTTTAGTTTGCATAAACTGGAACTCTGCATCAGAAGTGGCAGAAAGCAGAAACCATGACGCAGCACTAGCGAGTTTAGGTAAGCGCTGCGTCACGGTTTCCAAGCCATTGCCACTGCTGCAGGCCTTGGAAAGGGGCAGAGATGGCGTAAATGGGGTGGGGTCAGCGGGGGGAGGTGGTAGGATGGAGGACACACCTAGGACATCTCCAATCCTTACACTGCACTGTATGTGTATTATGACTTAATATACCAACTTAAGTCAGGTATATCAAAGCTATTTACAAATACCATGAAGAAAAGGAAGTGAGAAAAGCACTCCAAAGCAGGACAGGCAAAGGGAAAATGAGAAAGAAAAAAGAGCTAGAGGAGCAGTAGAGGGCTCCCAATATTATAGTGCTGCACTCCAAGAGGGACATGGCCCTAGGAACTTCGGGGGAGTCAAAGGCTTGAGTGAAAAAATGGGCCTTTAGCCCTGATCTAAATTTTGTGTAAGAGGTCTTGGTTCTCGTCAGGATGAAGTGTGCTCCAAAGACTAGGAACTAGAAAAAAGAAAGCGGACTGTCTGGTAGGGAAAGGGATCAAACATTTTCCTGCGTTCAGTGTGTGGTGTGAAGTACGGGGTGTGAGCAAGGAGTGCAGATATGCTGGACAACCTGTGTGTAGAACCTTACAGGTTAAAACTAGAATTTTAAAATGAATACAGTAAAATACCGGGAGCCAATGATGTTGAAACAATAATGGTATGACATGGTTGAATTTGTGGATATGAGTAAGCAGTCGATTAGCAAAGTTCTGGACTGACCAAAGGCGCTTAAGATTAATGGATCTGGGCAGCACAAACAACAAGCCAGAACTCTATACAAGACCCTGGTCATGACTTTTAAAGCATCAAAGTGCCCATCTCAATCACCTCTCAGCAATATGATTCATATCACCCCAAATAACAGATCCAGGAGATCTGTTACATTAAACTCCATCGACCTACCAAAAGTCATCACAAAATGTTCTAAATCAACAGCCTCTAGAGCTTTCTCTCTGTTTTCACCCAGAGCCTGGAATGCCCTTCCACCCGAAATCAGAGCTATCTCAAGTCTGATTAAGTTCAGAAAGGCACTGAAGCACTATTTGTTCCTAACATACTACCCCGAAGCTACTCCATCCGAAGCTACTCCATCTGAAAACAGCTCTCATGCAGATCTTTCATATTTGACCCCTGTAGAGAATGGATAATTACGATGATTATTACCTGCTCACTATAGGACATATTTATTCTCACTATATTTAGCATATTTACACTTTAATTTAATTAACCTCTTATCCACGGCATTAATAATTAACCAAAATATCCATGTATATAGTTACCATGTATATAGTTATTTATATATAATTACCATGTTTTACCAAGTTTATTTACCTTGTTCATTGTAAAAACCAATGCTGTTTGTACAATTGTGTTTATATTTGTTCATGTGTAAACCGCACTGATTTAAGAGCGCGGTATATAAGAAAAATAAATAAATAAATAAATAAATTAGGAAGACATGAATGAGAGTGTGTTGATCAGTAGGTTCTAAGTAATGATGGATTGAGTGAAATTTGTGTAGGGCATAAACTAAAGACTTAATGAGGGAAGAAACATGTGATTCAAAGGATAATTGAAAGTCAATGGTAATCCCAAGATACTTAAATAAGTCAACAAGAGGAACAGAACAGTCATGTATGACTGTGGAAACAATGGGATGCTGTGTGTGACCACTAATCGATATGGAAAAGATTTAGCGTGACTGAGCTGAGGCTGATTATCATCCAGCCAGGTAGCAACAGAATTCAGACATACATTCATGGGAAGCTGATCTAGACAGAGAAAATTGATATAGTGTATTAAAATAATATTGCCTGCATAATAAAAACCAACAATATTATGGTTTTGCACTAAAGTGCTAAGTAAGCTGAGGAAGATATTGAAAATTAATGGGGCTCCAAATAGAAGTGCATATAGTTGAGAATGGCAGAATCCAGAGAGACAGAGAAGCAGCGACCTAAAAGATAAGAGGCAAACCAGTGGAGCACCATGCCAGAAAGAGTAGTTACTCACCTGTAACAGGTGTTCTCCAGGAGCAGCAGGAATCAGTCCTCACTTATGGGTGACATCGGCGCCGACGGAGCCCTCGCGGAGCAATTTTCCCCAGCTTTCGCAGAAAGCCTTTGGGAATTGCAGCGCGCATGCGCGGTCCCCTTCCCGCCCAGGGATGCCATCTTACTCAGTCTGATGACATAGCGGAAAGACAGCAAAAGTTTGCAAGATATGCAATAAGAAGGACTGCAACTCCAAGGGGAGGAGGGAGGGTAGTGAGGACCAATGTTCCCTCTAATTTTCTGTAGGCTGTGTGCGCATAAAGTATCAGCTGTGTGCAGCTTTTGAAGGAAGGTTAAATTTTTGTGCGCCACATAACGACATTCGGAGTTATATATTTTAAAATTTGACTACACGTCAGAATACAGTATGTACACCACATTGATTTTAATCAAATTAAATGAAAATAGACGATTACTAAATGAAGCGGGAAATTTCTAGTAATTACAATCATAACTTTTAAATTTTAAGATGTCTATGTTGTTTTCTATCAGAATCAGAGTTGTAATTTTTGTGCGCTTTGTTGTAAAGTATGTGTGCTCGCTCGGCGAGGTGTGTGCGCGCGCACATGCGCACAGCTTAGAGGGAACAGTGGTGAGGACTGATTCCTGCTGCTCCTGGAGAACACCTGTTACAGGTGAGTAACTACTCTTTCTCCAGGACCAAGCAGGAAGTCAGTCCTCACTTATGGGACTCCCAAGCTTAAGGCTACCAGAGACCTCAAGCCTAAAAGAGCTCCCTCAAGCTCAGCAGTACAGAAGGAAGGAATCTTCTCTGAATACGCATCCGGCCGGTAGCCAAACACCGGGGCCGGAGGGTAGGAGTTGCCTAAACCTCAAAGAGATTGTGGAGGACTGCCTGACCAAAAGCACTGTCCCTGCGGGACTCCCTTTCCAGGCAGTAATGAGCCGCAAAAGTCTGACCTGAAGACCAAGTAGCGGCCCGGCAGATGTCTGCCAACGGGACAGAGCGGAGGTGAGCCACGGACGCGGCCTTCGCCCTGACCCGATGAGCCGTGATGCGACTTTCCAAGGAGAGGCCGGCTGCCCCGTAAGTCCAGGCGATACATTCGGCCACCCAGGTGGACAGAGTTCGCTTAGAGACAGGCACCCCCAACCGATTGGGATCAAAAGATACGAAAAGCTGAACCGCTTTTCTATGCTCCCTTGTACGGTCAAGGTAGAAGGACAAGGCTCTTCTACAATCCAGGGTGTGCAGGCCTGCATGCGGCCTGGGGAAGAAGGTCGGAAGAACCACTTCTTGATTGATGTGAAAGTGGGAGACCACCTTTGGAAGAAACTTAGGGTGGGTCCGCAGGACCACCCTATTCCTGTAGAACCTAGTGTACGGAGGCTCCGACACTAGGGCCTCTAGCTCACTTACGCGCCTCGCGGAAGTGAGGGCTACCAAGAAGAGAGTTTTCCAGGAGAGGAAACGAAGAGGGCAGGTAGCCATGGGTTCAAAAGGCGGACAGGTAAGCCTTTGCAGAACCACGTTGAGGTCCCAGTCAGGGGCTGGAGGGCGCAACGGAGGTTTAAGCAGAAGGAGGCTTCTGAGGAAGAGCACCACCAAGGGGTGCGAAGAGAGAGGCTGGCCTTCAACCGGTGAATGATGTGCAGAGAGAGCACTGAGGTGGACTCTGACAGAATTGGATTTGAGACCTAGATCGGAGAGGTGAAGCAAATATTGCAGTACCACCGATACTAGACAGGCGAAGGGGTCCTCAGATCGCTGAGAACACCAGACCGAGAAGCGACGCCATTTGAGGGCGTAAGATTTCCGGGTGGAAGGTCGCCGAGATGCTAGGATGACGGCTTCCACCTCCGGGGGTAGCAGCAGTGGGGCTAGGACTACCCTTTCAGCAGCCAGGCCATCAGGTGCAGGGCCCTGAGGTTGGGGTGCAGAAGAGTACCCTGATCCTGGGTCAGGAGATCCGGCTGAAACCCCAGGGGAAGAGGGGTGTCCACCGCTAGCTGTAGAAGCAGAGGGAACCACGGTTGTCTCGGCCACTGGGGCGCTACCAGGATCACGGAGGCCTTGTCCTGGACAACTTTGAACAAGGTCCGGGACACCAGTGGTGTGGGAGGGAAGGCATACAGCAGACCCGTGGACCACGGGATGAGGAAAGCATCCGGCGCCACTCGAAGAGGGTGAGGGTGCCGGGAGCAGAATCTGGGGAGCTGCCTGTTCAGGGGACTGGCAAAGAGATCCACAATGGGAGAGCCCCACCGGCGGAAGATCTGCTGGGCCACCGCGGGGTTCAACTTCCATTCGTGCGGCAGCAGAATCTGGCTCAGTTTGTCCGCCAGGCAATTGTCCTGCCCTGGCAGGTAAACCGCTTTGAGGAGGATGTCGTGATCGACAGCCCAAGAGCACAGCCTCCGGGCTTCCTGACATAGAAGGAGGGAGCCCGTGCCCCCTTGTTTGTTCACATAGAACATGGCAACCTGATTGTCCGTCTGCACCAGTACGGACTGACCGAACGTCAGGTGAGAGAAGGCCCGCAGAGCTAGGCGGACTGCCCGTAGCTCTAGAAAGTTTATCTGCTGGGCGGCCTCCCAGGGTGTCCAAAGGCCTTGAGTGCATGACCCCTGACAATGCGCCCCCCAGCCCAGGAGGGAGGCATCTGTCGTGAGCACCTGGGACGGTGGGAGCGACTGAAAGGACATGCCGAGCACTAGGTTGGGCAGGTGAAGCCACCATTGCAGGGAGGAAACCAGACGGTCGGAAATCTGTATCAGGTCCGACAGTCTCCCTGTGACCTGGTGCCACTGAGTGCGGAGGCTCCACTGAGTAGGTCTCATATGTAGCCGGGCATTCTGAGTGTCATGGACCGTGGAGGCCATGTGTCCGAGCAGCTGCAGGAACTGTCTGGCAGGGGCCAGCGACTCACTGTTGAACCTGCCGGCTAGAGCCATAAGCCTGTTGGCCCGTTCCAGAGGCAAGAAGGCATGAGCCTGCCGAGTGTCCAGCCGTGCCCCTATGAACTCGAGGTCCTGAGAGGGAAGCAAAGCGGACTTTTCGAAGTTTATGACGAAGCCCAAGTGCTGAAGCAGAGCCACCGTATGCTGGGTGGCCTGGGCGACCTCTGGAGCAGACGATGCTCGGACGAGCCAGTCGTCCAGGTACGGGAAGACGAAGAGGCCTTGAAGCCTTAAGGAGGCTGCCACCACTGCCAGGCACTTCGTGAACACCCTGGGGGCGGAGGATAGGCCAAAGGGCAGTACTCGGTACTGATAATGGTTCCCTGCCACCACAAACCTTAGGTATTGCCGGTGGTCCGGGTGAATAAGGATGTGGGTATAAGCATCCTTTAGATCCAAGGAGCATAGCCAATCTCCCTGCTGGAGGTAGGGCAGTAGGGTTCCAAGGGTAAGCATATTTAACTTTTCCCACTGCAGGAACTTGTTGAGGTTGCGTAAGTCCAGAATGGGTCTGAGGCCTCCTGTTCTCTTTGGCACCAGGAAGTACCTCGAGTAGAAACCGTGACCGCACAGATGCGGGGGCACTGGCTCCACCGCCTGTTCCTGAAGCAGACTTTGCAGCTCCTGAAGGAGCACGTCCTCGTGCAGCGGGGGTCAGGGAGGCTCCCCCGGAAAGTAGGGGGGGGGGCACCTGGTGAAAATGTAGGAGGTAGCCCTTTTGAGCCACCCGCAACACCCAGGCATCGGATGTTACGGCTGACCATCTGTGAGCAAAGTGGGTCAGCCGGCCCCCCGTGCTGAGCGAGGGCCCCTGGGGGGGAGAGGCTATGCTGGCATAGTCAAAAAACCCCACCCTGCTGGGCCGGGGCCTCCGTGGTGGCCTTGGGAGCTTTCTGCCTCTGGGATCCGTTACCCTGCCCCTTAGGCTGCTGCCCTTGATGAGGGGTTGTCGAGGCCTGATAGTGTGGGTGGTGCTGCTTATAAGCGAACATCTTCCTCGGATAAAAACGCTTTTTCCCCGAGCCCTTCTTCCTCTGAGAAGGAGCAGAGATTTTTCTGGAAAGGCGAGTCCTGGTGAGAGTCTCTGACTCGAGCTCCGCCGCCTTGTCGGCCATGGGCTTGCCGAAGAGGTTTATCCCTCTGCAGGGGACATCGACCAACTTGTCCTGCACCCAGGGCTCGAGGTCAGATGACTGAAGCCAAGCTTGGCGGCGAGCCACGATGCCGGCTCCGGCTACTCGAGCCGATGCTTCAAAGCCATCATAGGCCGCTCGAGAAATGAACTTCGAACTTCGAACACTCTCGAATCCCTGTGGACAGGGCTTGGAACCGCTGCAAGGGCTCCTCGGAGAGACCGGCAGAAAACCCCGCCATTTCTTTCACCAGGTCGCGGAGATACATACCCATATACAACTGGAGTGGTGCGGTAGTTGCGCCTTCTGGAACCCGGGGCTTTTGCGGACTCGATACATGGAATCGACCCACTTGCTCAACACCGGCGTCGAGGCCGGACTTTCCCACATGCGGAAGAGAAGCCGCTCCAGCATCGGGGGAACCGGTACAGTAAAGGCCTCCCTAGGGGGGGAGTCATATTGAAGGGCCTCGAGCTCTTCGGCTCGGGGTTCCACCTCTGGATCCGCGGGAAAAGCCAAGGCCTCGGGCGAGTCGGAGGGGACACACCGGGTCTGAAAGGAGCCGGGTGACTCGTCCTCCTCCGTGTCCCAGCCCGACTCCTCCAAGGAGTAGTCGAGCGGCTCCGTGCGCGCGGGGCCCGGGGACCTCCTCTCCGATGCCGAGGCCGGCGTCGAGGACCTCGGTCCCGAACAGGAAGCCGAGGGAGACCTAGGTCGAGGATCGACTCGAGCTCGTATGGACTCGAGGATCGACTCGGCCTCTGGGGTCGACTTGGGCGTCGACGTCCCGGTGGTCGGGGCAGATGCACTGGCGAGGCTGGTGATCAATGCCCGCTGCTGGTCCATGAAGGCAGAGATACTGCGCTCCAAGGTCGTCAGTCTGAGACCAAACTCAGAAGACCCAGCATCCGCCGACTCGGGCCCCGACGGTGTCGGGCCCGACGTCAGTTCATCCGTGGGGGAGTCCAGGAGGACTATATCACTCACGTGTCCAGGCGTCTCCACTTCGAGACAAGGAAGCTTCGAAGGCCTCTCCCCCTCCGAGGGCCCGGGGAGTCGGGCCGGGCTGAGCGACCTGGCCCTCGAGGAACCAGGATTGCCGTCCGGCTCCACCCTCACGGGCCTCTTCTCCCGCCGGTGTTCCTGGCCGGGGGAGCCCCGTTCAGAAGAACTCCGACGATGGTCTGAGCCGGAGCCACGAGACGTCGCGGAGTCAGAGAAGATACGATCCCTTTGCAACTGCCGACTCCTCAGGGCTTTCGAGGACATCCTGCAACTCATAGGGTCATGCTCGGGCCCCAGGCAGCGGAGGCAGCAGTCATGCGTGTCAGAAAGAGACATGAGTCTGACACAACGATCACACTTTTTAAACCCGCTGGCAGCCATCAGGGGAAAAAGAACCCCTGCAAGGTCGAAAGACGGCGCTGCCAGGGATGAAGGAAAAAGTGGCGGGAATGCCAGTTGGAATAAAAAATACGTGAACGGGCTCAAAAGCCCGGCGGGAAGAGGACACACGAACCGAGAAAAAAATTAACGAGAAATCAAACTAAAGAAATCAACTTTTTCAGCAGCGGTAACAAACTACGTCTGTAGGGCTCTGCGGAAAAAAGAAGACTGAGTAAGATGGCATCCCTGGGCAGGAAAGGGACCGCGCATGCGCGCTGCAATTCCCAAAGGCTTTCTGCGAAAGCTGGGGAAAATTGCTCCGCGAGGGCTCCGTCGGCGCCGACGTCACCCATAAGTGAGGACTGACTTCCTGCTTGGTCCTGGAGAAATGCCAATTTCTTGAAGATGAAGTAGTAGAAGATCATGGTTAACTACATCGGAAGCAGGAGAAAGGTTGAAAGAAACCACTATGGTGGCCCTGCCATTGTCAAGAGAACTATGATGCTCGCTTAAAAGTGCAGCCAGTACAGTCTCGGTACTATGACCTGGTATAAAATCTGAGTGTCATGGATAAGTAAGTAGGTTTTAATAACAAAATTGAATAAATGTGAAAAGACAGTTTTTTCAATGATATCAGAGATATAAGGTAAATTGGAAATGGGACAGTAATTAGCTACAAGTGCAAGGTTGAGGTTAGATTTTTTGAGGATCAGATGGATGACAATGTTCTCCTAGTCATCAGGGAAGATACCTAGGGCAAAGCTGTGATAAATAATCTACATAAGGCGTGACGGAAGACCAAGAGTCAGCTCCTTGATCCATTTGGAGGGGCAAGGATGAGGCACAGGTAATGGCTCACATAGGATATTCAGTGGCACTATCTGCTTAGAGCAGGGGCGGTCAGGGGCAGAGAGAAGGCATGTTGGTGCTATCCAGATAAGTGCTGGTCCAATATTCAGCAGGGATGCTGTGGGCCAATTAGCTTCCTCAAAGGCTGTCCTATGTTGCTATCTGCAGAAGTCCCTGTTGAATATCGTGCTAATAGGGTAAGTGCCAACACTTATTCGATTACTGCGCCACAGCCTGGATATTCAGCGGTAGCTCTTATCCAGATATTGCCGCTGAATATCCTGATATTTAAGTGCTATGGCTAGCTGCCACAGTGTTTAAATATTAGTCACTCTGAATTTCTCCCACCCCCTTCCACAGTGATGTGTTGGAGGGAGAATATATGAAAATAAAGAGAATCTCAGTAACTAGAGTTGGACCTTTGAAAGACTCTTGATATGAAATTGAGAGAGGTGAAACATCTTGAGAGAAATTAAAAAAAAATTAGAACATCATTGAACACTCCAGATAAATGAGAAGCAAGTTTCTAACAATGTGCACTTTTCTCTGAGTGGACTTTACTGGATTTTCAAAGCGGAAATAGGCATGTATTTTTACTTTGAAAATTACCCCAGAAAGCTATGTGCCTACCATATTTTCACACATACAATGCATGTGTTATACGCTTCTTTACATTTGACCTCCCCCCTTGCACGTTATGTGCATGAACGCATTATATATGTAATGATGAATACAACTCGAAAAGAAACTTGGAGCCGTTTTTAATTTCTTAATAACTTCTTTATTTCTGAACTGCTGAATTTCAATGAGACTAGTGTAAATGTGGGTAAATGAGACTAAATTAGACTATGCCATTTCCAGTTCACTCATTATCATCTGACTCCTCGAAGCCTTCAAAGCCCATTCTCTCCTCACTGTCATTGTTGAAGTAACTAAGAAACAACTGCAGGCATTCTATGATTTCTGAAGTGATGTCATCATCACTGCTCTCGGCCACCTGTATCCAAATGTATCTTATTCTGCTGGTAGACAATTCAAGCCTTTTTGAAGCCATTGCAGATGGCTTATGGCATTAATTTACTCCAAGTAGAAGACACCCACTTGCAGACTTCTGAAAACCGTGCCTGCTTCAGTTTTTCTGATGGTGTGAATTCCTGAATCCAACTGCATCCATTTGTCCCACTCTCTTCTCATGAACGTCCTGAATGGGTGCTTAACCATTATATCTATCAGCTGTAGCTTGCAGGTAAGACCACCAGGTACTACAGCTATGTGGGCACCAGTGAAATTGATATAATTTTGAACATTTTTTTCTTAGTGGGCAGCCATGGTGTCAAAAATTAGTAGGGACTTCTTGCATAAAAATCCCCCGTCTGGCCCTATAATATTTATCAACCCATGCTTTCATAAGGTCACTGTCCATCCATCCCTTCCTATTGCAATGGACAACCACACCAGTGGGTAGTTTTTTACGGGGAATGGTAATTCTCTTGAAAACTATCATCGGCTTTAATTTCACCCCACTTACAATGCATCCAGTGAAGCAGGCCTTCTCATGCCCAGTGGTTTTAATGGGTACAGTTTTCATACCTGAAGCAGTTTCAGTCCTGGTGGCAGGAATGTCGATAGACATTGGAACTTTGTCCATATTTATAACATCCATTGCAGAGATACCATGTTCAGAGATTTCTTTGGATACAAATTCACGTAAATTATTCATGTTTTGCTCCCAGTAGCCTGGAAGTAGCTGGTCTACAGTGGTTCTCATTCTCACTGAAAGTCCATTTCTTTTTATGAATCTAGAAAGTCAGGTGAAATCATTGATTCCTCTTTCATTTGCCAGAAGCTTCGCTTTGATCTGAATTGCAACAGTAGAGATAGCTTGATTTTGTTCCCTCCGAGAAAGAACCCAATCTCTCAAGTCATTCTCCAGTTTAGGTCACTTGCTTGGGACCCATGACATGCGTGTTTGCGGGGGTTCATATTCTCAAGCTCCTTTTTCTCCTTTCTCCATTCGCGAATGGTTGGTTGGTTTATGGTTTTAGGCACTTGATATACCTCACTTTACTGTGTGTATCAAAGCGGTTTACAGATATATTCTAACAGGCACTTTTTATTCCCTTGTCCCTGAAGGGCTCACAATCTAAGCATATCTGAGGCAATGGAGGGTTAAGTGACTTTCCCAAGGACCTCTCTCCAACCTTGAACTTGCTTGCTACTGCTCTGTTGCTTGTTTCTTCCACTCTCACAATGACTTTTAGCTTGAAGTCGGTGGTGTAGGGCTTGCATTTCATTCCCGGCATGTTCAACAGCAGAAAGGGCGTGCGCATGCACGTTATACACATGGGTGTATTATGTGAAGATTCCAGAACAGAACTGCATCATTTCCGCACATTATATGTGTGCGCGCATTATATATGTGGGTGCATTATTTGCATGAAAGCGTAGTTACTCACCTGTAAGAGGTGTTCTCCGGGGACAGCAGGAATCAGTCCTCACATATGGGTGATGGAGCCCTCATGCGGAGCAAATCCCCAGCTTTTAGAGAAAGCATTTGGGAATTGCATCACGCATGCGCGGTCCCCTTCCCGCCCAAGGGTGACATCTTGCTCAGTCAAATGACATAGCTAGAAAGACCGCAAAAGAACAAAATATAATAATAGGACTGCAACTTCAAGGGGAGAAGGGAGGGTCATGAGGACTGATTCCTGCTTTCTCTGAAAACTGGGGATTTGCTCTGCACAAGGCCTCTGTCGGCGCCAACATCACCCATATGTGAGGGCCGACTTTCTGCTTGTTCCTGGAGAAAATATGGTATATTTACACCTGCTCTGTAGGGCACACAAATTTTCTAGGTAAAACAACTTGCATACATTTCAATTCTCAAAAGTATGTGCACAAGTGCAAATTGTGTCCCAACCCTACCCTTGGGAATGCCTCCTGAAACAGCAGGTAATATGTACACACAGGCTGTATGCAAATATACGAGCATAGTCATCATAGGCACTTTTATAACAGGACATTTCTGTGTGAAAATTGGTGTTTTGCCGGCAGAAAATGGAAAATATTCCTCTACTTGTTAATATTCATTATGTTAAGCATTGTATTCTTGCTTGCTGTTTTGAAAAGACAAATAACAGATCTCTTGAGTCCACAATGTATACCTTATTGCATAAATGAATCTTTTAGTTACCTAAATACTTTCAGTCAGCTTTTTGAATGAAAACCAGCCAGAAATATCAAAGCAATACAAACCTAAACACCACCAAGTAAAGCTAAATATGAACAGGCCAATTTTCATGGAGCACACAGACCTGTACGCTCCTTTTCAAAGGAAAACTCCCGTTCCAGGTTTCCCTTTGAAAATCAGGTCCATTGCAGGAACGGGGCTGGAAGTGTGAAGCCCCAGGAGTATTTTTCCTCCTTTTTTTCTGTCTATGCCCTTTTTCAGTCCCAGGTAAAAGGAACTGCCTTGCCATCAACACAGGTACTTTTACGAGGATGGAGGGGGAGAGAGAAAGGAGGCAGTCTTCAATTGATCTTTTATCCCAAGGGTAAACAACTGTTTACCCTGGAAAAGCCATATTTAAATGACATCTGAAAATATGAACATTCTAAGTATATGATTTAATGGTGACACTGGAGCAAAGATGTAGTTGTATATTATGAAAGTTAGCTTTATATTAGTGTATTTAATAATTAGATTCTATAAGTAACACACACTTTGGAGAAAAATGTTTCCTTGAAACAAAGACAGTCCTGCTGTTTTTAGAAAAAGTTAATAACGTTTTAAAAGTCCCATAGAACACATGGCAAAACCCAGGTACTATTAAAATGTCCGATAAAACTTTGGGGCCTTTTTACGAAACTGCGCTAAGTGGTTAACATGTGTTTTAAAGCGCGGTAACTGTCAGCACAGGACTGTGATAACTGGTACCATGCAGGAAAGCGTAGTTACTCACCTGTAACAGGTGTTCTCCAGGGACAGCAGGAATCAGCTCTTATATATGGGGTGACATCGATGCCGATGGAGCACTCGCAGAAGCATCTCCCCAGGTTTCAAAGAAAGCTTTTGGGAGATGCCACCACGCATGCGTGGTCCCCTTCCTGCCCAAGGGTGCGATCTTGCTCAGTCAGATGACATAGCTAGAGCTGACAAAGAGATGGCCAAATAGGAGAGCAACTCCAAGGGGAGCAGGGAGGGTTGTGAGGAATGATTCCTGCTGTCCCTGGAGAACATCTGTTACAGGTGAGTAACTACGCTTTCTCCAGGAACAAGCAAGAAGTCAGTCCTCACATATGGGACTCCCTAGCTACAGGCTACCGAGAACATGTAGAAAAACACAGCCCAGCTGTGAGCAGTCACAAATGACTCTGAAGACAGACTTGGAGGACTCCAGTGTCCTGGGAGAACCATGGTTCCAGTAGCCTGAACAAGAAGGGTTGGAGGGCAGGAGTTGCCTAAACCCCAAACAGGTTCCAGGTTATGGCCTGACCGAAAGCGCTGTCCCATCAGGACTCCTTCTCCAGGCAGAAGTTAGCTGCAAAAGTGTGAACTGAGGACCAGGTGGTGGCCCAGCCGATATCTGCTATCGGCAACGAGTGGAGGCTCGCAACCAAGGTCGCCATCGCCTTGACAATGTGCGCCGCAACCCAGCGCTCCAACGATAGCCCAGCCTGATCGTGGGCAAAGGCAATGCAGTCTGCCACTCAGGTGGATAGGGTACGCTTGGTAACAGCCTCCCCCAGATGAATGGGGTCAAAGGAAACAAAGAGCTGTGAGGCTTTGCAGTGGCCCTGAGTTAGCTGCAGGTAGAAGGTCAGGGCCCTTTTGCAGTCCAGAGTGTGGAGAATGGCCGACATCTTGTCGGCGTGGAGCCGTGAAAAGCAGATAGGAAGCACCACCTCCTGGCTGAGGTAGAAGTTAGAGACCACCTTCAGGAGGAACTTCGGGTGAGTACAGAGCATGACCCTGTTGTTATAGAATCTTGTGTATGGTGGCTCAGCCACCAAAGCCTGAAGCTCACTGATGCTGTGGGCAGATGCGATTACTACCAGGAAGGCCACCTTACAGGACAGCTAACGCAAAGGGCAAGTAGCCAGGGGTTCGAAGGGCGGCTTGGTAAGCTGTGCCAGAAGCACACTGAGATCCCATTCCACTAGAGGTGAGTGAATGGGAGGTTTGGAAAGCAGCAAGCCCCGCATGAATTGGGTAATGAGGGGCTGCACAGAAAGAGGTTCGCCCTCTATGGAGTGATGGTGCACAGAGAGCGTGCTCAGGTGCACTCTGACGGAGTTGGATTTAAGTCCAGACCACGAGAGGTGGAGCAAGTATTGCAATACCAAGTCACCTGACAGGAGAACAGATCCACATTGCTCCATGCACCAGAAAGAGAACCTGCGCCACTTGAAGGCGTAGGCCCATCTCGTATCTTTAAGAGAGACCAGCAGGATTTCTTCCACCTCCCTGAGAAGGCTGAGTGGTGCTAAAGTGACCCGTTCAGCAGACATGCCATGAGAGACACGGCTCCCAGGTTGGAGTGGAGGATCAAGCCTCCCTCCTGCGTCAATAGTCCCAGAGAGATCCCGAGAGGGACTGGGGACTCCATCGAGAGATGAAGCATCAGAGGAAACTAAGGCTGCCGGGGCCACCTCGGGGTTGCCAGGATCACTGAAGCCTTGTCTTACCGGACCTTGATGAGGGTCCGCACCACCAGTGGTGTGGGAGGAAAGGCATACAACAGATCCACTGACCACGAGATGAGGAAGGCATCTGCTGCTACCCGGGAGGAGTGCAGTTGGGGACCGCAGAACTGGGGTAGCTGAGCATTGTTTGGGCTGGCGAAGAGGTCCAGGTTTGGGGTGCCTCATAACTGGAATAGTCTTTGTGCCTCCCTGGGGTCCAGGTGCCACTCATGCGGCTGGAAGACCCTGCTCAGCCTGTCCGCCAGGGCGTTGTCCTGGCCTGGGAGGTAGACAGCCTAGAGGAGCATCCCCTGGCTGGTCGCAAAAGAGCAGAGGGAGACTGCCTCCTGGCAAAGATAGTAGGAGTCTGTGTCGCCTTGCTTGTTCAGGTTGAAGATCATGACCTGATTGTCCGTCTGGACGAGTACCGACTGAGTCTGCAGATGGCGCTAGAACACCTTCAGTGTGAGGAAGATGGCTGAGTTCCAGCAGAGTGATCTGCTGCTGGCTTTCCTCAAGGGACCAGACCCCCTGGGTATGCAGCTCTTCTCAATGGGCACCCCAGCCCTCAGGGAAGCATCCATTGTGAGGACCCTCTGGGTGTTCGGGAGTTGGAAAGGCATGCTCCTTTCCAGGTGCTGTGTATTCTGCCACCAAGTGAGTGATGCTGCCGGCTGACAGGACACTGAGACTCTGTCCCAGATCCAGCCATGGCCTGGGCCCACTGGGAGCGGAGGCACCACTGTGCTGCCTGCATATGAAGGCAGGCATCGGGAACCACATGGATCATGGAGGCCATGTGGCCTAGAAGGCAAAGCAGTGTCCAAGCCGACACGGTGTGGTGATGTTGCACCTCGGCTGCTAGGTCTGTGAGGAGGTCCGCCCTGTCTATGGGGAGGAAAGCCCTGGCTTGGAGGGTATCCAAGTGAGCCCCTATGACCTCCAGGACTTGCATTGGAGAAAGGTGGGATTTTGGGTGATTGATCACGAATCCCAGATATTCTAAGCTCTTGATGGTGCGGCCTTAGGTACTGTCAAGGAGCATAGCCAATCTTCCTGCTGGAGGTAGGACAGCAGTGTTCCAAGGGAGAGCATTTTGAATTTCTCCTGCACCAGGAATTTGTTCAGGTTTCTCAAGTCCCGGATAGGCCTTAGTCTAAATGTTCTCTTTCAGTCCTGTCCCTGAGAAGGCCTGCAAGTTCTTGAATTATCAAGGGCTGGTGCAGGGGAGACTGAGGAGGCCCCCCAGGAAAGAAGGATGGAGGCAGCTGGTTCAGGTGGAGGAGGTAACCCTCCCTGACCACCTGAAGTGCCCATGAGTCGGTGGTGATGGAGGTCCACCTGTCGGCAAAATGAATTAGCCACCCTCCTGTTGGTAGCTGATCCTCCAGTGGATGAGAGGGTATGCTGGAAGTGTCAAAACCCTAACCCAGGTTGGGCAGGAGCTGGTGCCTGGGGCTTGGTGTTCTTCGGTTTGCATGGGCCCTGGCCCTGCACCCTTATCTTGGTGACCCTGCTGAGGGGGCTGGGTGGCCGGGTAGGGGGGATAGCCTCGATAGGGCTGTCCCTTTCTATGGAAGGGAGACTTCTTTCCTGGTAGTTTCTTCCTTGGAAGGGTGGAAGTTTTCCTCAAGAGCTGAGTCCTGGTAATGAACTTGGTCTCGATTTTGGCCCCTTTGTCTTCTATTGGCTTGCCATAGAGTTGCTCCCCGAGGCACGGGACATCGAGGGGCTTCTCTTTGGCACACTGCTCAAGGCCCGATGACTGGAGCCAGGCTTGGCATTGGGCGCCAATGCCGGCGGCTGCCACCCTCATGCTGGACTTCAAAGTGTCATAGGCGGCTCGAGACAGATATTTAGAACACTCCCCGACCGACTTCATAAGTGTCTGGAAGTGTCGGAGGTGGTCTCCATCGAGGCCAGCCATGAAGCCTCCAAGTTCCTTGGCAAGGTCTTAGAGGAACATGCCGATGTAGAGTTGGTAAGTCTATACACAGCAAGCTAGCATCGAGCCTTGGTGGCATTTTTCCCTGAGGGAGTCGAGGGTGCGGGACTCCCTGCCTGGAGGCACCAATAATGTGTCTTTAGGCTTTTCTTTTGATGCATGGCCGACTTGACCACCATGGAGGTGTGAGGGAATTGCACCTTCCTGAACCCTGGACCCTTCTGAACCCAGTACATCGTGTCCAGACATCTACTGACAATCGGCACTGTTGCCAGTGTTTCCCACATCTGGAGAAGAAGCCGGCTGAGGATGGAAGGGACAGGGACTGTAAAGGTCTCCTTAGGCAGTGCCTCATATTCAGGGGCGGCCCAAGGGGGATGCGGGCCATGTGCGGAGACTTGGTGTGGGGCCTCATTTGCATAAGGTGCCTCATTTGCATAAATATTTGCATAATGTTACCATACACTAACTTTTAGTAAACATGCCTCTTAATGAGTATATGGATAAAGAAAGACTAAAAGATTTCTACATTACTATAATCCAGTACCAACCGCCAGGCACATTAGGAACTACTACAAACACTGCCCATTTAGAACCCATAGCAAACCCACCGTATCCTAACAGCACTACCAGGACTCACAAAGCACCATACCCTAACTATCAAAAGGCAACACTGCAAATATTAAACCAATACATTTCAGAGAATAACAATACATGACCTACTGGGGAAAGAGAACAAGTGGCAATGTCAAATAGGAATTATATAAACAGAATACCTCAGCTCAGTTACACATGCAGAACATAGACCATCACCAAACAAGGAATCACAATTTAGAAACAGAAAGACAATAATTAAACTTGGAAACCCAAAAGTCAAACTTGGAATGTACAACACTGTAGAAATAAAACTATAAATTAATTTCCTCTTGTACTAAACAAAGCGCAGACGTTAATGATGCACATTTCCCAGAGCTGACATATTCCAGTTAATAAATTCAAAATAAAGAGATATTTTTCTACCTTTTGTGCATTTTTTTCAGTTACAATTGTTCCAGCCACTTTCTTCTAGTTTCTTCGTGTCTTCTGCTAACTCTCCATCTGCTGTCCATTTGTCCTTTCTTCTCTCTTCTAGTTTTTTTTTTCCATTCTCTCTCTACATCTGCTTTAACATACTAATCTTTCTCCTTTTGCTCTTTCCTCATTCCTATTTCATCCACTCAAATTTTACCCCTCCATCTTCAATCCCCACTTACTCTCCCAATATCCGGCCAATTGTAGATTTGTCTTCCCTCCCACACAAAATATTTTTCCCTCTCCATTTCACTCTCCCAGCTCCATCCCATTCTAATCCTCCTCCAATATCAGCTCCCTTCTAGTTCCAGTCCCACCCAGCATCTGCTCCCTTCTAGTCCCTGCATCATCCCATTTCCAGTCCTAGCCCCCCATCAGCCCATTTCCAATCCTATCCTAGCCCCACCATCAGCCCATTTCCAGTCCTATCCGAGTCCCTCCATCAGCTCATTTCCAATCCCAGCTCCCCATCAGCTCATTTCTAGTCCTTTCCTAGCCCCACCATCAGCCCATGTCAAATCCTAGCTCCCCTCCACTCAGCCCATTTCCAATCCAAACCCCCCATGAGCCTACTTCCAGTTCTAGCCCCTCCATGAATCCATTTCAATTCAAGCCCCCACCACAGCCCATTTCCAACCTTAGCACCCCCCAACAGCCCATTTCCAATCCTATCCTAGCCCCACCATCAGCCCATTTCCTGTCCTAGCCCCCCCCCACTCAGCCCATTTCCAGTCCTAGCTCCCTCCCCTCACAGCCCATTTCCATTCCAAGCCCCTCTCCCCTTCAGCTATTTGCAGTTCAAGCCCCCCCTTCCACTCAGCCCATTTCCATTCCAAGCCCCCCTCCCCATCAGCTATTTCATTTCAAGCCCCCCTTCCACTCAGCCCATTTACATTCCAAGCCCCCGTCCCCATCAGCTATTTGCAGTTAAAGCCCCCCTTCCACTCAGCCCATTTCCAGTCCTAGCAACCCCCCCATAGCCCATTACCAGTCCTAACCCCTCCCATCAGCCCACTTCCAGTCCTAGCCCCCCCATCAGCCCATTACCAGTCATAAGCCCCCATCATCCCACGTAGTCTTAGCCCCCCCACAGCCCATTACCCATCATAACTCCCCATCAGCCCACTTCCATTTTTATCTCCCCATAGCCAATTACCTGTCCTAACCCCCCCCCCATAGCCCATTACCAGTCCTAACCCCCTCCTCCCCCATCATCCCAGCTAGGTTAAAAAAACCACAAACCGGCTGCTGCTGCCGCTGCCGCAGTGGCAGTGGCAGAATCGAGCATCCCGCGGGGCCCCCCCTGCCCTTCAGAATCTTCCATGTGGCCTCAGCGCGGGCTTTTCAGAGCCGCACAAAGGGAGAATTTCCCCTTCTCGCGGCTCTGTATATCCCGCCACGGGGCTGATGAGATTTCCCATCCGCCCCGCGGCGGGATTAACAGAGCCGCGAAAGGAGAAGCTCTCTCTCTTTGCGCGGCTCTGACAGCCGACGCTGAGGCCGCATGGAGGACTCTGCAGGGCAGGGGGGCCCTGCGGGATGCTCGATTCTGCTGCTGCCACGGCGGCAGCAGCAGCCGGTTTGTGTTTTTTTTTAACCTAGTTGGGCTGATGCAAGATGTTTTTTGTGCGGGGCCCCCTGAAACGTGGGGCCCTGTGCAAAAAGCATTCTTGCTCAATGGACGGGCCAGCCCTGCTCATATTGGAGGATGTCAAGCTCCTCCATACGAGGGTCCTCCTCCGATTTGATGGTGAAGGAGAGAGCCCTTGCCATGTTCCGGACAAACTCGAGGAAGGAGGTATCCTTGGGTGGGGACCGACACTTCTAAGTCAGTGGAGACGGGTCCGAGGAGAGATCCTGATGGGTCTGAGTCTCTGGTGATATCTCGGCATTGGACTCCCAGTCCGGGAAATCCGAGGAAGATTCGATGCCCGCCGGCTCCAACGGCACCAGAGGCACTCGCCTGAGAAGATCTCACCCTGAGGATTGGAAGCGAGATTAAGACCCTCGTCGATGCTTCTGGCTCTCGGGGGTTGCTTCAGAGGCCTGGGGAGTCCTCGGTATCGAGGTCCCTGTGGTCTCGGCATGAGCTCCGGCAAAGCCGTGCATCAGTGCTTGTTGGGAGGCAATGGACGCAGAAATGCTGTGTTCCAGTGCTAGCCTTTGAGATTTCCTCTCGGGAGTGGGTGCCTGCGACACCGACGCTGGGGTCACCAGGTTGGGTGTGGAGGAGGAGAGGGGGTCCTCGACGGTACGGCCCTCGGGAGACTGGGCTCCATCGCCGGAGGCCACGGTATCAGTCCTGGGTACCTTTCATAGCTGTTCCCACTCCAACTCCTCTGATGCTCATCGGGGGCTGAGGGACCGTGCATGGGATTTGCCATGCTTGTCCGCCTCCCAAGACAAGATACGTGAGGCCTTCTTCTTTTTCTTACACCCACGCTCCAGAGACCCTTGTTCGGAGTGCCTGCAAGCTCACTCAGGAACCGTGGGGGCTTTACACGACTCCAAGTGTTGCGGGGTCTTGGTGTGCGAGGCTACTGGGTATACCGGGGTCGAATCTACCTTGTGAAAGATGTCATCCTGCTTCTGCCAGCAGCTCTGGATGGCCTTTGTGGACATTTTGTTATACAAGGAGCATTCCTCTAGGTCATGGTCATCACCCAGACACTGGAGTCAACAGTTTTGAGTGTCGGTGAGGGACATGCTTTTAGAGCACCGATCACACTTTTTGAAACCGGTGGCCATTGGGGCAAAAAGGACCCCAGAGAGGTTGAAGACCCTTGACGCGGCCAGCGGTTGAAAAATGCATGAAAACGCAAAGATGGAAAAGAACCAAAAATTAAGAACTTGAGACCCGGCACCGGGGCAGCGGGGCTCGAGAGGAGGGAAAGGAACTGGCGCTAGCCGGAAAATGCACAAAATTGCATGAAAGATAAACTTTTTTCCAGGGACAAGATAAACTTCTGAAGGGCTCCGCGTAAAAAGGGAGACTGAGCAAGATGGCACCCTTGGGCGGGAAGGGGACCATGTATGTGTGATGGCATCTTCCAAAGACTTTCTTTGAAAGCTTGGGAGATGCTTCCGCGAGGGCTCCGTCGGCGTTGACGTCACCCCATATGTGAGGACTGACTTCCTGTTTTTTCCTGGAGAATGACAATTACCGTACAATAATAATTCCCAAGGCAACTGCAAATCGTGCATTGTGTTGGGGAATGGGTGGGTTAGGGGTAGCGAGTGGGCATGGAGAGCACATTGCAGTTAGTGCAGGGAACATAGCACGTGCTGTAAATGTTGCAATTAGCGCGGGTGAGCTTAAAGACACCACCATTGGTAACACTGCCTCACATTAGGATATGTATTTGCACAGAGGCTGGTCATGCATTCATCAGTTACCATGGAGGCTTTACAATTACTGCATCTTAATGCTAAAAGGGACATGTTTACTAAAGCATGCTACCCAGGTCTGTGCAGCAACTGGGTGGGGCGTGGACGTTCCTGCTGTGACACCGCTAGCACAGGCCATGAAAGTCCACGCTGCTGGTGCTTGGCGGAGAGCAACTGCTGCCAGCACAATGGGTGGTGGTATAGCTCCCTGTGGCAGCACTAACGTGATGAGCTGCACTAAGTTCAGGGAGACCACTGTCTCCACCTTCCTGCATCTAGAGCAGTGCCCCCATGCTAGTATTGCGGCCCAAACCCACTTTACTATCATGGGATTTTAGTAAACATGCCTCAAAGCACATTAAGTGCAGAAACCTAATGCACTTTAGTAAACAGGCCCCTTTATATTTTAAGTAGAATTGGGATTTAACTGAATTTTAACCTTATTGAAACTTAGTGGCGGGGAGGGAGGAAGAGGAGGAGAAGAGGCTTGGAGAACTGACATAAAGTGGCTTGGATACATCTCCAAATTTACTTCAGTTTAAATGCCTTTGGTTGGGATCAGATGTGGATATTTACAGATTCACATACAGTATATGTGCAAATTATCAGAAGAGTCAAACTCTCTTTCAATATTTCAGTACTTTAGCACTCTGAATATTCAAGTACAACTGAACCGATCGGAATAAAATTCAATATTTCTCCTAAAAATCAAGAGACAGATTACTCACATAAAGCTGTCAAACATTTGCAGAGCTGAATTGGAATCCTAGCTCTAAACTGTCAATTTTGTGCTTTTTGATTCTTTTTGAAAAAGGAGAAATCATTTAAAGTAAGAAGAGGTCACCTCTGCATGAGTCAGATTAGAAGTCTAAATTCCAGCAACCTGTATGAAAATTATACCTCTTCCTACTGAATATTAATGTACTGCATTTCCACTTCACTGTACTATAAACGTCAGATGGGACTGAAATGAAAATATGTTCCATTTGATTGTAATTTAAATTAAGACTATAACATAAATCTAGATCCTTGAACAGCATATCTTACACCACTAAGCAATTAAAGCTAACATAAATGTAAGCTTTCAGTATCTTAAAATGTTCCAAATTATGTGAGACTACAAATAAAATTAGTAGGGGTTATATTTTGTTACCTTTCTGACAAGAGTGGGCACATTACACTCATAAGATGTGACACAATATGCCAGTTTCAAAAGACACTGATCATGGCTTGTTATTTTGAGTGACCTATGAAAATACTTCTGAGACCATGGGCATGGAATAACACAAATTATTGCCCATTTAACAAATTCAAATAAGACATTTGTTTTTTCAATAAACTAGAAAACTAGGGAAAATATTACAGATAAGCTATTCGTCGTACTTAACATGCAATGTTCTGAAGACCTATACAAAAAAAAAATCCCTCAAACATTTAAAACAGAATTTCCAACGTGCATAATATTTCCCCAGTTCTGAAAGTGTGCTGTATGAGAATGACTTCTATATTCTGTTATTTCATGTGATGGACCTGAGATACAGTGGTGTGCCATGGCTCATTCAAGGCCTGATTCATCAGGTTCTTTTCTCAGTCACAGAATGGGAGGAAAACTGTAGTTGAATGAGGCCCACCCACAGAGCTCGCGACTACCACTGGCACCCACTACATTGGTTTGCTTCAAATCTCTTCCATTTCCGTTTTACCCAAGCAGTGAACGATCACTGCATGACTTCAGAACAGCACTCCATTAAAAGAGCAGCAGCAGCAGTATCATCATTATAAAGAGTACAAGACCTGATGTTGGCCAACTCAGGTCGCAACAGCAATATCCTTCAGCAGCCTTATAGTGAATATTCATTAAATATTACTGTGATGTGATATAACTTTTACTGCATTGTTTAGAATTTAAAATGTTTGTTAATAGTTATATCATTTGCTTTGTATAAGTTCTCAAATAATTTAGTGATATTTATTTCCATTTTTGTTGGTGTGGGACGAAGAGGTTGTAGGTATATTTGCTGAGATATAATTTTCCACAAAAATCTCCAAAGTGCCACGGGGTTCCGCAGGCCCAGCTATCATACGTGCCCTGTCATTTGGACCTGAGTAAGATAAACCGTTTCAGGGGACAAGAAAGCGAGGTTCACGAGTGTTGTTTGATATCCTTTAAGGTTTGGCATGCATTCTTTAACCCTGGTGTTCTCAGTACAGGCACAGCTGAAAATCATTTGCAGGCGTCATGAAAGATCAAATTGTAAAATACACTTTCCATTCCAAAAAACAGGAAAGAAAAATCCTAACATAGAACAGACATGGAGGTTCTGTGTCTTCAAAAGATAAGGCACCAAGAAATATGTCTTAGGTAAAAGGCTGCATCAGAATTTCCTGGTAATGTAGAAAACTGTTGTCAACCGTCAGTGGTTCATATTTAGGCTCAGTTCATTTGACCCTGAAGGAATAGGAAGGGATTCATCAAAGTAATGTTCATTAACACAAACAAGTATAGTTCATTCCTATAGTTCATATGGCACATCAGGAAAAAGAAAACAGTCTGAGCATGTAGTGAAAGGCCTTAAATGTTGCTTGATTCTACTTCCATCAATGGCAGAAAGTGACATTCATCTTGTGTCTTTCGAAAGACAAGTGTGTTGACCCTGTGTCCTTTTATCTTTAAGTTTCCTTTTAGTTTATATAATCTTGTAAAATACTTTTAGCATTAGTCCAGCTAGTATGATCAGCACGTGGCTAATGGCTTCCCAAGGAAACAGGATCCAAAGACAGTGCTACTTGATGATTTCAATTACGGAAATGTCTTCACTCGCATAATGTGGCGTCAAGCCATTCAAGTAGATACTATCAGTCTTTGTCAGAGTCGGAAGCATTTCCTTCTCACCAGTCAAGTGGTTTACCGAAAGGGTTCTTTTGCCAGGAGTCATTTCTTGGCTTGGACTCATTGGAATCTCACCAGAAAGCTTCCTTTTAATAGAGGTGGCCCGCTGAAACTTGTCATATATCTCCACGCTCAGACGCCGGCGGGTTTCTTTGAATTCTGCTGTGACATTGGCTGTCCACTCTGCCGCATGAGCTCTGAATTCTCCCACCTGTAATAAAGACAGGAACAAAGAGAATGCTAATATAACTTGATTTTTTTCTATATTTATGTTTGTACAGCGCTGTGTATGCCTTGTAGCGCTATATAAATGATTAATAGTAGTAGTAGTAGAAGTTCTCAACCAGTATCATGACACACTAGTGTGTCTCCAACAACTAAGAGGTGTGTGAGCAAATATTTGACAGACATCAAGCCTGCAGTTTCCAGAATAGCCACATGCAGTTGCTGGCTGAAAACTGCACACAGCAAGGGACTTGAAGTCCCTGCTATGTTTTCCTGTTATTGATTCCCCTAGGCCTGACTGTGTGTTTCTTTCAAAGTGAGTATGTGAGAGAACCATCCAACTGTATCACCAGTAGGCCACTCTTTCCCCTATGATGGTTCCTTGTGTAGTGTGTCATGACAGGAAAAAGGCTGAGAATCACTAATTTAATTAAGAAAACTTCACTAAGGAAGAGAAAAGAATGTGCAAGTGTGTTTCTAAGGAGATGAAAAAAAAAACACCCAGAAGGCATGGTATCTCAAGCATACCTATTTTTCACTTTTAAAATGATTAGATTAAGCAGAATGAACATGGAATTATTACAAAGGAGGGCCAAACATAATGAGCAATATTCAGCTAGCAATGAAATGTATAACTTATAACATATACACTATTGGGGGGGAGGGGGGTTATTTTAATCAGGCATATACATTAGTGAATCACAACTACATGTAAAAGGCCACTTTAGAAAGGGTACAAGTTACAAGTGGATGTCCTCAGTACATAGAAGGGTCCAGAAGGTGGGATCTAGGCAGGACAAAAATCTACATATGTATTTCTCATTTAATATAGGGAATGCACGTATAAGACCAAAATTATCCATATACAAATTGTGAAATGCCATCACATACAGGCGTAAGTTGTTGGGTTTCCTCTGTTGATTTTTCCCACATGTAGATATCAATCCATATGTGTTTCTGCATTTCCTTCTATGTATTTTAAAAACAGCAGTTATTTCTAAAACACCTTATTAAATGCTATTCTTAATATATGCAAAATCAAAAACAAATATAATTGAAAAACAAAAACAATATGCTTCTACGATCTGTTACTTTGAAAGTGCTGTTTTACTGTTCTTTTGGCCATCAGCTTCCTTCTGCTCCTTTGGGCTTCTAGCTCGACTAGAACTAAGATTTATTTATTTATTTGATGCTTTATCTGAGAACTGCCCAAAGCGGCTCACAGCATAACAATAAATAATACAATTTATAAAAAATTCATAAGCAGCACATCCATATCACATTACAACATTAAAATAATGAAAACCAAGAAATATCCACATCAACAGCATAACACAAAAGAGACAAGAGATCTCAGGGGCAATGGCTTTAAAACCGCCGCTGCAGAGGCACGCACTGGAACAGGGAGAGCAGCAGCCGACATCGGAGGTTGTGAGCGGGAGCTCTTCCTCACCCCCAGAGCCTGCCAATCAGAACTCAGGAACAACGGCTTTAAAACCGCCGCTGCAGAGGCATGCACAGGAATGGGGAGAGCAGCAGCTGACATCGGAGGTTGTGAGCGGGAGCTCCTCTTCACCCCCAGAGCCTGCCAATCAGATCTCAGGAACAACGGTTTTAAAACTGCTGCTGCAGAGGCGCACCCGCACCTGAGGGCCTTGCCAGGTGGCCCTTAGGTATGGGACCATGGCAAGAAAAAGAAAAATAACAATTTTGATAACAATTGCCATAATAGGTAGTCGCTTAGAGATTATAAAAAGAAACTCCTCGGTGATAAGAGATCTACCTCTCCCAGTTTCTGTATGGAGCCTCCCTACTACTGCCATTTTTCTTCCTGGTTTCCTCCTACCTCTTGACTCTCACTGTATCTCCTATCTCTTTCCTATCTTATGGATGGCGTTCTTTTCATGTATTCTGTATTGATGTATTATTGTAAACCATATATCAAATGTAACATAATGTATGTCTTGTCATTCCTTCCCCCTGTACTATGTAGACCCATAAATGTATTGTCAACCACTTTGATTGAAGGATAAAGTGATATACAAAACTGATTAAATAAATAAATATATAGCGCCTTGCAAAAGTCTTCGAACCTTGATTTCATTTTTCTGCTTCTTGTTACAATGGAAGAAGGTAGGGCAAGCTTACTCACACAGGAGGGAGGATTTGCAAGACTCAATGTTGCTGAGGATCAGTGTGTGGATAGAGACAAGGAAAAATGGAAATGATAAACAAATACTTCTGTTCCATGTTCACAAAAGAAAATCCTGGAGAAGGACCACATATGATTGACAAAGGTACTGATGAAAATGGAGTAGATACCACACCATTCACAAAAGAAAACGTTTATGAATAGATTGCAAAACTGAAAGTAGACAAAGTCATAGGGCTGGATGAGATACTGTACATCCCAGGATACTGAGGGCGTTCAGAGAGTTCCTCGTGGGACCTTTAAAGGATGTGTTTAATAGATCTTTGGAGACAGGAGATTCTGTGGTAACAGAGAAGAGGTGGGAAACTACAGGCTAGTAAGCCTAATTCACTCATCACACCTTCAAAGAAATCAATCATATTCATTTGGCACGATCTTCCCTTAGTAAAGCCATGTTGCCTCGAATCTTGTAACCCATTGGATTCTAGAAAGTTCACTATTCTTTCCTTCACCAATGTTCAAAAGACATTTACGTGGTTTACAGCCAAATAAACCATGTAAATACCTTACACAAGGATATTCAATGGCACCTACATGGTTAGTGCCGTTGAATATCCCCTATTACAGTAAGTCCCCTACGCATCCCGATGCTATCCGGTTAGGATCGGGGCGTTCTGGGGAAGAGTGCAGATGGAGAATGGCACAAACCGGGCAGCAGCGATATTGGATGCTTCCCAGTTAGCGATCTGCACCTTAAAGATAGGAGAGGAAAACCCTCGCCTATCTTTAAGATGCAGGAGCTAACCGGACAGCATCCAGTATCGCTGCTGCCTGGTTACCTTCGGCAGCTTCTGGCTTTTGCAGCGATCACCGTATATTCAGTGCTGTTATGGCAGTATTGAATATACAGTTTAGAGGTCGGCGAGGAGGAGCATGAGCTGACGAGCACATAGCCCTTTGAAGATCCAGACAGCTGAAAATCGGGCCTGACATGTCTTGCTTTTACATGAATCTAATGATTTGTACGTTAATGCCTGGATGCTAGAAGGATGTCTAACATGTCTAGACATTGTTTAGAGTTTAGAACCTCTATCTGTGGCTCTGTATTCCATCTCTTGCCTTCTTCCAGTCCCCAATATTTCAGAAGAAGTACTGCCACCTTGCTTCTCATATTTAGCTGTTTTTTTCTTGTGTTTGTGTGTTTTTGCCATCCTGATTTCTCTGTTTGTTTCAGCTCTATCCTGTATTCTTTTTTTGTGTTCCTCTTTTTGTGATCTCTGTTATTGTGTGAAAGCTGTGTTTTTTGCCTTTATTAGTGCAGCCACTTCTTTGGAGAACTATATAGGTTTCCTTTTCCTCTTGCTTTTATTTATTTTCCTTACATAAAAATCTGTTGCACTTCCTATAGCCTCTTTCAGGTTTGCTTACTGTCTTTCCGCTTTCCTTGTTGCCACCCATCCTGCCAGCTCCTCCTTCTGATACTTTCCCATTTGACTCTTTAGTTGCTATTTTCTCCATTACAATACACAGATTCATTGTGATATGAATTATCACCATTAAAAAGTGCTTCTGGCATAAATATCTTCCAACATCCCCTTCTAACCAAAGGAAAGAATTAATTTAACTTGTCTGCTATGGTCTTGTCCTCTCCTGAGTGTGCCTTTCAGCTCTCAGTCCTCTATCCATCTGACTCTCTCTCGAGACTTTTGGTTTCGAATGTCCTTTTAAACCTTCTTTTTTATTATATTTTTCCTTTGTGGAAGCTTCTTTTCAAATTCTCTTGACCTTCTTAAAACTTTACTTCTTGCTATTGAAGCACTCAAGGGAGAGCAAGTTTCTAATATGGCAAACATTGACAATGGCCTCGATCTCAAGTCGGTCGACACCATTTTGAAAAATAGGACTAGCTGAGCAGAAACAAATGGGATTGTTCTTGCCCCTGAAGAGGAACGACTGAGTAAAAGGGACAGTAGTCATGTTCTTGGTAGTGGGGAGGAGTTTTAAAAAATTTACTGGGGTGATTTGCCATTAGCATGGGGTTGACTTATTTTGGTGGATATTATCCACCGTTTTGCTATTTCAGAATGAAAAGCGTAGTTACTCACCTGTAACAGGTGATCTCTCGTAACAGCAGGAATCAGTCTTCACTTAGGTTGACATCAGCATTGACGGAACCCCACGCAGGAATACTCCCCAGCATCCAAACAGAATGCTTTTGGGAGTATCCCTCCACGCATATGTGCCTGCCTTTGTGCCTTCCCAACAGTTCTCCTCAGTCAGGTATATAGCATAGAAAAAAAAACCTCATAGGAAAACCAAAAGTAAGAACAAGAACTTAGTTCCATGTACAACTCCGAGGGGAGGTGGTCGGATTGTGAAGACTGATTCCTGCTGTCCCCGGAGATCACCTTTAACAGGTGAGTAACTCCGCTGTCTCCAGAAACAAGCAGGAAGTCAGTCTTCACATATGGGACTCCCCAGCTTCCGGCTACCCTGAAGGATAGAAATAAGACCGTGCGAATGGGGAAGAAAACCTGAACTACAAGGAGGGTAAAGTAGTGATCTGTCAGACCTACCCCTTGGGCACACTCTTCATAAGGTAGTCGGCCAAGGATGGCGGGAGGAGGTGTAGTTAAATGCCGAAGAGAGGACTTCCGGCGATGCGTGAGTGAGAGAGGACGTGTCTCTCTTGCTCCGGGGCCACCTCACCGCTGAATCTGCTATATTAATCTGAATTTCGGAGACCCCCACCTCTCTCTACCTGGTGCGGTTTGCCTACTCTTACCCGGGTCCTATACCGCACTTGAAAATCAGCGCAGGCGATGCCTTTGCCGGCGAGAAAAGAGCGCGAAAAGTCGCTCAAAGCGGGGCCCTCTGCCACGTCGACGATCCAACCTGCCTCACCCGCCTCACCCAGCGCGGAGAACACTGAATCCACCTCGGAAGAACTGGCGAAAGTGGTGGTTCGACTCCTAGAGCCTAAGTTTGACCGTCTCATGCACAAACTTGATGGTATGGAGGAAGCCCTGAATGAGGTGGGCAAACGCGTGGAGGAATTAGAACACCGCGTTACTGGAGTGGAGGAGGGTGAGAGCCGCAGGGACCGGGAGTTGGAAAAACAGCACACGGTCCTGGCTGAGCTTCAAAATAAACTTGAAGATCTTGAAAACCGATCTCGCAGGAATAACCTGCGCCTCGTGGGCCTGAGTGAGGACAAATCGGACCGGGAGCTGGTGCCATACCTGGAGACCTGGCTGCCTGAGGTGCTGGGCCTCTCAGACCTCCAAGGTACCTTTAAGATTGAGAGAGCGCACAGGCTGGGAATGCGCAGGGAAGTAGCAGAGAGGCCACGAGTGGTGATACTGCGAGTGCTGAATTTTCAGCATAAATGGTGTATATTACAAGCATACCGCAAGCGTGGCGACATCACCCTGGACAATAAGCGGATTTTAATCTTCCAGGATTACTCGGCGGCGGTTGCAGCCAAGCGGCGGGAATTCTCTCCACTCTGCTCGCAGCTTTACCAGCGGAAAGTCCGTTTCACTTTGGCCTATCCGGCAATACTTCGAGTCACCCTACAGGGCCAGAACCACACATTCGAGCAGGCCGCGGCGGCGAAAAAGTTTCTCGCTCAGCATCTGCCTGCTGAAATGAATGTCGACTGCCCGTGACTAGCCAACCATTTTGGGAGCGGAAGCTGAGAACCCGGACAAATGGTTTGCACCTACTGGACGCACTAATGACGGCTGAACCGCGCTCTGGCCAGCGGTTGGACCTACGGCTGGCTATGGACCAGGCAGTGGTTTGTAGCCCCCAGACAAGCACTGACATCACGTTAGTCTCTGGTGCCTCTTGACACGGAGGTCGGGGATTTTCAGTCTGATTGTGTTTGTAGTGCCTCCTTCTGTCTTAATTTCTGACCCCCATATGGTGGGTTGAACTTGGTTAGACGTTCTGTTGTTTTTTTTTTTTTTGCTCTTTCATTATAATGCCTGTTACTGAGAGTTAGGGTGCTCCGGGAGGGGGGGGGGGGTAACAACAGGGAGATGGGGAGGAGGGGGGTGGGGTGGCCCTGATGCACCGCGTGGGAGGTCGCACCTCAGTGAAGTAACTGAGGGTGGCAGACCTGTGTTTTATGGGGAGTGTACAGTCTGATTTGGGGAAGGTGCAGATGTTACAGTGGGTAATGGGTAACAAGGGGATTGTTTGGGAGGGAGAGTTGAGGGATGAGATGGGGAGGGTGTGGGGGGGGGTTGGGGGGGATGGGTAGGGGGGAGGGTCAGAAGTGCAGTGGATGAACGATACCGTGACTCCATGAGGTCTATGTGGTGGTGCAGGATGCAGCTTTCGCTCCTAAGATGCATGCTCCCTCGGAGACTGAGTGGATTGCTCTGTTGTTCTGGGTTGAGGCTGGGCGACCCGGAACCGTGGTATGCTTGGTGGTCTGCTTTGTGGCTGCGATTGTTGATTGGGGAGAATGAGTAATGATCTACGTCTGGTCTCCTGGAATGTGGGGGGGTTGAATACTCCTGTCAAAAGGACGAAGATGCTGCAGGCTTTAAAGAGAGGGCATACGCAAATTGCATTGTTGCAAGAAACACATTTAAGTGCGGTGGAACACTCTAAATTGCAGAAAGATTGGGTGGGACGTGTATTTGCTGCTTCCACGAATGTAAAGAAACGCGGAGTGGCGATTTTAGTGAAACGAGGCCTAGCAGTGGAACTGATTAATGAGGAGGTAGACCCCAATGGGCGATTTCTCTTCTTACATGCCAAAATCCAGGGACAGGAATTATTTCTGGGCAATATATGCCCCTAATACGTATGATCACGGTTTTTTCCAGCTGTTGCTGAGGAAGATCTTAGGGGCCCCTAAGATACCTATAATTTTGGCGGGAGACTTTAATTGCCCGCATGACCCGGCCTTAGATAAATCTGCTGTTGGCGGCCCCAGTGGAGCATGGAGTAAAAAAGGGGTGGGGTATCTATGTCACTCAGGGGGCTTAATTGACTCATGGAGAACCTTACATGGGGTTGAGAGGGATTACACACATCTGTCGAGAGCGCATCAAACCTGGTCTCGGATTGATTACATCTTGATTTCGAGAGAGAGCTTGGGGAGGGTTCTTAGAGTGGAGATCGAACCCATAGTAGTCTCTGATCATGCTCGACTGGTGCTGGATTGGAGGGGAGGGTCTCCGGGGGGGACGCGTTGGGCATTCCCGGGACACCTTTGGAAAAACGAGGATTTTCGTGCCTATTTGACCCGTCATTGGGAGGAGTATCTCCGCTTGAATGATACTGGGGAGGTGAGCGCGATGACCTTCTGGGAGGCAGGGAAAGCAGTGCTACGGGGCCATATTATAGCGTATGTGGCAAAGGAGAGGAAACGGCTGAATGCGCGGCTCTTGGATCTCTCGCGACAACTGCAAGAGGCCAAGCGCGTGGCTATGGCACGTCCACGGCAGATTGCGCCTTACTTAGCAGTGCAGAGAGCTCTTAATGAGGTGCTCCATGAGCGCGCCATTCAATCTTTGCAGTACTATCGCCATCAACTGTTTCGGTTTGGCGACCGGACGGGGCGCCTGTTGGCGCGTCTCGTTAAACGCAAAGGCGGCGTCCAGGGGGTGACACGTGTGCGAGATAAGCAGGGGGTGATTCAGACTGACTTGAAGCAGATTGTGCAGGTGTTTAGTGCCTATTACCAAGAGCTATATACGCCCGAGGGGGAGAATAGAGCACACGAGAGTGAGTTCTTGGCGACGGTGCCGCTGCCACACTTGACGGCGGCGGACCTTCAGGTCCTAAATGCGAGGATCACCTGTGAGGAAATTCAGACAGTGATAAAGAGAGGGAAAGTTCACAAGGCTCCGGGGCCGGATGGATATGGAGTGGAATTTTATAAGATCCTGATGTCCCCCATAACGCCTACTTTGATGGCAGTGTACCACGAAGCGCAAGAGCGTGGCTTATACCCAAGGGACATGCGCACAGCGGCAATAACCATCATTCCCAAGGAAGGCCGGGATCCGGAGGATCCGGCATCCTATCGTCCCATATCTTTAATCAATTATGACATGAAATTGGTGGCCTCGGTCTTGGCGGCCCGGTTGCAAGGGATTTTGCCCCGCCTGGTCGGTGACCACCAATCGGGTTTTGTTAAAGGGCGAGGGGCCTTCGCTAATATTAGTAAAGTGCTGCTGGGCATGGAGCAATGCCTGTATCAAGAAACGCCTTTGCTCTTGGTGAGCCTCGACGCTGAGAAAGCCTTTGATAGAGTGTCGTGGTCTTACATGTTTGAAGTTCTCAGGAAGTTTGGTTTTGAGGGAGCCTTTCTCTCTTGGGTAGCTGCATTATACGCGGGTCCCCTGGCATGTGTGACGAGTGGGGGAACCTGTTCTGTACCTTTTGAGCTCCGCAGAGGCACGCGCCAGGGATGCCCCTTATCCCCTCTGCTCTTTGTGCTGCAGTTAGCACCTTTACTCCGGGTACTTATAGCGGAGGTGGGGATACGGGGAGTTGAATGGCCGCAGGGGGGCATCAAGGTTAGTGCGTTCGCTGATGATATGCTTCTGTGTCTCTGCGACCCCCAACCTTCTCTCGAGCGTGCCCTGGGAGTGATTCATCGTTTCGGGTCCTTTTCGGGGCTCCGGATCAATTTGAATAAGTGTGTGGCGTTAGATGTGGGGGGCCGAGCGCAACGACAATGGCGGGGGACCTTTCCTCTCCGTTGGGCGCCCGGCGAATTCCGCTATCTGGGGATTCAGATACCGGCCCAGATTTCCGACTTATATACTGTTAATATTCGTCCTATGTTACACCGGATGGCCGATACCTTGCGTAAATGGAAAGATCTCCCTCTCTCACTAATGGGACGTCTTGCTTTGTTTCAGATGATGGAGGTGCCTAAGTGGATGTACCTCCTGCGACACTTGCCTGTTTGGTTGTTGCGCCGCGATGTGCTTTTGTTCCAGCGATATGTGAAGCAGTTTCTATGGAAAGGTAAGAGATCGAGGATTCCGGTAACTGTTTTGATGAGTAATAGAGAGGAGGGGGGCTCGGGTTGTTTTCAATTCGGGATTATAATTTCTTGGCCTTGTTGGGACCCTTGCGGAATTTAATCAGGGGTGGGGAGGGGGTTTTGCCGCGGGGGTTGGTTGATAGCGTTTCCACGCCTCACCACCCGGCCTACTTGTTACATAGTCGCTCTGCAAGTCTGCCGCCCTTCTGGCGACGGTCGATTTATTTGGGTGCGTTGAGACAGGCGTGGCGTTTTTTGTGTCAGAAGCGAGGAGCGCCTTGGTGTGTTACCGACTGCTTGCCCCTGCGTGATAATGCGGACTTTGCGCCTGGATGCGGGGGAGGTCTTCCCGGGAGCTGGGCTGCAGCGGGGGTGGGACATCTGGGTCAACTCCGGATGCAGTCTCAGGAGGAGATGGACTCCTTCCAAGCCCTGGTGCGCAGATATCAACTTGCGCCTCACTCGTTTTACTTTTATCTGCAAGTGCGTCATTATGTTAGCGCGATGCAACGGACTAGGGGCTTTCAGTTTCGGGATAATGGGATGTGGGACCTCATCGCCGATGTCGAAAGCAAACTCTCATTACGGACCTGGCGCGAAGCGTGTTGTCCGGGGGGGGGGCTTGGGCCCCGATGAGGCAACTTGTTCAGCAGTGGAATAGCAAAGATAATCTGTCCCTTACGGTAGAGGCTCTCCACACTGCTTTTCAGCAGGTAAAGCTCCTCTCGGAATCAGTTAAACTACAAGAACTACAATATAAGCTCTTGTGGAGGGCGTATGTACCTAACACTTGGGCGTTAAAGATGGGGCTGCTCTCGACAGATGTCTGTCAGTTGTGTGAGACTCACCAGGGAACCCTCTCCCATCGTTTTTGGAGCTGTGCCGTGATCGCCCAGTTCTGGAAGGAGATCTTTGGGAAGTTACAAGCTTCTAGGCCTCTGGATGGGGACCTCACGTCTGAATGGTGTTTATTTGGGTTGTTTGCTGCCTCCTCTCGGGGGTTGCCTGAGGGTACGCCTGAGGATTCGTCTGGGGGACTTCTGGGTGCTGGAGCCAATGCGGGAGAAGTCGCCCATGCTGCCCCTAGTAGTAGTAGTAGTAGTGGGCCTACTTGCAAGCTTTATACTAGAGGCTTTCTAATTGCGAAACAATGCATATTGAAGCATTGGCTGGAAACCCACCCCCCGAGCCTGGAGGAGTGGTGTCGGGCTCTCCTTCTTTTGCGGAGCCATGAGTTGCGTACAGCCAAACTACTGGGGGCCAAACAACAGGTGGAGTGTGCTAATATTTGGAGCGGGATTACGGAGCACTCCTTGCATAGTTGAGGACCCCGGGGGGACTGGAGGTTCCTAGTGGAGCAGATGTGTGCTGCGGAGTACATGTGACCTTGCGTGTATGCATGATACTAGCTGCGGAGCTGGGATATGGAGTTCATGGACTGCAATCATTGGGTGGGGGGGAGGGGGTTGGGGAGTGGAGGTTGGGGACTGGGAGAGAAGGGGGAGGAGGGAGCAGGGAGGGGAGGGGAAGGGAGGGGAAGGGTGGGGTGAAGGTGTTTTTGTTGAGCGTTTGTTGTGTGGGAACTGTTGGTATCTCTTGCTTGTGTGGTTCTCTGTTTTTCTCGTGCATCAATGCTTGGAGACTTTGAGGTTTGTATTTATTCTGCCACTCCTGTACGTATTTGAAAAACTTAATAAAAATGACTTGAAATAAATGCCGAAGAGAATCCATAAGACGGCTTGGACAAATTGTGTGTTTCAACTAGAGCCCTTATCGAGACAGTAATAGGCATCAAAGGTATGCATCGAAGACCAAGTGGCTGCTTGGCAAATCTCTGAGATGGAGACAGAGCTTAGGTTGGCTACTGTGGCAGCCACAGCTCAGACATTGTGGGCCTTGACATGCCCTTGCAGGGAAAGTCCGGCCTGTGTGTACGCAAACGATATGCAGTTGGCAATCCAGTTGGAAAGGGTCCGCTTGGAGATTGGAAGACCTAGATGGCTATGGTTAAAGGAGACAAAGAGCTATGAAGATTGACGATGACCCTTAGTTCTATCAAGATAGAAAGCGAGAGCTCTTTTGCAATCAAGCATATGCAACGAGGCTTCCACTCTCGAAGAATGAGGCCTTGGAAAAAAGGTTGGGACAGAAATGGATTGATTAAAGTGGAAAGGAGAAACCACCTTTGGTAGACACTTAGGATGAGTCTGGAGGACTGGAAGTGAGTGTAAGGAGCATAATCCACTAGAGCTTGCAACTCACTAACCCAATAGGCAGAGGTGAGAGCAATCAGAAAAATGACTTTCCAAGCAAGGAACTTCAGTGAAGCCGTATCTAGTGGCTCAAAGGGGGGGGGGGGGACTGAGTAGTTGTGACAGGACAACATTGAGATCCCAAGCTACAGTAGGATGGCAGATTGGCAGTCTTGTTAAAAGAAGGCTGCATATAAAGTGCATCACAAGTGGTTCTGAAGAAATTGATGATCCAGTGAGAGGCTGAGATTGCACTAAGGTGGACTCGCACCGACTTAGTCTTTAGTCCAGATATGGAGAGATGAAGAACATATTGAAGCAGGTACTCCACTAGACAAGTGACTGGGTTGAAAGTTCTCTGGAAACACCAGAGGGAAAACCTATGCCATTTAAAGGCATGCTTACGCATAGTAGAATCTTTCCTAGAAGCCAGTAAAACCTCTGTCATGTCTTCTAGGAGATGTAGGTGAGGCAAGATGAAGCATTCAGCAGCCACGCCATCAACTGCAACACTCTCAGGTTGGGGTGAAGAAGTGCCCCCTAGTTCTGCGAGAGAAGATGGGCTTATGCCCAAGTCTGAGAGGTTGTGCCTGTGTCAGTTGAAGGAGTAAGGGAAACCAAGGCTGATGGGACCAGATTGGGGCGATGAGAATTATCTTCCTTCTGTCCAATTGCAATTTGAAGAGAGTCTTCGGAATCAGTGGAAGTGGCAGGAATGTGTAAAGCAGGCTCTGACCCCAATGAAGCAGGAAAGCATCTGAGACTTCCCTCCATGGTGATGGGATTCTTGAACAAGCAATGGAGTTGGGCATTCAATGAAGCAGCGAAGAGATTGATGATGGGCATTCTCCATAATTGGAACAAGTGTTGCGCCATTTCCTGATGAAGCATCCACTCGTGTGGGTGAAGGATACGGCTGAGCTTGTCGGCTAGCTGATTCTGCTCCCCCTGGAGGTAAACAGCCTGAAGAAGAATCTGAGCTATTGCAAAAGACCAAAGTCAGGTTGCTTCTTTGCAAAGGACGCAAGAGCTGGTACTGCCCTGTTTGTTGAGGTAAAACACGGAAACCTGGTTGTCGGTCTGAATGAGTACTGTCCATCCTGAAAGGTCGGAACAGAAGATTCGGAGTGTGTTGACAATCTCTTGGAGCTCCAACAGACTGATGTGGGGACCACTGGCTTTGTGTGGTGAGACCTTGTAGATAGGCTCACCAGCCTTGCTTGGACGCATTGGTGGTCAGGGTACACTGAGGTGCAGACCTTTGAAAAGGTAACCGACGAGAAGATTTTGCGCAGTGCACCAGCAGTTGAGGGAGGTCACAAACTGGGGTGAGTTGGTGATCTTGTCCGAGAGATGACCCATGGACTGTGTCCACTGATCTGAGGTCCATTTTCCTGGTCGCATGTGAAGATGGGCATATGGAACAACATGGACTGTGGAGGCCATGTGACCTAGGAGACATAGCATATCCCCTGCCATGATACTGGTTTGGTGTTGGCAATGACTTGCAAAGGAAATGAGATGATGAAGGCGGTCCCCTGGTAGGAAGGCTTGTAGTATCTAGAAGAGCTCTTATGAACTCCAATGTTTAAGTAGGAGTCAGGTGTGACTTTGGATAGTTGACAACAAAGCCCAAATGTTATAGAACCAGAATGGTGCGATGAAGTAATGTGGAGACCATCTGAGGGGTATCTCCCCTGATGAGCCAGTTGTCTAAGTAAAGGAAGATAAAGATGTCCAGGGAACGGAGGTAGGCCGTTACGACTGACAGACACTTTCAGGCTCATTCCAAGCTGTGAATAGCGGGGATGGATGTCCCAACGCTATTCCATACCCACTATTCATGCTCCTTCCAAGCTGTGAATAGCGGGGATGGATGTCCCAACGCTATTCCATACCCACTATTCATGCCCCTTCCTGCCTCTAACTTCCCTGCCAGTTGTATGGAGAAGTTAGATGGGGGTGGGAAATGGGAGGATCGGGGGCAACGTTAGGGCAGGCAGTGGGCGGTCGCCGGCCCCGGATGTACAGGGCAGATTCTGTATGTCCAGGGCCAACGACTTGTATTCCACCTCCGAGATGGAATAACTTCTCCGATTCAGCAGGATCTTTGGGCCTGGGGCTGGGAAGGGGCAGCAGGGGGCAGAGGGCATTCCCTGCAGCCCAACCTGGCCCTGGAAGGCCAGATCAGGGGTCGGGCTGCAGGAATTAGCTTCGGGAGCCGGCGGCCAGGGATCATGGCTTTTAAATGGAGCCATGGTGCCATGACAACTGGACGCCATGATGCCACGGCTCCATTTAAAAGCCCTGACTGAGTTAGTCGGGCAAGGCCTGTATGTGCAGGCCTGGCTGAATCACAGTCCCGGCCTGCACATATAGGCCTGATCATGATTCTGATCCCATGGGGCTAGATGTGCCCTGCAGGATCAGAATCGCGACGCCCTCTGTACGTCCGGTTCAGACCGAGCGTACAGAGGGCTGGTACATCCAGGACAGAATCAGGCCTTTTGTGAACATCCTTGGAGCTGAAGCCAGTCTGAAGGGGAGAACATGGTATTGATAGTGGTGTCCCTGAAAGAAAAACTGGAGGTATTTTCTGTGGAAGGGATGGATCAGGATGTGTGTGTAGGAGATCCAGAGAGCAGAGCCATTCTCTTTCCTGAAAGTAAGGGAGAAGGATCTCTAGCGAGATCACTTTGAACTTTTCCCTCACTAGAAATTGGTTGAGATTCCGTAAATCCAGGAAGGCCTGAAGCCCCCTGTCTTCTTTGGAATGAGGAAGTAACAGGAGTAGAACTCTAGGCCTTGTTTGAGGGAGTTGGACTTCTTCGATATCCCCTTTTGTTAGAGTGGCAATCTCCTGCTGCAGCAGAGTGGAGTAGGAGGAGTTAGAAGGGTAGGAAGGGTAGTACCTCTTCTTTTTGGGATAAAAGAGTTTATTTGCAGAAGCCTCCTTTTTAGCAAGGTCTGCTGTCTTCCTGGATAAGTGCTTTATGGTGAGATCATAGGTCTCTATCTCACTGGCTTTCTCACGCCATCCTTTGCCAAAACATTCTCTCCATTACAGGGGATATTAGCCAGTTTTTCTTGAAACCATTGTTCAAGATCAGAGGCCTGCAACCAGGTGTCTGTCTTGCTCCAATGTAGGCTGCTGCTGTTCTACTAGGGGCCTCAAAAGCATCAAAAGCTGCCCTGGTCAGAAACTTGGAAGTGTTCTGAGCATGAGACACCAGGGCCTGTTTGTCTGTTGGCAGTAAGGAGGTGAATTCAGAGACATCCTTTGATACATCCCTCAGGAACATGCCTATATAGAGCATGTAGGAGTTAATTCTAGTACCAAGCATAACAACTTGAAAAGCTTTCCGGCCAAAAGCACTGACTGTCCTGTATTCCCTGCCTGGGGGAACCGATGAGTGATTCTTAGACTTTTAATCCTTCTCATAGCCGATTCCGCAACCACAGAATGGTGTGGCAGTTGTGGTTTCTGAATGCCTGGACATGGAGAAACTCGATACAGAGTATCCAGTCACTTGCTGATGGAAGGGACTGTTAGTGGTGCTTCCCACATCTGGAGCATTAAGTTCTGGAGCATGTTATGGATGGGAAGTGTAGCAGCTTTCTTTGGAGCTGAGGGATACTGAAGGATGTCAAGTTCCTCTGCCCTCTGTTTTGATTCCATTGTAACAGACACTGAGAGAGCCGCCACCATGTCCTTGATAAAATCTTGGAAGGACATGTCCTTGGGGGGTGATTGACGCCTCTCGTGTGATGGAAACTGATCTGAGAGAATATCCCGGAGCAGCTTAGACTCGAGAGACTCAGCATCAGAGTTCGAAGAAATGGTACTGGTATTTCAACAAATAGGGGTGACCTATATGGAGTGGTTGGTACACCTCTAAACAAAGGCATGTGGAGAGGAGACCTGCACAGAGCGGCAGGTGCACCTACTCTTGCCGCCTTGCTGGACAGACTAGAGGTTCATACTGGTCTTTATCAGCTGTCATTTACTATGTTACTATATGGAATCCAGGAGAAAGTCAAAGTAGTCACTGTTGGTACCATAGTATCAACAATGCTCCAAAGCTGACCTCGAGCTCGGTGCTCATGGTGTGAGGTATCAGAATCAGGGTATCTGGCACCCAATGCTGCAGAGTGCCACGGGGCAGATTGAGGCTCCGTGCACAACAGTGCCAACTCTCAGAGCAACGCTCTTGAAGCTCTTTTTATATCAACATCGAGGGATGGTATCAGAGTGGTGGAACCCGAGGGCCTTGAAGGGTCCAGCACTACTGCCACCAGGATCGTGGCCAGACTCCTCTCAATAGCTTGGACATACTCATAGAAGGAGACTGGAGTTGACGGGGAGGAATCGAGCATCAAGCCCAGTGCCACCGTCCCAGAGCAAGGTACCAGGGGCTCCGCTGAGGACAATGCCTGGGGAGTATCCCTGAGCCCCTCCGAGGCTTTGGAGGAAGCGTCCTCCCACCAAAGTTGTTTGGCCAGATGGCCCAACTCTGAATCACCTGAAGCTGAGTGCCAATGATGATGTCGAGCATCGGAGTCTGATGCTGAGGCTGAGGATTGGGACCCCTTGTCTGCTGATGCCAAGGTCTTCAATACCTTTCCTGGTGAAGAAGATCGATACTTGTTGCTGTTTGGACTTGGATGAAGTATGGGAATCATGCGATGACGCCGACGGTGTGGAGGCCACCAAAGAGTGTGCCGAAGCGGCTGAGTCTGACTGAAACAGCTTTATCCTTTGCTGTTCCTGGTTCTTAAGTCCCTGTGGTGTCATTTGCTGACAGTGGGTACAGAAGAGACGTCATGGTCAGGACACAAAGATTTTAAGCACCAGTCGTGCTGATCAGTCGCCAAGATAGTACCCCAGCATTTCGTATAGTTTTTAAGACCACTGTAAGGCTTTTCCATTATGGAAAAAAAAGCCCAAACACCTGAAGAAAAGAACAGAAAAAGAAAAATTGAAAATAAAGAAAAGTAGTGGACAATGCGATACCGTTCTGGTCAATGGGAAGGCAAACACAGAGTACTGAAAGGCACCAAAAACAAAACTCTGAAGTATTCTTTTACAGCAGGGTTAGGACAAAGTTCTGATGGCTTGGTGGAAAAAAGACAACTGAGGAAAACAGTTGGGAAGACGAGAAGGCAGGCATGCATGTGTGGAGGGATACTCCCAAAAGCATTCCTTTTGGATGCTGGGGAGTGTTCCTGCATGGAGCTCCGCCGATGTCGACGACACTCATATTTGAAGACTGACTTCCTGCTTGTTCCTGGAGATGGCAGCTAATCAAATCAACAAATACTGAACACTATTAAACATTCATGAACAAACATGGCATATCTTATGGTGAAAACTAGAAGGGATCCAATTTACCTCCTTCCTATCTGTATCCTAACAAGCAGCCAAATATAAAATTGACTGGGTTTACTGCAAGGAAGAGATTTGTATAAGGTCTTGAAAGTAAGAAAGCTGGAGATAAACAGTGCCATGTGGACAGGTGAAATGATAGATGAGATGCTACCCTCTACAAAAGTTTTGTTTCACTAAATTCCTGACACAGAGGGGTATATTTACTAAAGGGTGTTAAGACTTTGCAGATAACATGAGGCAATAGATGCAAAAAGCCTGTGTTAGCTGTAAAAGTCCTGTGGTATCTACAGGGGACGTTTCCAGCATTTTCCCTTGCAGATAACACACAGAAGATGCATGGATTACGGTGGGGGAGGGGGGGGGGGGGAGAAGCAAACTGTGGTGATTACCGCGTGCTGGTAGCATCACGGGTACTTGCCCGTTGCAGGCACGCCCACTCTCCTCACACTCTCTAGCCTAATCCCTCCCAAACCTGTAGATAACATGCAAAATACAGACATCACAGAAAAGTTCTGCAATGTCTTTATTTTTCACACATTAGCTGCTACCACGTTGTGATAATTCCATGTTATTTATTTATTTAGCTGTATTTATATACAGTACCGCCTTTCACCGGGTCAAGGCAGTTTACACAGAACAAATGAAAAATTACTTTATAACAGTGTCTTAAACTATATACGACATGCAATTATGAACACTGAGGTTCTTACTGTAACTATATACACTTCTAGACTATGTACAGTGGCAGTAGCAGTCACCTTGCTATGTTCGTCCTGTGGAGGTTATGTGATAGAGCTGAAATGTTCTGTGAAAAGGTCTGTCTTTAGATGTTTTCTAAATGTCTTGAGGTCTGTGATGTTCCTGAGCTGGTCTGGTAAACTGTTCCATATGGAGGGTGTGTATAGTTGAAAGGTTTGTTTACAAGCTTGCTGGTTAAATTTGGTTCTTATATAGGGGAAAATGAGGGTGTTTTTCATTGAGGTCTGTCTAGATCTATGAGGTTGTGAAGGCTGAATTAGCCTGGGGGGGGGGGGGGAGTATTGGAGTGGATTACCTTGTGGGTTAGCATAATAGTTATGAAATTTATTCGGCTCTATAGCTAAATTTAGCAATTTTTTTGATGCCTTGGTTCACCTTGTATAGGACTGGTAAAGAGGTGTGTGTGTGCGTGGGGGGGGGGGGGGGGGATATTCAGTGGCAGGGCCAGCCGATCTAATGTAGCTAGCCATCACCACCAAACTTTAAACCTGGATATTCAATGCTGGGGTCATATCTGGTCCCGGAATCAAATATCTGGGTTGTCCGGATTAGCAGGAAGCTAATTGGGAAGTGGAGATATTCAGCTGCTGCCCAGTTAGCTTTCGCGGTGAAAGTAAGGCCAGCCTTTGTTGCGCTTTACTTTTGCCCTTAGCCATAACCAGGCAGCAGCTCAATATTACCGCTGCTCAGTTATGCCTGGGTGCCACCACCAAAACACCCCGATGCTAATTGTTTAATGACACTGAATATCCTGGATAAAGGGAGTAACGTGGTTATTAGGTCTGAATATGCAGGCTGGCTGAGAACCCATATAAAGACAGACGGATAACTTAACTGCAACTCCACCACTGAATATTGACCTCTAAGGTTTTTTTGCATTTGTGTTTGAGTTCTAGTAGTTGGACCTAGAACTGATGCTTTGGAAGACTTTCTTGCAAGGTGATTGTTTTTAATATACAATGACCTGTACCTCGCCTCGTAATAATGCAAGTAAGAATGTTATTAATAAATAAAGAAATAAATACTTTGAAAATACTCTTAAAGCCCTAGATGCTGCATATACTGTACAATGATATACATTTTAGAGCCTTGGGGGGGTCTTTGCATTTAGAAATAATGAATGTATATATGCACAATGGCACTACTTACATGTGTATAAATGATAAGTAGTAATGGAGAATAAATTGAAGCTTAAAAACAATAAAATATGGTGCTTTCTGCACATAAGTGCACACATAAATCTACTCAACCCTTACCAAATTATTCTCCTACAGGTTACATTTCTTAATCTGTGATTTGCTTATACTGAAAGAAATGTGAAGAGTCCTGCAAGGCAAGTATATCAGTCAGAAGTTGCAGGCTTTTGATTTTCCAGGAGTAGAAGTGGGCATGGCAGCCAAGTCAGGAAACAGCAGGAAAAGGTTAATCAGGGCCCTGGCAAACAGAAACGTCAACACAGCCCCAGAGAGGAACCTGCAGCTACACAGAGTACAAGCTTGGCAAGCAGAAAGCCTGAAGGAGTCCCAGGGGCAGAGTTTGGGGAAATGGGTGGGCCAAAACTTCATATCACCTGCATATATAGGTGGTTCAAACAATTAAAGATCAGTAAAAACAGCTCAAACCAAAGCAAGTGTGGTGAGCGGTGGCAGGAAAGTTGGTGAAAGCATGAAGGCTGCTGGAAAATACCCTTAAATGCTGTAGAAAACCTAAAGCAAGATTGGTGGAAACCTGACCAAGTTCAATGCTTCTTGAAAGGGTTAAATATTAATCCAGAATGCTGCAGCACAAATTTTAAAGGGCTATAAGTGGCAGGACTGTATCACCCCCATTCTGCAAAATCGACACTGGTCACCATTGCTCTTTAGGGCTAACTTTAAAAAATTCTCGTTCTGATTTTCAAGGTGTCAAGAGAAACTGGACCAGTATATCTGAAATCTCAGAGCAGTTGTGCTTTCTGCACGCAAACTTATTTTAATTTAATTTCCACATTTCTATTCCACTTCACCACTGAAGTTCAGGGCAGATTGTAGCAATTCAATATAGCAATTGACAAAAATACATGGAGGCCAATTCTCTTCTGGATGTCCAGCCCCTGTATAGCCCCTCAGAATCAGGTCTACCGGCCTATACGTGCAGGCCGGGCCCAGATATTGAAGGGCTGCACGCCCTACAGATCCCCGGCTCCATTCAGGAGCTGCTATTGCAGGCTGTGGGACAGAGCCCTCCTTTCCCCGCAGTCCAAACCCTGATCCGGCCCACCATGGCCAGGATCGGGCTGCGGGGAACCCACTGAACCCCCTCACCTTCTTGCCGCTGCCGGCCTCTGCTATCCCCCGACATCCAGGGGGACTTATTATACCTCCCAGGTGCAATAGGTCCCCCATCTTGAAGGCTGACCCAGGATGTACAGGGCTGAACTCAGAATCGGCCCTGTACATACACAGTGATGGCCTGCCCACGCACTGCCCTTGCTCTGCCTCCTGCCTGCCCCCTCCCGCCCCCGTCTAAGGCTCCCCATACAACCCCGCTGTTCATACAGGGAGCCTTGCACGGGGACAGCAAGGGGGACGAATAGTGGGGATGTACATCCAGGCAGGGCATACATCTCCACTATTTGTGCCTCAGAATGACCCCCATAATCAACAATAACACAAGAGCTATCAAAAAGTTTTAAATACAATCCTAATAGCTAAAAGACATTCATTTTCTGTAAGTAGGGCTAGATATATGCGTATATTTACATGCATCAATGGAGCCAGCACTATAAATAAATACACAAAATGTGGTAATCCTAAAACAATTACCACCAATAAAAGAATATAACCATACAACACATAAAGAGTTTAAAAAAAATCCAACATGTTTTGGCCGAAGCTTGCGTCAAGGGCGTCTTGTAGTACAAGCAAGTTAATGGTATGGTTAAAAAGATGTCTTTTTGGAGTGTGAGGTATAATCTATAACAGAAACAAGAATAATGGAACTGTAAGTGTGTTATCAACTATATGGGTGTTAGATGTGTGTTATTTCTTCCTGAACAGTTGAGAGTCTTTTTGGATATGAAGTTTATAGTTGGATATGAAGTTTATATGAAGTTTATAGTTTATAGCCTGTACACTGTGCCCCGACTTTAATAGATTCACAAGGCAAAAAATCCAGTTAGCATTTTCCATTCAGCTCTGAGGCAGACAAACTGGACCAATCAGGAAGATCACCAGCAAAATACGAGTCTGATTAGACCCAATTCAAATGGGGCCCGATATTGAGGTAGGCAGGCTATGCACGGTGGCAGCGTATAGCCTGCCCGCCGACCCCCCCTAACCCGGATGCCCCGGCAGCCGCAGAGGCTACATGGGTAGCAGTGATTTTCGTTGCTACCTGCATATCCTCTGCATCTTAAAGATAGGCAAGTTTTTTTCTCACCTATCTTTAAGGCGCAGAGAGCTACGTGGGTAGCAAAGAAAATTGCTGCTACTCGTGTAGCCCCTTCCTCCGCCCCCGCTCCACCCTGGAATGCTCCTAATACGCCCCAATGTTATGCGGATAGCATCTGGGTGTGATAGGGACTTAGCCAGAATATTCGAAGGGCACTACCCGTGTAGGTGCCCTTTGAATATCCTAGATAAGGCCCTTACACGGGTAACGGGTAACTTCGCATATCGGGCCCCTGGAGACCAGATGGCTCATTTGCAATGTCCTGCCTTGAAACCAAAAGTCACTAACTTCAAATCAGCCTTTGACTGGGAAAAAAAGCCAATTGAGGTTTTTATTTGCCTGAAACCTCTAGTAACGTTTTGGCTATATTTTTTGTTTGGGCAGAAGCCTCAGCTGCCTCTTTAATTAACAGAATTGCCCTGAAATGAAAACAACCAGATGTAAACAAAATAGAACCCAATCGGATCAAACAAACCCACCAAAAAGAGAATCCGAACAATCAAAGTGATTCCCAACACTACAGAATAAGATTTTTTTGTTGGAGCTTTATCAGCCCAGTGCTAGGGACTTTTCCCAAAGCACCACTGTGACCGCTCCCTTTTAATAAAGATATATTATAAAACTAAAAGTCCAAACTTAGCTGTTGCAGTGCCAGTGCCAAACCGCTGAGACTACATATGACGACGTGGCTCCACGTTTCGGGTTTGCCACCATCCAGTGTAGAAACCCTGCTTCAGGTCCAAAGAATCAGCAAATGGCAGTTGATAATCAGCTTACACTGCAGAGGGAATGTGGCGTCCTTTTAAGTTTGCCGCGTCTGACGTCAGGAGGACGTAAAAAGCACAAACAGCCAATCACCAGCAAGATAACCCCGGGGCAAGCCAGGAGTTCCCACTGCACAGGGAATCCCCTGATAAACCACCGGAATAGCAATCAGAACAAGGTATTGCACATAGTATTACACGATGGTATGCCAATCCAGTTGGAAATTAAGGCCATTCGGAACCACCGAATTAAGAAGATAAATCCAACGTTGTTCACTATATTGGAGTTTCTGTGCACGGTCACCCCCTCGGGGATCTGCAGGAACAAAATCCAACAACCTCCATCGAAGCGAAGAGAAAGCATGACCCTTGTGTAAATTGTGCTCCACCATGGGAGCCGTGAGAGATTTTGTTCTAAGACGGGAAGCATGTTCAGAAAGGCGTATTTTTGCAGCCCATGTAGTTCGGCCCACGTAGTAGAGAGAACACGGACAAATGATCAGATATACTACATGATCTGTAGAGCAATTCGTATGCCATCTGGTGGTAAAAATCCTAGAGGTATGGGCATCCACCCAGGTCGGGCCCTCCAGAGTCTGAGCACAATAAATGCAATTACCACAGGCAAAGTGGCCTTTATCCTCATGACAGCGAAGAGGTCGATCCACCGGAGAGACCGTGGACATAAGTTTATCCCGTAAGTTAGCAGTACGGGAGTAAGCAATCTGCAATCTATGATCCTTAAAGCAGTCAAGTACCCCAACAATCGGCCAAAATCGATGTAACAAGCATGTAACTTGTGTAATATGTTGGGTATATGGCAAAACCCCAGTGACCATCGAATCCTTTGATTTCGGGGATGAAGGGGTCAAAAGCCAATCGCGATGTAGATGTCGTGCCCGCTTGTATGCCCGAGAGATTACCATTTGAGGATAACCTCGTTGGAGCAAACGATGCTCAAGTTCCTTGGCATGCTGTTTAAAGTCGCACAAAGAGGAGCAGTTGCGGGTAGTCTCAGAAACTGACCAAAAGGAAGACCCTGCTTTAAAGCTGGAGGGAGAAAACTCTGATACTGAAGCAGTGTATTACGTTGCACCTCTTTGCGGTATAGTGTAGTCCGAAAACCATCTGGAGTTAACAACACCTGCACATCCAAAAATTGCATGACATCAGAGGAAATCTGCGCAGTAAACTGGATTCTGGGTATATGTGTGTTAAGACGGGCTACAAAACAGTCCAAGTCTGAACGTGTACCTTCCCAGAGGAAAAAAATGTCGTCCAGGAAGCGTTTCCAAAAGGGGACTAGGTGAAACAGAGGATCCGTGTATACATACTGCTGTTCAAAAACTGCCATATATATGGTAGCCAAAGATGGAGCCACCGTGGCCCCCATTGCTATTCCATGGATTTGTTGATAAAAAATACCCTGGTATAGAAAAAAGTTTTTACTTAACACCAGTTGTAATAAATCTAACAAAAAGGTGCGTGGAACTCTATCTGGAAGAAGTAACGGATAGTCTTGCAAACAGGTAAGTATCTCATGTTGATCAATATTTGTATAAAGAGCCTGGACATCCAGAGACACCAAAAAATTGTAAGTGTCAACAGCCTGACAGGACTGCAAATGGTTCAAAAAATCCCCAGTGTCTCTAAGGTATGAAGGAACTTTCATGGCTGCCGGCTGCAGAAAAAGGTCACAGAACTGGGATAATGGCTCTAGTAGAGAATCTCTACAAGAGACAATAGGGCGACCCGGTGGGCCCACCAGTGATTTGGGCACTTTTGGAACCAGATAGAAAAGTTCCTAGCACTGGGCTGATAAAGCTCCGACAAAAAAATCTTATTCTGTAGTGTTGGGAATCACTTTGATTGTTCGGATTCTCTTTTTGGTGGCTGAAATGAAAACAAAACAAAATAAAATGAAAGTATATTAAATAACAAAATAAAACAAAAAAACTGCAAATGAAATAGGAAAGGAAAATGTTTTGCCTGCTCACCTCTAGTTTTAATGATATAGGGCAATCTCCAAGGGCCGCTGGATTTTTTTTAAGCCACTGTGCCAGGAGGTAGAGAATCACTCCATGGAAGATTCTCAACTTGTATGCTAGAGTTTACAGACTTCTGCACAGAAGAAACCCTCTTTTTATCCCTCTGCACCTGATGCAATCTTTTCTCAGCCTTGTATTGGTTGCAGAAGTGATTAAGACTATTCCTTCATGCACTAGGAGAAATGCAAACACAATGGGGATTATTTTAGAAACCCTATTCGTGCTTTGGATGTCCGAAAATGGGCATAGAGAAGTCCAAAGCATAGAAACTATGTCCAGAATCATTTAGAGGCATTCCCAGAGACCAGGACGACCCCGCCTGATCACAGAAACATCATGGATGTCCAGCATCATGTCGAACTTTAGTCCTGTTCTGAGAAACATATAGTATCAAACAAGCATCTGAAAAGTGCTTGTTTTAGCTGAAAAACATCCAGAGAATGTAGAAAAGAAAGCACTCTATCATTCCCAGTACCCAGCAACAAATCCAAGATCACATCGACTCCTATGCTTCCCTCGACCAACAGCAGCATGAGTTTCGTCAACAACATGATTTCAAAACCCTCCTGGCCATTCTCCTAGATAGTCTCATTATGGGAATGAACAAAGCGAAGCAGGGATTCATCCTAATTTTCCTGGATATCGTATTGGCCTTTGACACGGTCAGTCACAATCTCCTACTTGCTCTCCTACAACAGAAAGGTATACAGAATTTAGCCCTAGACTGGTGCAGATCCTACTTAACAGATTCCAACAACTGGTGCGCAGAGGCGCTCAGACATCATCCACATACCAGCAGATGCAAGGAGGTCTACAGGGTTCATCTCTATATGTTGATTAAAGGATAAAGTGGTATATAAAACCTGTTAAATAAATAAAAATAAATCTGCCTTGCTCTTCAACATCTACATTCAGCCAATCTGCTCAATAATCCAGTCTTACAACATACTATACTACATCTATGCCGACGATGTACTACTATACACCTCATTCTCCATGGACAGTCCCAATTACACCAAGATTATAGAATGCTTTAATGCAGTCTCACACTGGCTCTGTACACACAACCTGAGAGTGAACTGCAAGAAGACTGATATGTTGTTTATCACAAAGGACTCAACCTTCATCTCTCCATCTTCTCTATGAGTTAAAGATACAGAGCTGATGAAGAAGCAAGAAGTATGTTACCTAGAAGTCACCATGGATCAGCGACTCAGTATGGAAACACACATAAAGCGTGTAACAGGTGATATGCGGGAACAGCAGGATTCAGTTTTCACATACGGGTGATGTCGGCACCGATGGAGCCCGGCACGGGAACACTCCCCAGCATCCAATAGGAATGCTTTTGGGAGCATTCCTCCACACATGCGTGGCTGCCTTCTCGCCTTCACTCCTAGTCTCCTCAGTCAGGTGAAAGCAGAGAAATAAAATTTTTATAGAACAGTAATGAGAAAAGGACAACTTGAAAGGGAGGTGAGCGGGTTGTGAAGACTTGTGTGAATGGAGGATCCAGCTTAGCCTGTTGGCTAAACGATTCTCTGCTCCTGGAAGGTATGCTGCATGTAGGTGAATTCCTCGAGGAATTGCCCAGTTCCAAAGGCGAATGGCCTCCATACATAGGGGGCGAGAGCCTGTTCCCCCTGATTATTTATGGAAAACATAGCCACCCAGTTGTCCATCTGTATGAGAAGAGACTGTCTCCTGAGTTGGGGAGAGAAAACTTTGATGGCATTGAAAATCACTCTGAGCTCGAGGAGATTGCACTGGAAAGGCGCCTCCTGAGTAGACTGTTGAGATGGGCTCCCCAGCCTACTTTTGATGCATCAGTCATTAGGGTATACTGCGGTGCAGACTTCTGAAAAGGTGACCCTACAACCGACCCTACAACCAAGTTCGGTGGTATGCACCATCACTGAAGGGCTTTTCTCATCTGAGAAGTGATGTTGACGAGGTCGGATAGGTGACCTGTAGACTGCTTCCATTGTTGTGAGAGAGTCCACTGCTCGATCCTCAAGTTGAGATGGGCGTGGGGCACGGCATGGACTGTGGAAGCCATGTGGCCTAAGCGGCATAGAAATGTTCTGGCTATAATTGATGATTGTTGCTGGACCTGTGTAGCCAAGACAATCACACAGAGGCATCTGTCCTCTGGCAGAAAAGCCCGGCTTCTTATCTTGTCCAGGTGAGTTCCTATAAACTCGAGGTCCTAGGTTGCAGTGAGATGTGATTTTGGATAATTTATGATGAAACCTAATTCCTGTAGGACATCACCACCCGCTGACCTCCGCAGCTCCCCTGATCGGGGTAGAGCGCCTGAGTGGGAAATCCTCCCGCTCAGAAGCTCCTGCCCAATCGGGGCAGTGGGAGCAACAGCAGAGCAGACACAAAAGCGGCGCCCCAGCCAAAAGGGAGCCGCGGAAGCTGACATCACCACCCGCTGACCTCCGCAGCTCCCCCGATCGGGGTAGAACGCCTGAGCGGGAAATCCTCCCGCTCAGAAGCTCCTGCCCAATTGGGGCAGTGGGAGCAACAGCAGAGCAGACACAAAAGCAGCGCCCCATCAGGGCGCGCCCGCGCCTGAGGGCCTTGCCAGAGGGCCCTTTGGCGTGGCCCTTAGGCGCGGCCACAGGCGCAGCCACAATACAACACAACCACAAAGATGACAAGCAGAAGTTCGACGGCAGAAAACGCCAGGAGAAGACCCTACTGACAAAGAGAACACCAAAGCTACAACAGCCAAGTAAGCCCACCCAAACCCGACATGGCCACAACCATATACCTGCCGGTATACCTCCTCCTAACCCACCTTATCCCCCAGCACACAGCCATTCACTTCCCACACACAAAGACCGTATGGATTTCAACACCCATGCCAACTTACGCCCCTCCACAACACACAATCTGGAGCGCACCCAAGAAGCTCAAACACAACAAACACTCAAACCACAAGCACAACCCTCACACAAACCCAACACATAACCCCAAAGCAGCAAACACCCCAAACACCACCTCAATAGAGCTCATCAACACCAGATCCATAAGAAACAAAATAAACACAGTCAAAGATCACATAGACAAACAACAACCCGATATCCTTTGTATCACCAAAACATGGCTCACCCCCACGGACAACGTACTCCTCAACTAGTCCCCCCCCCACCCCCCGCATACACAGCATTCAACAGCCCACGCATACAAAGGAGAGGAGGCGGGGTTTTGATCATTGCAAAGAACACCCTAAAGCTCAAGACCCAAAACTCCCCAAACTCAGACCAATGCAACACAATCATGGTAGGAAACAAGCAGATGGCCCTGTATCTCATTTACAGAGCTCCCCATGCTCCAACAGAGGAACTAGCCTCCACACTAGAGACTGTCTGCGCAGTCAACACAAACCAAAAGCCACTACTACTACTCGGAGACTTCAATCTCAGCTCTGCGACCAGCAAAGACAAAGAAACCTTCCTACAAGCGATGGACTCATTACAATACACTCAACTGATCAACACTCCTACACACAGACACGGATCATCTCCAGACCTCATATTCACCCCCAACTACCTACTCAACAAAGGTGGCATCTCAACACCCACAGTTACTCCAGTACCTTGGTCAGACCACTACAGAATTAAAATAAAAATCATATCTCAAGAGGAGAAACACAACAAGACAATAGACACAACACACGTGCAAAGAAGATTCAAAAGCTTCGACAAGGACCAATTCCTTCAAGACATACTACCCCACCTAGACCCCAAAACAGAAGACCTGGATGAGCAAATAAGCAAATGGAACAATGTCATCAACGCTGCAGCCAAAGCCAATGAAAACAAAGCAAGGAAAGCATCCAGCTCCAAAAGGCAGCACACCCCGTGGTACATAAAAGAATTACGCAATGCAAAAAGACATCTAAGAAAGTTAGAGTGCCGCTGAAGACGCTCCAAATCTCCCACCACACAGGCCCTATACCTAACAAAACAAAGGAAATACAATGAACTCATTAACCAGACAAAAAGACAGCACCACACAAACATCATTCTAAAGGCCTACAACAAACCAAGGGAACTATTTGAAATAGTAAAAAACCTAAGAAACGAACCCAACCCCGAAAAAGATGTGCAGATTGACCCACAAGCCTTCGCAGATCACCTTCAAGAAAAGATGGACTCCACACCACAACGACCGACAAATGAAACTGCCATCCCAACCAAAACCACCAGAACATGGGACAAATTCAGCACCCCTTCCACAAGACAGCTTTCAGACATCATCACAGCGCTCAACACAAGCACCGCACCAACAGTACTGATACTGTTGTCAGTATCTTACCTTGTATTTACTGTTGTCAGTATCTCACTCATATTATCTGAAATTGTCAGAAAGCTACATTGATTTACTGCCCTCAATAACTTATCCTGAAATTACTGTCGTCAGTACCTCAATTTTGATTTAATATTGATGCTTCTCTATGACATTACTGTGATCAGAATTTTACACTTACTGTTGTCAGTAATTCAATTCTGACTTAGTATTAGAACACTGTTGTCAGTATTAGAATTACTATCAGTATTGGAATTACAGTTGTCAGCAATTCATTTCTGACTTAGAATTAGAACACCACTTTGCTTTACTGTTGTCAGTAGGTTACATTGTATTTACTGTTGCTAGTAATATTAACGCAACATTATTATCAATAACACTTTTGCAACATCACCCTACTAGATCTTATCACTCCTATCAGACACACACATCACCATCACTCTATTTCCACAGCTCAAAAGACTTAAGCACCAGATATATAACACACCCAATTAACACAAACTCATTCTCAGTACTAATTCCCAGACAATCCCCAAAACAAACTAGAAATTAAACAATGCCTACTCAAACTTCCTCCCCCATCAGGATTATATTAATTTGTCTATTTATCCTCACACTGATAAACCTAACAAAATGTATAAGAAATAGCTATAATAGACCTATTCCAATAATACAAAGTACATCACGCTATGACCATCCAACACCTCTACTCCAAAATTGGACCAACTCCAAACCTAAACAACCTAGACTAGTCTATATAACAATTGAACCTAACAACAACCCCAAGCAACCACAACCAACTTATACTCAGAACTACACAACACTCACCTGCCAACTGATCAATGCAAGATCCATGAGAAACAAACTACCAATCTTTACAGATATCATCAATGATAATAAAACAGATATTGTCTGTATAACAGAAACATGGCTCAAAGATACAGACTCAGTATTCATGAACCAACTAAAGTCAACTGAATATGAGATCTTCCATACCCACCGAACAAATAAAAAAGGTGGAGGAGTGCTAATAATAATAAGGAAAAATCTTAACGCAAAACTAATTTCATCCAACAATATTGATAATGTAGACACACTAACTATAAAAATTAAATCCACAAAAATATGCCTAATATATAGACCTCCTGAATACAATACAGACAACACTGATAACCTAATTGAACTACTAGCATCATCCACGGACACAAATCTAATAATACTAATGGGTGACTTTAATCTCCCTTCTACACCCAACAACCAACCAAACCACTTCACAGAAGCAGTAAGCAATTTGGATTTCCACCAAATAATAACAGAGCAAACACATAATAAAGGAAAAACCCTTGACATGGTATTCCTACCAAACTCACTCCACAACCTATATAACCCCAAATCATTCTCAAACATACCAGTCCCCTGGTCAGACCATTACCTTCTAAAATTCAATATCACCATCCCTGACAACATTCACACTAAACGAAAACAACCCCCACAAAATAAAAGATTTAGAAAGTTTAACGAAGAAGAATTCTTAGATCAAATAATTCCCCACCTCACCCTGACTCCCACAAATTTGGAAGAAACTATCAAAACCTGGAACAAAACTATCTCACTGGCAGCAGAAAAAAAACCTAATCTGTCTCAACATAATAGAAATGACAATATAACTGATAAAAAAGATGCCCCATGGTTTAACATGACACTTAAAAATCTCAAAAGACAACTAAGAATGGACGAAAGGAAATGGAGGCAAAACAAATCACCAACAACTCATGAGAAATACATAAATACCCTTCATACATATAAAGTAACAATAGACAATTCTAAAAGAAACTACTACTCTAACTTACTCAACAATTCAATTAACCGACCAAGAGAATTATTCTGTATAATTCAGAAACTAACAAACAAAACGTACAATTCAGATGAAATATCCATAGATATAACCCCACAAGACTTAGCTCAATACTATATTAATAAAACAAAAATACAAACAAATAACCCCCCAACAACACACACCAATATGAAGCAAACAACCCCCGATAACTGGTCCAACTTCAGCCTGATCTCAAAGACCACACTTAAAACAACCATATCTAACATAAATACAACTACCTCATATCTTGACCCATGCCCAGTTGACTGGATAAAAAAGACACTCTCAATACTCTCTCCCTTCATCCTCCCTATGGTTAACATATCACTAGACAAAGGATATTTACCACCATCCCTCAAACATGTCCAAATAAGACCAATACTTAAAAATAAAACACTAGACAAATTATCCCCCAAATCATACAGACCCATATCGAGCATCCCCTTCATGGCCAAACTTATTGAAAAAATAGTTCAAACACAACTACAGGAATACATTGATACATTGAACCTCCTTGATGAACACCAATATGGCTTCAGACCTTTCCATGGAGTTGAAACACTGCTAACAGTCCTTTATGACACCTTACTAAGAGGAATCGATGACACAAAACAAGCCTTCATCCTAGTATTCCTCGACATCTCTGCCGCATTTGACAGTGTAAACCACATAACAATGCTTAACAGACTTCAACAAATAGGAATTACATCCACTGTCCATAACTGGTTCAAATCCTACCTATCAAACAGAACCCAAACAGTAAGAATTCTTAACCAGACATCTAACACATTCGACCAAACACAAGGCCTCCCACAGGGATCTGCACTATCAGCACTTTTGTTTAACATTTACCTACAGCCAATCAGCAATATCTTTAAACGTCATAGCGTTCATTATCATATTTACGCTGACGATATAATGTTCTACCTACCATTTAAAATCCCACACCCTCCACTACAACAGATAACAGAGTGCTTTAAAGAACTAACAATATGGCTCAATGAACAGAACTTACACATTAATTACTCAAAAACTGACGTTCTATATATTACTAAAAACCAAACATACACACCCCCAAGCACCATCACACTTGATAACCATGAGATCAACATAAAAAAGGAAATAAAATACCTGGGTGTGATACTTGACAATAAACTTAACATGGATTCTCACATAAAATATCTAACAAAAAACATACACTACAAACTTAAGACCTTGAAACAACTAAGACCATTAATCCACTTACAAGACTTCATAACCATAATACAAGCCATCATCACCCCACACTTTGATTTTGCAAATTTAATCCTTAATGGCATCACAAAGCAAAATATTAAAAAGTTACAACTAACTCAGAACATAGCAGCAAGGATAATAATGAATATAAGCTCAATTGAACATATCACACCGACATTAGCTGAACTCCATTGGCTACCTATCCACAGCAGAATAAATATAAGATATTACTTACAACATTTAAACTAATAAATAACTTAGCGCCAACTATACTCAATACACTCATCAAGATAGAAATAGATAAAAGATCACAAAGAAGTAGAAACACTAACACTATAGCAGTACCAAAAGACTACACAAAAGCAAAAAAACAAACCAACATGAGAGCATTCTCACACTCAGCTCCTACCCTCTGGAATAACCTTCCTGACAACATTCGCTCACTATCAGACATAAAGGAATTTAGAAAAAAACTGAAAACCCATTTATTCTCATTGCATTACAACCAAAGATCAGAGACTGGCCAGACGACACAAAGAGACGCAGGTTAACTACTACAATTCAAACAACATATACGCACGTGCCTGAAGCTTATATAAAGTATACAACCACACGTGACATATGATACAATTTGTATATATTTACTATGTATATATGTTATAATAGTTTAATAATTTACTGTTTAAACTTTATACTGTTATCTGTACCTAGTTCATCTGTTCTATGTAAAATGACTTGGTATGATACTATCCATACCATATAACATACTGTTCATTGTAAACCGCACTTGATACTTGTGAAAGAGCGGTATAGAAATAATTGTTAAATAAATAAATAAATAAACAGACCCATGCCCGGTAACCTGGATCAAGGCAACAAAGGAAAGCTTCATCAACACCATACACAACATAGTACGCAACTCACTAACACAAGGAACCATGCCAGACCAGTTGAAGCTAGCTACCATACGACCAATCCCGAAGAAAAACACATTAGACAAGAGCAACCCAGCAGCATACAGACCAATCTCCAGCATACCGCTACTGGCAAAGATTATAGAAAAAGCTGTACCACACTAACTCCAGGACCACATCGACGCACACGCCCCACTGGACTTACACCAGCATGACTTCCGCCCAAACTACGGAGTCGAAACACTACTGTTATATCTACTCAATGACAGAATCCAAATCATAGACAACCACAAAAAAGGAACACTAATGATCTTCCTAGACATCTCAGCTGCCTTCAACACAGTGGACCACACAATCCTCCTAAATAGACTACAGAACATCAGAATAAACGGCACCATCCTAAGATGGTTCAACTCCTACATAACTGACAGACAGTTCCAGGTCAAGATCGGTCCCAACACCTCACGACCCGCAAAGATCAAGCAAGGGGTGCCACAAGGCTCCGCCCTATCCGCGCTACTATTCAATCTCTATATGCAACCGATCTGCAACATCATAAAAGAGCACAAAATTCATTACACAATTTACGCAGATGACATCATGATATACACCCCAGTCAACCTCGACAACCCTGACTACACCAAAATAACAGACTGCCTCAACAACATGTCCAACTGGCTACATGACTACAACCTGACCATAAATTACAACAAGACAGAAGCACTTCTCATCACACGAAACAACAGCTTCAGCCCGCCACCCTCCAGCAATGTCAACAATTCAACAATACCTTTAAAAAAGGGGGTGAAATATCTCGGAGTAACGCTCGATAGGGAGCTAAACCTACAGTCACACATCAGCAGGACCACCAAAAACACTTACTTCAAGATGAGAATAATCAGATGCCTCAAGCCACTCCTCACACCAGATCATTTCCACACAGTCTGTCAAGCTCTAATAACTCCCATACTCAACTTCTGCAACCCGATCTATACAGGTATGTCAAAACAGTCACTTAGACCGCTCCAAATGGCTCAAAACACGGCGGCACGAATAATATCCGGAGCATCAAAACAAGAACACATCACCCCCATACCAAAAGACCTACACTGGCTCCCAATCACCTCACGTATCAAATACAAGACAATCCTAAACATATTCAGAATCAAACACAGGAACTCTGCCCACAGCCTTCAACCCCTCATACAACCCAACATCAGTACAAGACCTAGAAGAAGAGCCACATCGGACACAATCATCACGCCCACAGACACACAAAGGCATGCAAGTCCACCACACGAAGAGCGCTATCAATGGCAGCACCTGGACTGTGGAACTCACTCCCTGACAAACTGCGATCCATGGAGGACACTAAGGACTTTTGGAAACAACTAAAAGACTCTACTCTTCCTGGAGCACTATGGCCCTAACACATAATGGGAGCAATAGCCACGAACTAACGACTTATACAGCCACTCTGCTACATAACAATGTATAAAGCTCATGCTGTAAATAGCGCACGCTAATCAACCTACCCATACGCATACACATCCACTGTACAGTATAAGCATACCTGAACACAAATACCAATTCCTCAATTGTTTGCTGTGTACACCGCCTTGATTGAAGGATAAGGCAGGATAGAAATACCCTTTAAATAAAATGGTTTGATTTAGGGCAGAGGTGACTGCTGAAGTGGTTATCTGCCCTTAGCAACTAGTTACCTAATTAGGGGTACAGAAAGATCTCCAAAGTTCGAAGGTAGGCTGCTATGACAGCCGAACACTTTGTGAAGACTCCTGGGTGCTGAGACCAGTCTGAAGGGGGGGACTCGATACTGATAATGGTTGTTCTGAAATATGAACCTGAGAAACATTTTGTACCTTGGGTAGATCAGAATGTGTGTATAAGCATCCTTTAGATCCAGAGAGCATAGTCAATCGTTTTGTTGGAAGTATGGCAGAAGAGTGCCTAGAGAAATCATCTTGAATTTCTCTTTGATGAGAAATTTATTGAGATTTTGGGGATCTAATATAGGCCTGCGACCTCCCGTCTTTTTTGGAATTAGGAAGTATTGGGGGTAGAAACCCAGGCCCTGCTGAGATGGGGGAACCTTCTCTATTGCCCCTTGTTTTAGCAATGAGAGAATCTCCTGTTGAAGCAAGGAGGGTAGTCCCACAAAGTGAGTGGGAGAAAGATCCTTGAATCTCAGCTGCAGGCCCTGATTGACAAGTTGTAAAGTCCAGGGCTCTGAAGTGGAGTTGATCCAACGGTGTGAGAAATGCACCAATCTTCCTGGAATCATGGGAGGAAAGGGAAAGATTATGGGAGAATTGGCCATGCTCCTTTTGAAGCAGTCAAAAACTCTGAGGTGGTTGAGTAGTAGCTGCAGGCTGTGACTTGGTAACCTTGGGTTTCCTGGCCTGTTTCTGGCCCTGCTGTGTCTGTTGCTGTTGTGTGGCAGAGTATCCAGAATAGTAATGATATGGTGGATAACAACATTTCTTTTTTGGGAAGAAAGGTTTTTTAGTGGCAGTCTTCTTCTTAGAAGAGTCTGCTGTCTTCCTTGAAAGCCTCTTCATGGTGAGGTCATCAGTCTCTATCTCTCTGGCTTTCTCCCTCCACCTGGGGCCAGAGGTTCTCACCATTACAGGGGATGTTGATTCAGATCAGATGCCTGGAGGCATGCTTTTCTCCTAACCCCAATGCACACCTACTATTGTCCTCAAAGGCATCAAATGCTGTTCTTGTTAAGCATTTTGATGTGTTTTGGGCATGTGTTACTAAGACTTGATGGGCTGCCAGCTTGTCAGGAGGCAGCAGGGTGGTAAACTCTAACAAATCTCTCGATACATCCTTGAGAAACATGTCCATATAGAGCACATAGGAGTCTATCCTAGAGGCTAGCATGGTAACTTGGAATGTCTCCCTTCCAAAGACATCCTGGGTCCAGGCTTTTCTCCCAGGGGGCACTGAGGAGTGATTTTTCTGGCTGTTTATCTTCCTTATGGCAGACTCCACTACCATGGAGTGGTGAGGGAGCTGTGATTTCTGGAAACCTGGGGAGGGAGTGACCCTGGGGATGGAGGCAGGGGTTGACACGGGGGACTCCCACATCCGAGCTATTAAATTCTTTAAGATGGTATGCATCGGGAGGGTAGCAGCCTCCTTCGGTGCCGATGGGTATTGGAGAATATCGAGCTCCTCAGCTCTTGGCTCCATTTCAATAGCCACTGAAACATTGAGAGCTGCCACCATGTCTTTAATAAAGTCCTAAAAGGACATGTACTCAGGCGGCGAATGTCAACATTCATAGGGCGGCAATGGATCTGATGGCACATCCCTATGGGTATTGGAATCGATGGATTCCACTTCAGAGGCTTCAGATTCGGAATTCGAGCCGGAAAGAAGTCAAAGTAATCCTTATTGGATGCTTGATACATTCGATGCTCAAAGCTTCACTGCTTTGATGTTGAGGACCTCGATATCGGCTGCTCTGTGGAGCTATGTGATATAGGGGATGCTTGTGTAAGCATGTTGAGCTCTGTGGGTGTCATAATCATCGGACAAACTAGTGCCAGCTGCTGAGCACTCATGTCATTGAAGTTACTGCTGCGCTCGATGGCGATGACATGTCATCCATTGATAGTACCGGGGTGGCTCTGGACACAGCTGTGTGCCCAGAATTCCCAATGCCGATATCGGGGGCTTCACCAAGGATTGAACCTTGGGGGCATCCCCGAACAGCTCTGTGGTTTTGGAGGGTGAAACATCCTGCCGGAGTAGCTTCGTTGGACGCTCTGCATCGGGGTGCGATGAATGACGGTGCCAATGCTGATGCTTGGTGTCCGAAGCTGATGCCGACCTGGAAGTCAAGGATCTCAATGCCGAGGCCGATGTCTTCTTTTTCTTAAGCACTGGTGACTGCGAGCAATGCTTTTCCTTTGCTGGTGAAGACTTGGACGCATGGGAAGACTTTGATGGAGTTGATACCCCCGAGGAGTGCACCGAAGGAGCTGAGCCTGTAGGAAACAGCTTAGCCTTCTGTATATCCCGGTTCTTTCTACCTCTAGAAGTCATATGGCGACAGGAGAGATAGGACTCAACATTGTGGTCTGGGCCTAAACATTTTAGACACCAAGAATGCTCATGAATGATAGAAATTGTACTGGAACATTTGGAGCATTTTTTGAAACCTCTCTGGGGCTTCTCCATATTTGGAAACAGTATGGAGGCAAAATCAAACTGGGCAATTGTGCTGAGGAGACCGTAGGCCTCAAACAAAGTTTTGTGAGAAAAAACTAAATTAAGTTAAAATAAATCTAAAGAAAAATTAAAAAAAGGGAAACAGAATCGACGGGGAGTCGAGCTGGTCAACGGAAAGGCAACTCAAGTACTTTGACGGTACTTAGTGAAAAAATTTTGAAGTCTTTTGACGCGGCCGACAGGGACAAGGTTCCGATGGCTCCACGGAAAAAGACAACTGAGGAGACTAGGAGTGAAGGCGGGAAGGCAACCATGCATGCGTGGAGTAATGCTCCCAAAAGCATTCCTATTAGATACTTGGGAGTATTCCCACTCCGGACTTGGTCGGTGCAAACATCACCGATATGTGAAGACTGACTTCCTGCGTGTTCCTGGAGATAGAATGTTAGCAAGGCACTATACCACAAAATAAGGACCCTTCGCCATCTACGTCCACTGCTTGAGGCTGCCAACTTCCAAATCATATTCCAGGCACGTATCCTTCCACACTTTGACTATGCAAATATCATTCTCCATGCCTGCCAGGCTATGCACTTCATCCTCTGCAAATGGCCTTGTATACCGTAGCCCGAACCCTGTATGGAGCCTCCAGATTTGAATATGTCATGCCCATCCTAAGGCAATTGCATTGGCTCTATTGAAGACATTTAAAGTACTACATATGCTCTCTGCAGTCTCCCTTGCAGAAATCATACAATGGACACTGAACAGCAGAATGAGAAGGACAAACATGACAAACATTCACCACCCCTTCAGCAATAAGAAAGAGTTCCCAAGCTTCTAAGAACCGACCTTTCCCATTATACATACCAACTCTTTGGAACACCCTCCTTGGCCCCAATTCGATCCATCTCCGATCTGTCAGTCTTTAGGAAAGCAATAAAGACTCATTTGTTCCAACTATACTATGACCATATATACCCATAGCTATGATAAAGACTTTTCCTGCTGCCAGTCCTAGCTCCGACCACCCTAACTGCTTACGGACTACATATCAGCTTGTAACTTAGTTCTCACATTTACGCCCCTGTTCAATGTAATATGCTTATTGTTTATTGTGCAATGTTAGACGTTTACTGTATTGTTCTGTGATGCCTGTTCAATGTAAAACGTTTATTCTGTTCTGTGTAAACCGTGCTGATTTTGAAATAGTGAGGTAAATAAAATCACATAAATAAATACTCACCACACTTTCAACTATAACAGCAACAGAATTTGAACCCTGGCTATCCTGTTCCTAACTCACAACTCTAACCATTATACTATCCTAGACATTTAGTTCTGAAATCGGGTTCTGGGGATGTCTAAGTAGGCACCCCTGCAAACACCCCTATCGGGCATGTCCAGGATTGTGAAATCATGTCTGCACCTGAACATACCTGCATTTGTTTCAGATGTTCTGGCTTAGATGTCCCAGATTGCACTTGGATGGGTCATCTAAAAGTCCCCTCAGCGCTTGCGGTCTGTCTGGTTATGGGCCACATGTGAGTATATATGATTTTATGTTTCTTTTTATTGCTGCTTACTTAGAAATTCTGGATAGGTGAGACATGAATAAAATAACTTGAACTGAATTAAATATTTGGAGTGTGTGTCAAGGTTCTGGATGTTTCTGCTGCATTTCAGATAACTTCCAAATCTGTATTTCTGAAACATATTTGATGAAACTGAACACAAAGAACTAAAATAAAGATGAAGAACAATTTGAAGATGAAATAAATTTTTCTTGAAACAGCTTTGTTTTATGTCCGTCTGACTGAACAGAAAACTCAAAACTGAGGAGCTGAGGAGAATACTGGTTGCAGGAAGAGTCAAGCATGCTTAGGACTTCACACTAAGGGCTCGATATTTGAAGGGCATTTACACGGTTTACAGCCTAATAAACCATGTAAATGCCTTAGATGGTGATATTTAGTGGCATATATACGGTTGGTGCCGTTGAATATCCCCCTCTATGTCCCCTACATGCCTTGATGCTATCCGGCATGCATCTTGGCATGTCGGGGACGTTCCAGGGCACTGCGGAGGCAGGGGTGCGAGATAACCGGACAGCAGCGATATTGCATGTTGCCTGGTTAGTGCTCTGCACCAAAAAGATAGGTGAGGAAAACCCTCACTTATCTTTACGGCAGATGCTAACCAGACAGCATGCAATATCGCTGCTGCTCGGTTAGCTTCAGCGGCTTCCGGGTTGTGCAGCGATACCTGGATATTCAATGCCGGTGCTGCATATGACTACGGCATTGAATATCCTGGTTTAAGTGTTGATGACAGGGCTATGCTCTGACACGGCGCATAGCCTGCCCACAAGAATATCAGGCCCTAAGTTCTGAGCTCTGAGAGAAATGTTCCATCTCAGCGCTGTCCAATGATATCACTCACTCGTGTGTTTGCCTCAAACCTGCTTGTTGATGGAAAATCGACGATTTTCTATTATATGCGTGTACATCACAACAAAGCTCTTGCTTTGTCTAAACTATGCCCCCGAGAATGCCTACATGCAGATGGCATGAGAGTATGTACACTCGTTCCGTGTGCCTTTTTTCTGTATTTATAACCATTCAAGATTTTAGAGCCCCTTTCCACAGGTAAAACATGCTTTTTACATGGAAAATGCTTTATAAAATCACTGCCTTAGTATTTAGCCCCATAATGAGTCAAGAAAGTCTGGAATATTACATCAAACCTACTAAGATATACATTAAATTAATTTGCCTTTTTGGATGGTAAAGTCGCTCCTCTGGCCACAGACCTCTACAGAAGAGGCAGAGAATGCATACATCATGCCTTATTGAATAATATCAGCACATGTGAAGGCCAATTCTGTTCGGGGTCCATCCGGATGTCCAAAATCTGGACGGGATGGCTGTACACCCGATTCTGCACCTGCGAGAGCTATTCCCGCGGGAGCAGAATCGGATGCACCGGGCCTGGATGGGCAGGAGGTGCCCCGACTGTAGCTCGCTGTATGTTTAGTGCCCTCCTTGTCTATGCCTCCCAAGCCCACTGCATGGAGACCAGTGCCATGGCATCCCATTGTCATGACACCGGGATGACATACAGGAGCCCCGATTACCCGCATGCCTAGAAATGGCCCTTTTCCCCGCCGTCCGGAAGAACATCCACCGGGCCTGGAGAAGAGGCAGTGTGACAAACAAATTAAAGTAAGTTTGCCACGTGGGGGGAGCAGGACAATGATGGGCCACCTCAGTGGGGTGTCAATTGGACCCTCAGCAAAAATTTGCTACTGATTTAACAGTATGATTAATGAACTGCTGTGATGCAAAATCAATTATGAAAGAACTTTGCAAAATCTTGTGAGCAAAAGAGGGTTCTCAGATCAGTTTTTGCAAAAAGTTAACTAACCTCTCTGAGGTGTCGTTAACATTTTTGCAAAATGTTAATAAGTAATGTCTATGAATAAGTCTTCTAATGAGCTGATTTGCATATGAGTCCTATAGAAAATGTACCTATGAAAAAAACCTGATTTTTCTATGTACGTTATTACATCAGCTTCTTGGAGAATTTCATGGTAAAAGATCCCTACAAAAAAGTCACTGAGGTGTAGTTAACTAATGAAAAATAGTTTGCAAAGCTCTTTGTGCATGCACGTTTTCATAAAATCTATTATAAAGAAGCTGCTTTGCTTGATTTTGCATCACCGCAGCTCAATAATGATGAATTTAAATAAACCTTTGCATTTAAGTACTCTGAAATAGTTATTCATGCCAGTTCTGTAGGATGTAAGAAACAACAATAAATCACATATTTGAAAAAGGCCTTTTCTGTTTCAGAACAAACTTGCAATAGCTTAGCAAACTGTAGAACATGATGAGCTGCTAGTATGCAAGTTTATAATACACCAGAATCTGAGAAAACACCTTCTTATTTTGATTCTGTTTTTTTTTATCACATAGACTGCTAGCCTGCTCATTAAAGTGCAGCACTGGCAGTATCTTGGCAAAGCACATGTTTCTCTTACGCAGACCATTCATTAGTCTATCCTGTCATGCTATCATGGGCTCACATCTCATAAAAGACTTCAGCATATTTACATAGAACAGCAAAGACAGGACCAAGTGGTCAATGGAGTCCCATTTCCTTCATATAAGGCTTACTGCTGTAAACTACCTAAACTATAAAGGGCCTGTTTACTAAAGCTTTCGCATTTACTGCGGGTTAGGAACAAATACTGATCCGAGGTAAGTGCAATGGCCCTTCGTGGCTGTGTTTCCGGCAGTTACTGTGTTCCCTGATGCGCGGCAGTGACATCTGTATTTAACGCAGGCAAACTAACAGCACCGATTGAAGTGGCATTAAGTGCACCCATGCTAACTGCAACACTGACAATTCCTACCCGTTAAAGGAAGTGGACTTGGAGGGGGCAGAAGTGCGAATGGCACTGTGGCGCCAGAACAGAAGGTCACGCCAGCACCGTGGTGCTTTTTTAAACTGAACATCCTAGAGAGGAATGGCAGCGGCACCAATGGGTGCACCCTGACCAGGCGACTGCCTAGATCACCTAATGGTCATGCCAACCCTGTCTGCACTCACACCCACCCCCAACATCATCACTTTCTAACCCTGCTACCCTATGCAACCAACAGATGCTCTTAATACAACCCCCTCCCTGGCACATTCATCCCCTACCTTGACCTTTGCTGCCTCTGACCTAAACGTAAGACCCAGCTATGAGGAGAATGTATGCACTTACCTCCTACCTGTTCCAACATGGCATTTCCAGTGTTGCAGGTAGAGGTAGAGGGCAGTATGCTGCAACAGTATCTGAAGAGAAGAGACCAATCCTTGTTCAGAACTAATGGACCAGTCCTATGTCACTTCAAATGACTGTATGCCCCTAATGCTTGCATGCCCTAGGGATTACTCTAGAGTGGAAGACATGTGTCTTTTCTAAACACAGAGGTGCTTCTATTGCTTTCTGTCCTGCTTTGCACATGAAGGGTTTGTGTTTTGCCTATGGAGCATTTATTCTGATTTTCCTTCTTCTTATTGAATCCCGCCATATCATTCAGGCTCTCCAGAGGAGGGAGAGGATGTCTTGCTGAAGAAGAAAAACAGAATCCTCTCCCATCAAATGCTACCACAGACTCACCAGCACTGAAGAAGGCCTCCTTCCCTCTCCTGAAAAGTATTCAAAGAAAATTAGCTTAAAAGCAGTCTGTAAAAATTGTAAGGTAAATATTCAGTGGACTGCAACATGCATAAAGTTATACGGACAAATTATCTGTAGAACTTTATATGGATTTTCAGTCAGTCTATGTGTTCAACCCTAAACATTAAAATACTGGCATAACTTTATAGGGATAACTTATCTATATAAAGAGATTTCTGTCATTTCAGTATTCAGAGTTGAAAATGTAAGTTATATAAACTGCAACTGAATTTCACTGCTCTATGAATAATTTTTTGCCTTACCCCCATTTTCGATGGATGAACTGGGCCGCATGGCATCTTTTATGGCCAAGATGTATCAGTGTAAGTGCTGAAATTTATTTTTATGAAGCTCTTATGTGGCAGGCAGCCACTGTTGACCACATAAGTACTTTTCACTATTGCCCCCTGCATTTATTGTTTTTGATCCAAGCAGGTTAAAGTTGTCTCCTATTTCTATTTCTTCTCCAACAAGGATAAAATTATTGATTTGCCAGTGGTCAGGATCCTTTGTCTTCTTCATGTTAAGGTGCAGGCCCAGGCCCATTTTAAGACTGTTCCTTGATCTTTTTGAAATCTACTTTTTATTAAGATTTATACTGGAACTGCCAACAATCATAATGAGCAAGCTTATAGACAACAACATTTTTATACTGTTTTATCATTTCAGTCAAAGTAGTTTACACTGTAACTTAAACTTGGTAATGTACATTAAACAGGGACATTCATAACTTAGATTTTTCTGAGGCAATGGAGGGTTAGGTGACTTGCCCAAGGCTACAGGGAGTGCTGGTGGGAATCAAACCCTGGTTCCTAAGCTAGTGTTCTGGTCATTAGGCTGCTCCTCCAATCCTCCACCAACAAGTCCCCTACTAACAAAGTTATCTAGAGCCCCATACTCCATTTCCACCCCCCTGCACACTTTCCCTACCTTTTTTTTTATAAAAGATAATGTTGTTATTCAATGTTTACAACACTAAGAACACAGTTCAAAGAACATCAATACAGTCCCTTCCCTTCCTTAACAAACTATATATGACACATTCAGAAAACACAAAGTTCACTATCATATTTATGCGGATGATATGTTATACATTCCATACAATATATCTAACCCAGACCAAACCAAGATTATAAATTGCATCACTGAAATAATGCAATGGCTAAGAGATCACAACCTCACAATAAACGACAAGAAAACTGACATACTATACATAACCAAAAATAAAACATTCACACCACCTAAAACTCTGAAGGTTGGTAATGCAGAACTGGAAGTCAAACAAGAAGTGAAATACCTAGGCATAACAATGAACCGGCACCTAAACCTCACATCCCATATCAGAGCTATATATGGAAAAATAAGAATTCTACAGAACTTGCATCTCTCCTAGCACCAAATGATTTCCGAACGGCATTCCAGGCCCTAATCTTCTGTCGTCTGGATTTCTGCAATAACATAGTCCAAGGACTTCCCAAATACACCTTGCTGGAGGATGTAGTAAAGGCTGTTAGTGTAGCTGGGTTTAAAAGAGCTTTGGACAAATTCCTGGAGGAAAGGTCCATAAGCCATTATTAAAGAGGACACAGGAAATCCACTCCTCACCCCAGGACAAGCATTGTGGAACCTGTGTATCTTTTCCGGAACCTGCCAGGTTCTTGTGACCTGGATTGGTCACTGTTGGAAACAGGATACTGGGCTTGATGGACCTTGGTCTGACCAAGTATGGTATTTCTTATGTTCTTATGTTATGTTATACCACCTCCCAACCCTAACCTCGTCCCTTGAGCAAAAATGCTAGCCCACCTCTGCTCTCTCCATTTCCCCCCCAATCTCTTCCTCCCAGGCCTTCATATGCCTATGACACTGCCACAACTGCGGCAGTAGCAGCGAATATAATCTAGACATGGGTCCCTTCGATTGCACATTCTTTTCACAGCACCTCAAACATAGGCACAGACCTCCCTACCTCCTACATAGTAGCACAATTGCATATAATGGAACCTATCTCTATCCTCCAACCCATACTCTTCCTGCACCTTCTCAAAGGGCCTAGACCCATCTCCCTCCGTCAATACCTGCCTCATCCTTGTCAATCCATTGTGGCCCACTCCCGGAAACACCCATACACTAGTCCTAGTGGGAATCCCTCATTATCACATATAGTTATCTGCCTAGAGACCCCCTTTCCCCCAATTAACTGCCCTCTGCACCCCTCCCACAACCTCAAATTATTCAATATCATCAGGATGTCCAGAATGGCCTTCATCCCCTCACTCTTCTCTCATATCGCCCCCAACAAACCCTGTTCTCCTACTCCTTTTTCCATCCTAACCTATGGCTTTACTTCCCTTTGTTCTCAAATAGGAATCAAATCTGAGCAGCCTCATAATAAGACTTAAAGTGGGGAACCCCCATTCCCCCCTTCTCCCTTTTCTGAAACGTTTTCCATCCCAAATGTAATTCATCACTAAATCATGCAACTTCCTGAGGAAAGCATTTGGTACCCTCAAGGGAAGAGACAAACAAAAATAGCATCCTTGATAATATACATTTTGACCACTGCCATCTTCCCCACCCAGGAAGTATACAAGCCCCTTCACCTACCTAAATCCCTTTTAATCGCTTGCAACAACGGGCCATAGTTCTGCTCGAATAGCTTCCCATGTTCATTCATAAATTTATTCCCAAATACCGCATACCTCCTCCTGCTCACTTAAAGGGAAAAGCAGCCCTCTATAGCTCTTCAAGTGTCCCAGCCAAGTTCACTCCCAATGCTTAAGTTTTGCTCAAATTAATTTTTCACCCCGACACTCCATTATGGCCCCGATTCCATAAGGCAGTTAGCGGGGCAGCATATCCCACTGAGACGTGCTACTCCTCTATCTGGCTTGCAGGTATTCCGCCTCTGTCCCCCGCTGCACGCACAGAGGTACTGTGCGTGCTGTGGTGGATGGAGACATGACAGGGGCACAGAGTGGGTGGGGCCAATCCCTAGATGTATAGAGCCAATTCCAAGACGGCCCTGTATGTCCGGGGTTTTGCCGAGGGGATGCCCTGCTTATACCACCTCTGAAGTGGAATAAGAGTGAGGCACCCCCCCCCAAACATGGTTAGCAGCCCCCCTCCCACAGAGCCCAGGAGCTCCCCACAGGAGCACTGGGACACGGAGGGTGAGGCCCCATTGCATGATCCAGGCCCCAGCAGCCCCCATCGGAGTCAGGCGGTGGGGACGGGGGTCCAGGGCTGCGGGTAGATAGAGCCATGGGTAGGATGTCCCCGTGGCTGTGGGACGGGCACGCCAGGCCATCCTTGGGTCCGATTCTGGCAGCCGTAGGATCATTTTGCTTCCGCGTTTCAGAATCGGATCCAAATGGGCCCATCCTGCATGGGGCCATCCGGAAGACTGGACATGCCCCTTCCGGAATCGGGCTCCACATCGCCGTTATCTCTTCCATCAGTACCAGCAACAATGTCAATGGCTCCATAATCGTAAAAATGACATCACATGCAAATACATTTTTTGAGTGCATCCCTCCTAGTTCAAGCCTCTCTAGTATCTCCACAGCTTCTTATTCTCTCTGCCAAGGGCTCACTCGCTAAAACAAATAATAAAGGTGAAAGAAGACATCCCTGACTTATTCCCCGTCCTAAACTGAATATCTGAGCATACTCCCATTAATCCAAACCCTTGACGCTAGGGCTGCATACAGCACCTTAATCCACTGTATGAATTTTTCACCCATCCTCAATTTCCTCAAGACCGCAAACATAAACTCCCATTCCACCCTATCGAAAGCCTTCTCTGCATCCACCACTAAATTTCCCTATTCTGAAACTCTACCTCCTCCTCCCCTAATTTAGCCAGCATATGATCTTGCAAATACTCTTCACTCCTCATCCCTCCTTCCCGCACGTCCCCTGTGTACAACTTTTCAAAGAAGCTCTTAAAAACTTTCCTAATCCCCTCTGAGTCATACAATTCATGGGGTATATGAAATGCCTGCTGCCTCTTGGCCCTTTCCTTTAACCTCATTGCTAGCAGCCTACTGGCCCGGTGCCCCTGTTCAAAGTAAACCTGCCTTACATGGTCCATTTTATATGCAATTTCCATAGCCCTCAGCTTTTCCAATTCCCCCACGCTCCCTTCAATTTCCTAAGTATGACTGGAACCATTATGATCCTCTTCCCTCTAATCAGCCTACTCCCCCCTTTCCCTTTTCTTCCTTTTCACCCCTGTCACTAACCCGATTAAATGACCTCGAACTACCGCCTTCATCCCAACCCAAACATCTCTCAAGGGCACTTCCAACCCCATATTCCAACAAAAGTACTCCTCAATCACTCTGTTAATTTTGTCTAAATAGGCCTGTTCTTCCAAAAAGGAGTTATTTAACTGCCAAAATCTAACATCCCCTCATCCACCCCCAATTCAAAAGTAATACTTATAAGGGCATGATCTGACCATGTTGTCTGGCCTATCTCTGACTCCACCACCTTCATGACCAACCTCGTCCCCACCCAAAACATGTTCTCCTACTGTAACAGCTCTGTTGCTTAGAATAAAAAATTTTATCACGTGTCCCCAGATGTGTCTCCAAACATCCGTGAAGCCCGAATAATCTACCAATCTCCCCAAACACCTCCTGTGCACCCAACCACTCACTGAGCCCCCCCCCCCCTATTATTGTCCACCATGGAATTTACAGGAATATTAAAATCCCCCCAGTCCAAGACAATAGGAAGCTCCTGAAACTCCACCAGCCTTACTCTCACCTCATCGAAGAACTCCCCCTGCTTTTTGTTTGGAGCATATATGTAGGCAATAACCATCTCCCCACCCCTCATTACTACTTGGAGAAATAGGTAGCTATCTCCTCCATTCCTCAACACTTTTTTAACCTTCACCACCTTTTGTCCCATCACCAAAATCCCAACCGCACCCCTCTTGGGAGCCTTAGCATCAGCCACCAAGAACACCTGTGCAAACTTTTTAGAGGCCAACATATCGTTGTGTAACTTGCAAATGTATTTCCTGAACACATAAAATATCAGCCCTTAACCTATCCCACTCTTTTTCTAGTAATCTATGTATCTACTACAACTACTAATAATCATTTATATAGTGCTACTAGGCATACAGGAGTGGAGGAGTAGCCTAGTGGTTAGAACACTGGCTTGGTAACCAAGCAACCAGGGTTCAGTTCCCACTAGCACTCCTTATGGCCTTGGGCAAGTCACTTAACCCTCCATTGCCTTGGAAGAAAGGCCTGGCAATCTACTTCTGGTGATACTGCCAAGAAAACCCAGGAGCTTCTGGGTCGCCAGGAGTCAGGACTGACTTGAAGGCACACATTGCATTTGCATTTGCTAGGCGTACACAATGCTTCACAGACACATATAAAAGATGGTCCCTGCTTGCTAGAGCTTACATCCTAATCAAGACAGACAGTGCAATACAAGGGTTCAAATAGGGAAAGGAGACACAAGGGATTGGGATCCAAAAGCAGCCTCAAAGAGATAAGCATTTAGCATGGATTTGAAAAGGAGGAGAGATGAGGCCTGACATACAAATTTAGGAACTTTGTTCCAGGCATAAGGAGCAGCAAGGTGAAAAGATCGAAGTCTGGAGTTGGCAGTTGAAGAAAAAGGGCATAGAGAGAAGAAAACCTGAGGAAGCGTGGAGTTTACGAGCAGGGGTGTAGAGAGAGGAAAGGTAGTGAGGGTCAGTAGATCGAATGTATTTATAGGTCACAAGGAGAAATTTGAAATGGATATGGAAATGGAAGGGGAACCAATGAAGTGATTTGAGAAGAGGGGTTATATGAGGTGTATCGGGGCTGGTGGAAGATTTGCCACGCAGCAGAATTCTGAACAGACTGAAGAGGAGAGAGATGACTCTGAGGGAGACCAGCAAGGAAGTGGTTGCAATAATTGAGACAGGAGGTGACTAAAGAATGGATAAGTGTTTTAGTGGTGTGTTCAGAAAGGAAGGGGCGAATTTTGTTAATGTTATAGAGAAAGGAATGGCAGGTTTTAGCTATCTGTTGGATATGTGTGGGGAAGGAGAGGGAGGTGTCAAAGATGACCCCAAGTTTGCGGGCTGAGAAAATAGGAAATAGAATAATGTTATCAACAGAGATAGAGAAAGGAGGAAGTAGGGAGGAGGCTTTAGGGGGAAAAAGAAGTTTGGTTTTCGCCATGTTCAATTTCAGATGGTGGTGAGACATCTAGGTAGCAATGTCAGTTAAGCAGGCAGAGATATGGGCTTGGAGTGTCAGAGAAACGTCAGGTGTGGATAGATAGATTCGAGAATCATCAGCATAAAAGTGATACTGAAAGCCATGAGAAGAAATGAGGACAGTACCCATTTCCCCCCCCACACCCTTTAACCCTCCTCTTGTCCTCCCTCCTCCCACTCCCTCTATCCCCCACCTCATTCGAAGGCTTCTTTTTAAGGAGTAGTGACCTCCTCTGCCCTGGCTCCACTCCCATATCCCCTGTCCCCTCCCCCTTCTTCCACTCCAATATAGACCACCTCCACCCTTACCATCTTCACCCCCACACTCCACTTCACTCACCCCATCCACAACCCACATGCACCGCACATACTCCCATCACACCTCACCATCACCTTCACCCTAGCCAAACATCAGAACTCTGCCCGTCCATCAAATTCCCCAGCAAAACAAACATCATAACCCCATAGTCCCCAACTGCCAATACAGCAAACATTCCACTTTCCATGGATAAACCAAAAGGGCTCATGAAACCTCTGCTTGCCGCAGTCCTTTGCTTTTCTTCTCGCTCTCTCTCCATGCAGGGGTCCAGTGTAACTGTTGTCCTCCTTTCTTAGATAGCTGCACCAGTAGTACCAAATCCTCCACAGCCATCCCTGCAACTTTCAGCGCCTCCGCTGCCTCTTTCAGATGGCAGAACCAGCCAAGTCCTGCCATCTTTTGTAATGGCTTGTATGAAGAGGTACAGCAACCTATGCCTCGCTTACTCTTGCCACAACTTAGCTGTTACCCCACCTAAGTCCTTCTGCCACTGTAAAGTCCCAGATGCCAACTCTGCAAAAATAGCCACCTTATATCCCAGCCACTCAAATATGGTCAGGGAGCACATTTTGGCTGCAATTCTCTCCTTCCACTGAAAGTCATGAATACAGACCACTATGCCTGGTGGAATGTTGCCACTGACTCTACCAAGGGCTCTGAGTGCACAGTCCATTTTGATCTCACTGGGCAAATCCTCCTCTCCTGCCTTTCTCACCAATTCCAGGTATACTCCACTTACCACTCTCTGACAGTCCGCAAACTCCAGGTCTTCAGGAACTCCTCGGATCCGCAGATTATTTCTGTGGGATCAATTCTCTATATCAGGGGTCACCAACCTGCGGCCCGCGGGCCGCATGCGGCCCACGAGGTCCCTTCGTGCGGCCCGCGAGGCTCTACCCTGATTAACATTACGTGCGGCCCGCCAAGGATTCCCGCCATTGTATCCACGCGCTCGCAGCTCACCGACGACCACCTGCAAGCGTCCCTTCTCCTGTCAGTGTCATCTGTGAAGCCGGACTTTAAGCGTTTGTCTGCTAGCATGAATCATCAGCCATCTCATTAAATTCAATAAAGGTGATCAGCCATTGTTTTCTTAATTTTGCGTTTGTTGTTTTTTTTCGCGGGGGCGGGGAGAAGGGGGGTGCGGCCCGCGAGGCTCCCGGTAGTCGGCTGTGCGGCCTGCGGCCCTCTGGAGGTTGGTGACCCCAGCTCTATATCATCCATTTTCAATAAATGAGCCTCCTTCATTTCCTCCCAGGCCTCATACTGCACCAATGCCTCCAACATAGCCACACTTAACTCCTCCAGCCGCTCCACATGCTCAACCACATTGCACCCCAGCTCAGCCACTTCAGCTTTCATCTCCTCCATCTTCATACCTAACTGCTGTTTTGCCATGCTCACCTCCTCAGTCTCCTGGAATCAGCTTCTAACTCTGCTTTGGAGAGGAATGGTGATCCCATCAAACCCATAATGTGCTGCACCCTGCTGTCTTCCTCCTCAGCATTTTGATCGCGTGCCATTCCGGCCGCCATCTTGGCCTCAGCACGCTGCTCCTGCCGGTCCCCAGTAAATGCAAACTTATGGAGGATGGCAGTTTTATGAAATGTCACCATTCCACCACTTCCACTGGACTCCAGCCTGTTTCGTCTTCACTGGAGTGATGTTGGGGACCTTGAGTGACTGCTAATTAGCGTCCAATGGGAGGATAAGAGCCAGAGCTCCCCGCTCAAGCTGCCATCTAGGAGGGTGATGTCACTTCCTCCAATGTTCCTTGAACCTGACAAGCAGAGGTTTTAGATTGTCTTCACTTTCAGCCAGTAATGTATTATCATCAAAGTGAAGGCTATTAATGAGCTTTCCATCAATCTTCACACCTAAGATGTCTTCATACAATGCTGCTTCTCTGATTTGTTCTGCATATAAATTAGAAAGGTATAGAGAATGTATACAGCCTTGTTATCCAAGCTATTTTATTTTCAATAATATCATACAGATGCAGAAGTTGGACAGTGAAGAAGAAAGACAGGAAGAAAATTGATGCCTTTGAATTATGGTGCTGGCAAAGAATACTGTGTATAACATGGACTGCCTGAAGGGCAAATCAGTTGGTCAAACCTAAACTTTTTTTATAAGTTCAAATGACCCGACTTCAACATTTAGAACACATTATGAGATACCTGGCAAGGCTGAAGGTCAGTGCAGAAGAAGAAGGCCAGCAATGTAATGGATCAATACAATAAGAGCTATGGCTGTCACTCCATCAACAAGTAGCCGCCCAACTGAAGAATGAACACAGTTTAGGACAACTATCCAGAGGGTCACCATGACATAGGCTCGACAGCACTTTACAAAAACTGAATTTAATTGTTACTCTTAATATTATGCCTTTTTTAATAGATTTAGTGGTGTGTGATCATAACCAATTGGAGTAAGTAGCTAGAAGAAGCGAGATGTACAACCAACAATCTTTTATTAATAACCTTAACACAGCCATGTTTCAGCAAAGTCTTTGTCAGGGGGAACCTCAAAGAGAACATTAGTGCAATAAATTGAATAATGTGTGTAACATGCATAAAAGAATCTCATAGCTTATGAATTAAAAACACAATCCAAAATAAATACAAAACTAATATATGTGCTAGCTAATGACATAAAAGATAAAAAGCATGAAAAGACTAAAATCAAACTAAAAAATAAATAATAAAAACGTAGAAAGTTAAAAGGAGGTATTTCATAAAATAATAAATATTGTCAGAACACTGAACAGGCACCCAATTTAAAATTTAGCTATCTATAATAAAATTGTAGCATAAAGAAGGAGAAAAAGAGATGACATGGAAACCATTTGACGTGAGGAAATAAGATCCAAACCATGTATTTAAACAGTATTTCCAATTGTAGTGGGGTGACATCATGCATACTGAGGGGAGGGAGGCTGAAGGAACCACAGAGAACTTATGAGCGTGGGGACAACAAAATCATTGGTGGTCTTAAATAGAACCACAGGCACTACTCTGTATAATACAAACGGAGCAAATACAAAGCCAATCACAAAATTAAAACACAAAAAAATGAAAACGCAAGGCTCTCAAAGCACTTGCTCCAAGATAAAGCGGGTGATATGTAAATGAGATAAGTACACGAGACAAACACGGACAAATAGTTAATTTTATTTTAGCAAAACTCAATTTACATTTAAATCATGAACATTGGGAGACACTACTGATATTCTAAAAATGTTTGTGCTTGCAGGAGGGCAGTGATGAATTTATTTACATTCTCTTATATACTGTGCTATTCTGCATCAGTGTGGTTTACATTGAACAAACTGAAATTACATTGAACAGGGCATTATAACTTGGAGATAACTATTTTAAGGGAACATGGGCTATGGAGGGTTAAGTGGCTTGCCCAAGACCACAAGGAGCACCTGTGGGACTAGAAACCCCAGTCCTTCCAGCCCAAGGTTGCTGTTCTCTAGTGGGATTTGAACCCCTGACCTTCCAGCCTGAAGTACCTTGCCCCAACCACTAGGCTACTCCTCCACTCCAATTACATGTAAAGCATTGCTAATCATAGGGCTTTAGCAAAGCCAGCACAACTAGACTTGAAAATACACTAGAAATAATGACAGACTGACAATACGAGTAGAGAATAACGGACTAAATATGAATGGCTGATATCAGTATACATTTTCAAGAGGGCAAGAAAGAGAATTGCCACAATGTAAAATGTTACTGGTTGTGAAAGGAGAATTTGAGGACATTACAAACCTTAAAACCACGAGGTGCAATCAAAAAATATCAAGACTTGTACAATAATACAGGAAATATAACACTGACATTTATTGTACTCAGTCTCCTTCAAAGTAGCCCCCTTCCGATAATACACATTTTTTCCAGCATTCCTGCCATTGCTGGAAAGAATTTTGAAATGCCTGTTATGCTGTGAAGCTGCTGTGTTGAATTTTGCTTAATGGTCTCCAAGTCATCGAATCTCCTTGCTTTCAGTGGTAATTTCAATTTTGGAAACAAGTAAAAGTCACAGTGTATGAGGTCAGTTGAGTATGGAGGCTGATAGACTTGCTCAATTAGGTGTTTGGCCAAGAACTGCTGGACAAGATGTGATACGTGAGCTGGGGCATTATTATGATGAAGCAACCATTCACCAATCCTGTGCAACTCTGGCCTCTTACGACAAACTGCATCTCTCAAATGAGTCAGAACTTGGACATAGTACTCCTTATTGATCGTTTGGCCTTCTGGAGCATATTCATGATGAACAATACCCTGGTAATCAAAGAAAACTGCGAGCATGACCTTGACATTGCTCCTCACCTGACGGGTTTTCTTGGATCTAGGAGAACCTGGAGTTTTTCATTATGAGGATTGAGCCTTAATTTCTGGGTCATAGCCATAAACCCATGATTCAGCACCAGTAATAATCTTTATGATGAAATCTGAGTTATTTTCAATGCATTTCAACAACTTCCAGGCTGTAGACAGTCAAAACATTTTGGGTCAGGGGACCGGAGTTTTGGCACGAATTTTGCAGACACACATCTCATCAAATTGTCAGTAAAAATAGACTGTACCGACCCGAAACTGATGTCCATATCCTCAGAAAGCTCTCTGATAGTCAATTAATGATTTTGGCATATTACGGCACGCACTGCTTCAACTTTGTCTTTATTCCTGCTCGCAGATGGCCTTCCAGAAAGTTTGTCACTGTCTACACTTTGGTGGTCCTCTTGGAAACAATTGTACTAGTCACAAACTCGAGTACGACTCATGCATTCATCACCATACACTTGCTGTAACTTGTCATGTCTCTGCACAAACCTCCAAGTTTCTGGCAGAATTGAATGCAAATTTGCTGTTCATTTTTTTCACTCATCGTAAATCTGATGAACTGCTTTTACACAATACCAAACATCATGTGATTTAAAAAAGCATAGGTGTGCTGCAGCCACGCTACACCTGCACATTCCGAGCACATAAATAGGTCACTGCATGCTTAATAGCATCGTGGTGCAACATATTGTTATATAGCTGCACAAGTTTTGACACTTTTTGATCACACCTCGTATACCACATACTAGCTTGGCAGTACAGTGATCTGGTGACAACATGCTTTTAAGAAAAAGATTGGTTTTGAAAAAATGAGAAACTCCAATCAGTGCGTATTTCAAATAATAAAGGGGGACCGCAAATGTGATGAAAGTTAAAAAATAGATATTGTGGAAGAGCAATGGACTAACATCTAATCAGGACATGTCTGGCCATAAAATCAATCAAAGTCGGTGTATCTAAATTTGTACTATATTGCTACTGATCGCTGAATGTTATCAATCTGCCTAAGCTCTTTTGAAAAAGAATAGACGAAATGAAAAAAGCCACAGACCATACGGAGAGCTTAGAGAAGGACAATAACTAGGATACATGTCAATTGGTCTTATCTTAGAAGACATTACAATTGTAGCACTATCAATATATTCTATATGAAAGAACTTACGAATTAGTGCAAGAACCATTCTAAAATGAAAAATAAAACAAAACAAAAAAAAGGTGAATAGAACATACCTGAGAAGCGTTCTGAGAATCAAGCAGTCTAAAGTAGCACATAAGAGGCAACCTGAACTATGAACTACTTAAATTTTGTTTTTGGCGGCAAGCTACTTTAAGGTAGAATGGAACAAGGTAGTGAGAAAGGATAGCTATCCAGAGGGTCGCCATGAGTCGGCTCCGACTCGACGGCACTTAACAACAACAACAGTGAGAAAGGCTGTAAAAATACACCGAACAGTAATATTGAGTTATTGGGCTGATCTAAAATGTAATAGTGAATAAATAATAATAAAAAGGAAAACATTAGAAAAGAAAACTTTAAAAAAGCAGAGAGGAGAATATTGAGGATATTAAGAGCTTTAAGTGAGAAGGCACATCCCAAACTGGGGGGGGGAGGGGGGGCAGTGAGACACAGAGGAAGAACCAAATGTCTTAAAAAATAAAATAAAACAAAACAAAATAAAACAACAAAGAGAGCAAAGTAAGAGAATAAAAAATAAATAATTAAAAACACTGGAGGGAGAATAAAAGGAGGAACTAAAAAACATGAGCACCAATAACTATAATAAAGGAAGGGAGGGGGATAAGAAAGAGGGTAGGAGACGTACATTCATTTCTTTCATTTCTTTTCTTCATGTAAATTGTTACTGCATAAATTTATTTTTTTATGTGCATATGTATATTTTTTGGGGTGTAAAAATTTAATTTATGCAAGAAACAAAACAAAAAAATGGGGGGGGGGGTTACACACTCCTTTACTATGAATAAGAAAGAGGTGTTTTGTGGTTAATGAGAGTGTTAGAATGCTTGTTTAATTGATCAGGTCCAGCAAAGGGTTTTCTGCAAATATAAATGCATAATCTCCTGGAGAAAAATGATACTGTCTCTTCACAATTGGCAAGAAAAGCTCCTGAAACTGAACTGAGCAATCTGTGTGCTGACAAATGGAAAGCTTCATACAAAAGGGTTGAGAAGTGTCTGTTGATTAGTCCTTCTGTCTGCCTGGGGGCAAAATAACTCTAAAAAACGTAAACAGCATGCAATGAAATTTAGCATTGGGGAAAATCAATGAAAAGATACATTGAGTTTGAAAATGGGCCAGATTGGATTAGAGTTCCAGAAAAATAAGCGCCCTGCCCCTGTGCATTTCTATGGAAGGAATTTCAACTTCTGCAGGCTTAGAAGTGAGGTTCATGACTGTCATGGTATGTGCAAACCTAACCCATTTGGAGAAACTGCCCCCAAATGAAACACAGCAGCTGGGTTTGGCCTGCCTGCTTACAGTGGGGAAGATGCAGCAAATAGGAAAGCACTGGAGGTGGGTATAGTCAGCGGAAGGTAGTTCTAGTTAAAGAGACTGTAGGTAGGATCCAGCCAACATGAAGACTCTAGGGTAAGGGCATTTGACTGCTTCTCTGTTTATAGAAAGGGAGGAGCTGAGCGGGGTAAAATGTATGTGCTGTACAACTGAACTTTCCAAATATGGTAAGACAAGGAAAGGAAAAGAAAAGAAGCCCAAAACTATGTGCCCCAATGCAATTGAATGAGGAAAGAAGTTTGAACAGCTGCAGCATACTAACACCGATTCACAGTAAAATAGCTATCATGGAATTTCAGCTTTCAAACAGCTCTTCTCCCCCTTCTCATCTCCTCTCACAATCACGGGCACACAGAGAACCAATGCAGGAAATAACTGTGAGTGCACTCACACACACACACACACACTCTAACATGCCCACATATGCACACACATATGTAAGCATTCATGCACACACTTGAAAGCATGCAGAGATACACATGGACTGACATAGCATAGTTACTCACCTGTAATAGGTGATCTCTGGGAACAGCAGGAATTTAGTCCTCACATAAGGGTATCGTCGGTAACGACGGAGCCTGCGCGGGAACGCTCCCCAGCGTCCAATTAAAAAGCCTTTGGGAGCATCCCACAGCGCCTGCGTGCTGCCTTCCCGCCTTTCCCAACTGCCTCTCTCCAGTTGAGTTTTAAAGCTGAGACAAAGAGAGAGAGAGGGAAAGGGAAAGAGATAGATAGAGAGATACAACTCCTAGGGGAGGTGGGTGGGTTGTGAGGACTAAATTCCTGCTGTTCCCGGAGATCACCTGTTACAGGTGAGTAACTATGCTATCTCCAGGAACAAGCAGGAATGTAGTCATCACATATGGGGACTCCCTAGCTTTAGGTGCCAGGGAGAGACCCTAGAAGTTGTCTGTCCCTTAAAAGGGCTCCACTCCCCCCCATGGATCTCTGGCATCCTACCAAGGATGGTGGGTAGGACTTGATTAGGTATGGAACAGGTGTTGGAGAACAGCCTGACAAAACAAGGCATCCCGGCGGGAGTCCTTGTCCAAGCAGTAATGGGCTGTGACGGTATGAACCGAGGCCCAGGTGGCTGCTCGACAGATGTCTTCGATAGACACAGAGTGCAGGTGAGCCATTGAGGCTGCCATGGCTCTCACAATGTGAGCTGTGACATGGCCCTCCAGAGAAAGGTTCTTACTCTGATAGGCGAAGGAAATACACTGAGCAATCCAGTTAGACAGTGTTCTCTTGGAGACTGGAAGTCCCAAATGAGAAGGATCAAAAGCAACAAAGAGTTGAGAGGACTTTCTATGTTGCTGTGTTCTTTGTAAGTAAAAGGCTAAAGCTCTTTTTACAGTCCAAGGTATGAAGATTCCTCTCTGCATTTGATGCATGAGGCCTTGGAAAAAACACAGGTAGATAGACCACTTGGTTCAGATGAAACAGCGAGACCACCTTTGGCATAAAGTGTGGATGAGTCCTAAGGACTACCTTGTCATGATGGAACCTTGTATAAGGTGGATCAGCTACTAGCGTTTGCAACTCACTAATGTGACGTGCTGATGTGATTGCAATGAGAAAGATAACCTTCCAAGAAAGGAATTTCAAGGAGGTAGTAGCTAAAGGTTCGAAAGATGGCTTCATGAGCTGCCCAAGAACCAGGTTTAAGTCCCATGACACCGGTGGTGGCCTAATGGGAGGCTTAGTTAGAAGAAGGCCTCTCATAAATCTTGCTATAAGAGGAAATAGGCTGTCCATTTAGAGGCTTAAAGGAAGCTGCAATAGCACTCAAATGGACTCTTATTGAATTAGTCTTAAGACCTGCATTGGATAAATGAAGGAGATACTCCAGCAATGATTCCAGAGGTATCGCAAGGGGGTTAAGACCCTTTTGCGAACACCATATGGTAAACCTTTTCCACTTGAAAGCATAAGAGCATCTTGTGGAAGGTTTTCTGGAAGCAAAAAGAATATCTTTTACATGCTGAGGGAGATTAAGATCATGGAGATCTAGGCCTTCAGCAACCAAGTCCTGAGATGCAGAGACTGGGGATTAGGATGCCATAACATTCCGTCCTCCTGAGATAGGAGATCTGGAGCAGACCCTAACTCCAGGGAGGGAGTTTGAGAGAGATGTAGAAGCAGAGGGTACAATACTTGCCGTGGCCAATGTGGAGCTATGAGAATCATATGGCCTCTGTCTCTCAGAAGCTTGAACAGGGTTTTGGGAATTAGGGGAATGGGTGGAAAGGCATACAGGAAGTCTTGACCCCAGTAAAGGAGGAAAGCATCCCTGGCCTGAGCCCCCTGAGCCGGAATTCTGGAACAGAACCGGGGAAGTTTGGCATTCCACGGACTTGCAATGAGGTCTATGTCCAGGGTTCCCCAAAGTTGAAAAATCTTGGCCACCTGGTCTGCATGCAGAGACCACTCGTGTGGAAGCAGAACTCGACTGAGTCTGTCTGCCCAAGACTTTTGAATGCCTGGAAGATACACTGCCAGGAGATGAATCTGATGCTATCTGGTGAGGGCCCATAGTCGCAAAGCTTTGTTGCAAAGTGAAAGAGAGCTTGTTCCCCCATGCTTGTTCACATAGAACATGGCTACTTGATTGTCCGTGTGAATGAGGACTGTCTTGTAGCTGAGCAGGGTGTGGAACACTCGCAGAGCGAGGAAGATTGCTCTGAGCTCCAAGAGATTGATATGTAGATCACTCTCCTGTGGAGACCAGGTGCCTTGGGTGGAGAGGCCTTGCAGATGAGCTCCCCAACCCATTGGAGAAGCATCTGTTGTGAGAGTTGCTTGGGGTAAGGGTTGTTGAAAAGGGGGCCCCAGCAACAGGTTTTGAGTGGACTTCCACCACTGGAGGGACAAAATAAGGCGACTTGTGTTCGCTATTTTGTCTGACAGGCATCCTGATGCCTGGGTCCATTGAGTGGATAAAGTCCACTGGGCTGCCCTCATATGGAGGCGAGCATAGGGAACCACATGTACAATAGATGCCATGTGGCTTAGTAGTTGTAACATTTCTCGAGCAGTGAGATGAGGCTTTAGCACTGCTTGAGAAGCTAACTGCACCATGCGAAGGCAGCGGGCCTGGGGGAGATAGGCCCTTGCCTTTCTGGTATCCAGAAAAGCTCCTATGAACTCTAAAGACTAAGTGGGAGTTAGACTGGATTTTGGGATGTTTATTACAAGACCCAAATACTGAAGGATACACATTGTGCAGGATAGAGAAGTCCTGGCCCCTGACTCTGTTGGGCCTCGAATGAGCCAGTTGTCAAAGTAGGGGAAGACGAATATCCCTAGAGTGCGGAGAAATGCTGCTATGACAGCCATGCATTTCATGAACACCCTTGGTGCTGAGGCCAGGCCAAAAGGAAGCACCCTGTATTAGTAGTGCTTTCCTTGAAAAAGGAACCGAAGGAACTTTCTGTGGGTTGAATGGATAAGGACATGGGTGTACGCATCCTTGAGATCTAGAGAACAAAGCCAATCCTAACTCTGAAGGTATGGCAGCAGAGACCCAAGAAAAATCTTCTTGAATTTTTCTTTGACAAGGAATTTGTACAATTTTCTGAGATCCAAGATAGGTCTGTATCCCTGTTTTCTTTGGAATAAGGAAATAAGGGGAGTAGAATCCTGTACCCTGCTGATGAATGGGTACTTCTTCTATTGCCCCTTGGGCAAGAAGGATAGCGACCTCCTGCCCTAACAGGTTGATGAGAGAGTTCGGAGAATTGAACTGCCTTACTATTGTGTGAGGGGGCACGCTTGAAAAATGAAGCTTGCACCCCTCCTTTATGATGGAGAGTGTCCAATGCTCTGCTGTTATCTGCCCCCATCTGGGGGCAAAGTGACATAACCTTCCTGGAATGGTGGAAGGCTCTGGTCTCCCGAGAGCCAGGAAGGCTAAGTTCTCTAGCTGAAAGTCAAAGGCCTTGTGGAGGCTGAGACTGCTGTGACGGCTGAGGCTTAGCAGTCTTTGCTTTCTTCTGTGTGGGTGGTTGCTGACCCTTCTTGACAAACTGACCTGCCGAACGTGCCTGTTGAGCATAGGCAGGATAATATCTTTTCTTCTTAGAAAAGAATGGTTTCTTGAAAGATTTCTTTCTAGCAGGATCAGCTGTGGACTTGGATAATCTATCCAAGGTGGAGTTTTCAGCATCCATCTCATTGGCCTTTTCTTGCCAATCTTTACCAAACAGGTTCTCACCAGTACAAGGGATGTTTCCCAATTTGTCTTGTACCCAGAGCTCCAGATCAGATGCCTGGAGCCAAGCAATTCTACGTGCACCTATGGCAATAGCAGAGGTTCTGCTTATGCACTCAAAGCAGTCAAAGGCTGCACGGTTGGCAAATTTAGAAACATCTTGGGCATGTTTGACCAAAGTGAGAAAATCCTGTCTTCTATCCTCAGGAAGAATAGGACTTAAAGCTTCTAAATCATCTGTGACCTCCTTCAGGAACATTCCCATGTAGAGACTATAGGAACTGATCCTGGCAGAAAGCATGGAAGCTTGGAAGACCCGACGTCCAAAAGCATCCAAGGTTCTGCACTCACGTCCTGGAGGATTAGAGGCATGCCTCTTTGCACTCTTGATCCTTCTCATAGCTGATTCCACTACAATAGGGTGGTGAGGAAGCTGAGTCTTTTGGAAACCAGGACAAGGAGGGACTCGATACATAGTATCCAGTCTGCGAGAATGAGGAGAGGTGGTAAGAGGTGTCTCCCACATCCTTAACATGAGATCATATAAAATCTCATGAATGGGCAAGGTAGCTGCCTCCTTAGGAGTTTTGGGATATTGTAGAATTTCCAACTCCTTGGCTCTGTTTCAGGGGCCACAGTAATGGACAGACCCCGAGCCACCTCCCTGGAAGGAAATATCCTCTGGAGGAGACATCCTGCGCTTAGGGTGGAGGGCTCCTCTGGGAGAAGCATTCCTGCATCGACAGAACTGTCAGAATCCTCAGATTCTTCTGAGGACTCGAAGTACCGTCTGTCCGGATGCTCTTGAAGAGCCCGATACCTGTACCGACCGAAGTCGGTACCGGGAGTAATCGGTACCGGGGTATCGGTACCAGAGGCATCGGATGACTGGGTACCGGCAAAGCAGACACCGATGCCGATGTCGATGCTATCGGTACCGGTACCGCTACCGATGCCAGGACCGGTGCTGGTACCGGCGGAATTGTCTGTCGCGGTTCCGAGGGCGTCGATGCCGCAAGGAGAGCCGCCAGACTGCGCTCAATAGCCAGGAATCTCTGGTCTATCGACACTGCCGATGCCTGGATGTCAGTACCGGAGAAGACCGCCGGTACCCCAGAGCATGGCACCAGTAGTTCTGCCGAGGTCGAGGCCTCGAGAACATCCTGGAGCCCCGATAATGCTTTGGAAGCCGAAGCCTCCCACTGGGCAATTTTGCCGGTGCAGAATCCTCAAGGGCAACGCCAGAGGCATCTCGATGCTTAGAAGGAGATCTACCCTTAGAGGACAGGCTGGATTTATGTTTAGTTACCTGAGATCCATGGGAGGAAGAGGAAGCCCTGTAAGACGTCGATGCCACCAAAGCTGCATCAGAGGGAAACAGGATACTGAGCTTAGCAGCTCGGTTCTGCTGACCTCTTTTAGACATCATGGCGCAGGACATACAATCCGTGATGGAGTGGTCAGGACCTAAACATTTTAGACACCATTCATGGGTGTTGGTGACGTAAATGGTACCGCCACACTTGGTGCACTTTTTGAAACCTGAGGCAGGTTTCTCCATTGTAAGAAAAGGTTTTTGGGCCTAAGGCCCAAAAAAGGCGCGTGCACCTGAAGAAAATAGGAAAAAATGTAGAATATATCTATATTTTTTTAAAGACAGAAAATAAGAAGAAAAAAACGGCGGTACCGGTAAAGCATCGAGGAAGGCAGACGCGACCACAAAAAAGAAAGAAATAAAGAAGAATTCTTCTGCGGTGACAGGAACAGCGACCTGCTGGCTCCGCGGATAAAGAAGAACTGGAGAGAGGCAGTTGGGAAAGGCGGGAAGGCAGCACGCAGGCGCTGTGGGATGCTCCCAAAGGCTTTCTAATTGGACGCTGGGGAGCGTTCCTGCGCAGGCTCCGTCGGTACCTACGATACCCATATGTGATGACTACATTCCTGCTTGTTCCTGGAGATACACAAACACTTCTACATACACACATGCAAACATATATCGGACCTCAAAGATACACAATGAAAGCAAAGATAAATACACAAACAAAATAGATTAACATACAAACTCATATATATATATATATATATACACACATACAAACAGACAAAACACAGGCACATGCAGGTAACACAGCTGCAAACAGATGCTCATGTGCAAGCACACACAGACACACACACATACAGTACTTAGGGGATGGAAAGAATTCCATGAGACATGCTCTGCATGCTTTCTCTACTTGTTTCATACTGCACATGAATGGAATATGATACTTAGAGTAAAAGGAAAGAAAGCAACATGGCTCGTGATTTTTCATGGGTGCATAAGAAAATTAACAGGTAACAAGAGCAAAGTGCTAAAAATGGAGATCTAGCAGATGCCTTTTCTGCAATTGTGTACACTGCACATTTCTCTTATGTGAAGTAACAGAATTCAAAAGAAACTTTAAGAAAAGGAAGCCCATAATTGTGTGCCTGCTCTCACAGGAGTATATATTTGAGAAGAATTCGGAGGCAAGTAATTTTGAGTACGCGTGGGTTAATAACCATAGATCAATTAATTTGTGGAGAGAACGAAGGGCATTAATGAAGCTACAGTGAATGTAAACTGTACCAAATATCTCCCAAATAAGTCCTTTTATGACAGTTTATATTGTGCAGATCCTAAATGTCTGTTGCTATTAACTAAATGAGAGCCTAAAAGGTGGGGGTGAATCGACCTCCCAAATACTTAACGATATGTGTTAAAACTGTATTTTAGAGCTGCTGATTGCCTGATAGGCCATCTTGAAAAGATTCTGTAAACTATCAAAATGTAAACAGTATTCAACTTTTAAGGTCCTATTTACTAAGGTGCTCTAGGTTTTTGCACCTATCTGATGTACTTAGGGCAAAACATCTGCATCAACTGTTCGGAAGATTCCCAGCTGCGGAGAAGGCATCTGTGCAATTACTTCAGTTTCTAACATGTGTTAATAGCACAGCCAATAACGCAGGATGTAGTTAGCTACACATCTGGAGGAGCAGCTATCTTCATCACATTATTTGCCACATTAGGAGTGAACGTTGGGTACAGATCTCCATGTTAATAGTAAGGTACAGTCCCTTCCCATTCTCCACCATTCCTCATCCGCTGATAGGAATTTCCACATTAGACATTTAATACAGCACTTAGCATACATAAACGATTTATGTGCTGTATTAATTGTTAATGCAAAACCATCATGCTCAAAATGCACTGAAAATAATGCAATAATTACATAGGGGTATGTTTACTAAAGAGCGTTAAGTGAGCAGGGTATAGCGAGCAAAAATGGCAGCTTTAAGGGTGTCTGTGTGCGATAAAGGCTCAGTGGCTAGTAGGCGTTCCAGTGGTAAGGGCACAAGGGCCCGTTTAGCATGTGCTAACAGGACATCGAGCGTTAAGGTACCAAACGTGCACCTTAATGCCCAAAAACAGCAGTCAGCTAATACTGGATAAGGGAGCCCCAGGGAAAGTCAATGTAAAGGTGATGGATGGAAGGACAGGTGTGAGCTGATGGACCTGACAGATCCTTGGGCATCCTATGTGGCGGTCAGTAAGTAGGATGAGCATGTGGGAGGCAGCTGCACTGTCAGTGAGGGGTGCCCACGTAAAATGCTGTAATGTAAGTGTGTGACATAGGATGGGCAAGACGTGTACACCTGTGTCAAAAGGATGTCAGAGCAGGAGTAGCGAAATGCAGATCAGTCTCAGGAGAGGTGTGAAATGAGGAAAAAGCTCCTTTGTGGGCCATGGTGCGGCAGCTGGAAGAAGAATACATGACTGCACATAGCTGGCAGAAGCAGATGGATGGGCTGAAGGAAGGATGGCGGTAGATGACAGTGTGCTATAGGCTTTTATCACCGATATACCTGATGTGACATCAGCAATGCTGTGGTAGTGTGTTGGAAAAAGGCTGCATGTGCTACAGGGAAGCCCCAAGACCAGCTATGTTGGTCGCACAGCTGTCCCAGCCTGCCAACCACTAGACAACTCTCCTGAAAAATGTGCATACAACAACTGCAGAAGAGGCCCACATCCTTGCCATATGGAGCAATGAAGGAAATGTAATGTCCCTGCATGTGGCCAGCCCGGGGATAGGATGTGGCTGCATGTAATGCATACATTTGATGGAGCTAAAGCTATACAGTCACCATGATGCTGAAATAGTTAAATCATGTTTGTCATGTATGTCATATATGCAAGCCCGTACCTAGCCCTGTGCGAGCAGTTTAGCCACACAAGGTGCAAAGTCTTAAGGGGTGCATTTTAGCTTTCTTCCATTGCCTGACGCCGCAACTTTTTGTTCTCTCAGCGGCGGCAGGCAATGGAAGAAAGCTAAAATGCACCCCTTAAGCCTTCCGCCGGCAGGCTAAGCAGATCTTTCCCTAGAGAGAAATATCTGCTTGGCATGCCGGCGATTTGCACTTTGGGCGTGTCTCTTCTCTCCCGCCGGGGGGGGGGGGACGGGACGCGCGCGCTCCCGATGTGCAAGTCGCACAGGGCGCGATCTTCCCTCGGTACGGCCCTGCATATATGTATGTAGATAAATGCGCATTTTTCTACTTTATCATTGCAGCCAAAGTTGTTCTGATTGTAGCTGAAACTTAGTAATGTACTATGAAAACAGGGACAATGCTAGCGTTGATCATACTGAATCAATGGAGGGTGAAGTGACTTGCCAAAGGCCACAAGTAGCAGAGGTCATGCTCTGAAGGATTTCACATACATAAAAAGCCTCTGTAAAATGCTCCCACCAGTCACACAGAGTGCTAATGGGATCCGAACAGTGGTTTCCTGGCTCCCAAGCCAGTGCCCTAATCATTAAACTACTCCTCCACTCAAGTGCTTTACATATGCAGGGTGAACATATCAGACCCCCTGCAATAGCCTGCAGCAGAGGCCATAAAGTCAAGCTCTCATAAGGACATGATTGCAAATAGAATGTTTAAAGACCCAATGTGCTATCAGAACACATAAAACAGCATAAGAATGTGTGTCTGTCAGTCAAAAGTGACCCTGGACATTTCCTGGCATCAAAATGAACAGAGTATCCCACAGCCACCAAGAGAACAAGTGGGAACCAAACCCTTGTCTATCACTGATGGAGCCAATGCTCTAACCATTAAGCTACCCCTTTACACCAAGCTGCATAGCAATGCATGGAATCAAATTGACTGCAGCTCCCTGTCTGCAATAGGTGAAATAATGTGGCTGGTACATTATGAGACCATGGTACACCATACCCTACAGCAGCACACATGCAGTACATGGCACAGGACACACAGTACTGAAGCTGCTCAGCAGAAGCACTGCTGCAGGATACAGCTCTTGTCCTAAGGCCAAGGTACATGTGAGGTCAGTATGCCTGACCCTGCACTGTCCCACCAACAGCAAACAACACTCACACGCATGGCTCTACCATGCTGTAGTGTGTCACGTACTCCAGAGGCAGCGCATGTGCAGGGTATGCAGTTCCCTGTGACCTGGTATACAAGCTGAGATAGGTACACCTGCACACACTGAACGCAAACCACATTATTGACCCATGCAGCCCATTGCAGACCAGCCTGGCCTCCCCGGGGGACATGCACACATCTCCCACCATTGTAGACAACAAACAGGTACTGGTCAATACCCCAGTGAGCACAGTCAGCACTATGGCTGCAACTTCTGCTCTGTGTGCCAGTATAGGTTAGCCCCTCCATTACCCATGATGCATTGTATATTATGAACAGCTTTCTGCAACTGATCTCCAAAGAAAGAATGCTGTGATTCATCAGATCAGCCAAGATTTACACAGGGACATTGTGTGATTCAGGCACATCACAGCTGCAAACTGTGGTAGTGACGGGTTTTAGGGGTTACCCTGAATGTGTGCGGGGGGGGGGGGGGTGGCAGATATCACCTGGTGCCCAGCGCCAACACTGCAACAGCTGGTCCCAGAGAAGATCTATATCACTGCCAGTATCCTGTGAGTCACTTGGTTGTCTACCCAACTGAATCATGGTGGAGTGTCCTGTCAGATCAGGGCCTTGTGCTCTGCTCTTTTGGGACAGGGATTGTTCTCTAATATCCCATGGGACTGTCTAGGCAGGAGGAGGGTGCTGACACCAACCTGATGGGCCTGCACATGCCATAAGTATCAGACCACAAACAGATGGTAGCCTTACCTTCAGGAGCTTCCAAACTACAAGAGCAAGTAGTCAGTCTGCATGTGTCAGCCATGTTAATCATCACGTACTGCATATTCACAAAGCAACCATATACACCCTGGCTTCGTACAAATAGCATAGACATCCAGCAGCCAGTGCAGTGATTAGACTGACAACAAAAGACCAGCACATACATCACTGGCTGCAGTTTTACAATGTACATACATAGCTGTGACATGGTCACAGATTGGTCATGGTCAGAATGGCCTCTCAGCATCACATGATGTGTGCATCTTGGCTATACTTACTGCAGACACATGTTAGTATGGCTTTGCCATTTACCTAACTTCTGACCCAGATGCATCCTGTGCAAACGTCTCTGTTTCTTGCAATACCCAGAATCCTCTTCCCTCCATTTGGGTACCCTTTGACTTTGAAATTGTGCAAAGCGAATGCCATGCAAGGTGCATTGGAAATTGGGACACAGACAGGCTATGACTGTATGTTGGGCCACAGTGGCCTATGTGTGACACATCCCCAAACACTGTGTCCCCCTACACAGCTTGTGATAGTGAGTATGGCACCCCCTTGAGTGAGTAGGGCACTAGTCCACACTTCTGTACCACTCAGAATATCGCGTTTTGCCCACCTCCCTTAATAAGAGTATAGAAAATGTCTTTCACCAGAGGGAGAATAAATAAATAAATGTCCCAGTATATAGCAATGTTACATGATTAAATGTCGCTTCTGCCTGGAGAGGTCGTCTTTACATGACCTCAGACCGGTCAGACTCCCATGATAGCAAATGCCATAGAACTGTAGCAAGTAGAAGTTGCAAGATGACCTTCACCGCATCACCGCCGACTCCTTATCCTCCAGAAATGCACATAGCTCCCCAGGATCATCAAAAGTCTTGGTCTGGTTATGCAGCGTGACTCTCATGTGGGCAGGATATAGCAGTCCAAAATGGGCCTTCAGTTGAACCAAGCATGGACGTAACGCCAAAAGATTCTTTCTCCAATCCACTGTCGCCTTCGCAAAGTCCGGGAAGAACAGGAGTTTATGTCCCTGATATTCCAAGGTTAAAAGAGCTCTGGCTGCTCCCATTATTTGCAATACTTGCTGAAAACGCAAAACTTTCAAGATGATTGGGCGTGGACGCTTGCCCGTGACCACGGAATGAGTAGGCACTCTGTGGGTGTGCTCGACCTCAAACGGCATAGTGAACTGCAACTTTAACACACCTGGAATCATGGCCTGCAAAAAGGAAACCATGTCATGGCCCTCTTCTCCCTCAGGAACTCCTAGTATACTTATATTATTCTTCTGAGAGCAATTATTACCATCTTCCACCTCTCTTTGCAATGAACGTATCAACTTGGCCTGCTTCTCAATGGCCTGGAGCCTCTCCCCATGTGAAACCACCACATTCTCTACCTTTCCCAAATGAGCCATGTTTGACGCCAAAGAAGATCTCAAATCATTGATATCTTCCTGCATTGCACACAGCGATTCTCCATTGGCTTTGACTAATTCTTTGACTGCTGAATCTCAGCCAGGATTTCCTGCGAGGTCTCAGGACAATCTCGGATGACCGCCATCTTGTGAGGTGAGAGAGGTTCCGTCTTGGTTCTCTTTGCACTAGCATTTTGAGATACTTGGTAATCCAGCCACGTCTGTTTGGGGCCCGACATATCCAGGAACAAATGGTGTCAAAGTAGGTAGGAACTATTTGATTAAAGAATGCAGAAGTCAGGATTCTTGCCTATTGCCCTCCGGAGCACAGCTCTTATACATCCATCTTGACCAGAAACCAGGCTCCGCCCCCCCAAGTTAATTTTCATTTTATTCTCTTGCTGTAATTAATTCTAACATTGATCATTTGAAAACAGGACAATATGTTATCAGGACAACAAGTCAGGAAAGCATGTAAAACATGGTTTACAGAATTCCTTCCAACCCCTCTGCATGTCTGTGCATATGTATTCTCTGTGTGTGTATTTGATCTGGAGGGAAGAGGGGAATGGGTGATTTGAATGGCATGGTAGCCAACTATTCAGCTGGTTTGGAATGAATATTAAATTGAAACCAAGGGGTATGTTTACTAAACCGCAATAACATAGCAGCAGCTACGTTAACGCGTGTTAGGTAACGTTAACGCGCATTAAGGGTATCTAACATGCGTTAACATCACCGTCCGCGGTAAATCCCGCAGAGGGTGGAGAGAGGGCGGAGAGAAAGAGTCAATGGGCAGGGAGTGGGCGGGGAGAAGCTCCCGCGGCACTAATGTGGGGTACTGAAGGGCTGAACATTACCTTGAAAGAAAACCTGTCGTTAGCTGCAGATATGCAGGAGGGTGAAACGATTTCAGCGTCAGCAATGTACAACATAGGCAGGGAGTCCAAGAAACATGATAGTAGTGCTCCATATGCAGCAACAGCATAGTGCCCAAGTATGAAAGGCCAGTATGGCAATGGTGCACATGGGGCACAGGGAGCTATAGGCGGGACATGTAGTGGGGGCAGCTGGGGCACAGGGTGGACTAGGCTGTCGCCTAGATGGCACATAGGAACATAGAAACTGGAAATCAGCAAGACAGCAGCTGGTCAGGCCAAACACAATCCACCTACATCTACCTGGCAACCCTAGCCAACATTTGCTAGGGCACTGACCTGACATCCCCCCAGTCATCCCTCCCCCATGTGGAAGGGACATAGTATTGGTAGGCGGTGATGGGGTGGATGTGTGGATGTCCATGTATGCTTCCCCACCCCAGAATCCACTCCCTAGGTGACCGCCTACCTGCACAGTGGATGGCCTGGGACTGCGCACTACCAGCACCGACAGCATATGGCCAGGCAGTATGGCAGGGGGCGTGTGTAGGTGCTGGAGGGGGCAGTGGCACCTGCCTGCAGTGCACCCAGGCCATGTCCTGTACCAGTACGTGGTGTGCAGGGCAACAGAACAGGTTGGCTGAGGAGACGTAAAGGCAGTCCCAGGGACTGCTGTCCTTCTGTGGCAACAGTGTGGTGCAGTACACATAGCCAGTGTGTCGCAGAGCAGAGGCTCACAGGTTCAAGTCCCAGCTGTGGACCCTGCAGAGCATGTCCCTATATTTTACCCTACAATGCAGATATGACATCAACATGTGCAATTCTCAAAGCAGCGGCCAACAGGGGTGCAAACACTCACTATCCAAAGCTCCATGGAGAGTCAGGCTGTTGGCCCCAGCACGGAGCTGCAGTTATCACCAGAGCACTACTACTACTTCCTGCACAGTTTAGCAATGTCGGCACTGTGAGCAGGACCAGTGTGGCGGGCAGGGTTGCCAACCACCCCTATCTTTGCACAATGTTGCAATAGGAGTGTGCGTGTGTGTATATCTATCCATTGTTCTGTGACTGCCTACACCTCACTGGGCCCACAATGTCCCACTATTACCAGCGTTAGCCTGCAAATATGCATAATGAGGAGCAAGGTATTGTGGGTATGGCCCGGGCAGGGCGGACTGGACAGGATGCAGCTGCAGAGGGTGTAGGGAAATGGCTGGGACATTGTAGTGCCCAATCACAACACCTGCATGGACATGGTGGCCACAGCACATCTTGTTTTTAGGGCACCCTCACACTGACCAAACAGCGACCATGGCGTGGCTATGTTCCCACATGGTGCTATATGGTATCTGTTTCAGGTGATATACATGTGTGTGCGCATGTGCCCCAACCCCCACCGGTCACTGGGGCACCTGCCGGGTATCTATGCCATGCAACTCAGGTCTGGGTGCACATAGTTCCACTGTGCACATGCAGGATAGACTGGCTAGAGGAGTATCCGCGGTTGGTTTGTGCATGTCCAGGATACCTGGTGTGATGCAGCAGGTGTGGCCTGGCTGTGCCTGCTGTTGGTGGCTGTCAGACCATGGCTGGGGAGCAGCTGTAGTCCTGGAATTGGAGGGAGCACAGGGGAGGGGCAATGGACAGGTAGTCTACTGTAGTGAGCAGTATTGCGGCATACGCGTGTTACATCTTACATGCTTTACGCTGTTGCAGCATGCACAAGAATGCGCATGACGGCTGTTTGGAAGGTGCGCTAGAGGTATCTCATAAGGCATGTAGAAAGCTCTGTAACATCATGTGCGGTCTTGTGCATGCTGTGCGTCAGCTGCCCCTGCTACGTGCATTCTCCGCAACGCGCATACAATACAATGCACGTAGGATGTAGGACGCACCACTGTGTGATAATCTAGCAGACACGATGGCCACTTGGTGGAACATATTTGCGTTGTGGTTGTCTGGGATAGTGGTTACAGACATGCATGGAGCCAACGTAGGTTGTGGGTTTGGGTCCCATACGTTCCTTTTCCGTTCTTTTTGTTTGTTCTGCTCTCCTTACCATACAATGGCTCCGGCTTTCTCTCTTCTCCAGTACCCTTCCCTCTCTTCACTGTACACTGCAGTGTCCTCTCTATGTAGCCTATCTGTCACATGCTAGCTGTTACATATGCTCCCTTTCTTTGGGTTGTCCAGGTGGACAGGTGGCTCAGTGGTTTGGTATTGATCTCAGTGAGCTGTGTTTGGGCTCTTCAGTGTGCCAGTTCAATTCCCTCTTATTCATTTTTGGTTTCCCTGCCCATTTTGCCCTTATACACACACCATCCACACAGCTGGCCCTTCAGACCGACCCCTGATGCCCGTTCCGTTACTGCTGTTTACTCCTCTGCATGCTGGATTCACTGCACACCATTTCCTGGTGTGTGTGCATGTGTTAGCTGTGGCTCACGTCCCCATTACAGACTGCGATATCAGCTGCCTGTGGTCTATGGCCTTACACCCACGGCTCCGTTTCTCATGTGGCACCATGTCTGCACAACCCTCAGTGCGTCTTCTACTGTCAGCACACCTTAGATTGCATCCCCTTCGGATGCACTGCTGCTTCCCATCGGCTGTGGTGTTCATGAGTGGTGGGTCCATGGCGCACTGCACCACGCACTGTAACGTGCATTGCGCGCCTTGTAACACACGTTACCTGCCACGGCTTGCTTTACCAATGCACCACCCACTCCTTTATATGGGCATCCGTACCATTACCGGGGAACTTAACACGGGTAACATTACCGCAGTTTAGTAAGCATACCCCCAAGTATGATCTATATCAAACCATTAAATGTCACTGTTAATAGATTTCAAAAGATGGATTTTATAATTTAACCAGAGGGTTCCACTGTGCCATAACAGGTATTGGTTGGCAGTATACATAGCAGCCACTAAGGAAGCTATATAGTAGATTTCCAAGCTGAATTTATAACAAAGAAACTGAAGTACATCTGAATCACTAAGGGATAGGGGAGTGGCACTGTGGGAGACGGGGTGGTGGGTAAAGCATACCAAGCATGCCTCTTTTTTATTTAATTAACACAAGACTTAGTGGATTTTATGATGGAACCTATTTTTAGAACAATAAATACAAATCACAAAAAGAGTTACAAATTATATATTACCCAAAACCAAACTCAATGTAACCTATCCACCTTCAAGGTATAAAATTATTTTATAATAAGTAATAACTTCACTAATGGAATCACAAATATGGAGTGTGTGAAAAACACTCTTTTAATCTTTGTTTAATAAATTATGAAAGACATGATGATACGAAAGATATGGTGTTTAATGTTTGATGTTAGAATTATTTGATACAGTGTTTGATATTAGAATCAATTGAATCATTTGCTATAGAGTGGGTTATGTTAATTTATTGTCAAAGAAATGTAATTTGTGAATCTATCCGGAGTGCGGGTCATTTGTATAAATGATTTTATGTATTCGATATGAGTGACTTGATAGGGGTGGTTTTATATTAAACAAAGATTAAGGGGCATGTTTACTAAACCGCGGTAATGTAGCATTGGTAACGTTAATGTGCGGTAACATTACCGGCAATGGTAACTGTTCCAGAGGGTGGAGAGAAGGCGGAAATAAGGGGTCAATGGGTGGGGAGTGGGCGGGGAGAAGCCCCTGCTACACTAACGCTGGAACAGTAACACCAGGACTTTACCGCCAGTGAAAACCTGTCCGTAAATGCACATTTGCAGGAGAGAGAGACCATTTCAGTGTCAGCAATGTATAGCACAGACAGGGAGCCCAAGAAATGTAATAGTAGTGCTCCATTTGCAGCAACAGCACAGTGCCCAAGTATGAAAGGGCACTATGGTGATGGTGCAAAGGGGGCTGCAGGTGGGACATGCAGTGGGGGCAGCTGGGGCACAGGATAGACTAGGCTGTCGCCTAGATGGCACACAGAAACACAGAAACTGGAAATCTACAAGATAGCATCTGACCAAGGTCAAACATGCCCAGTAGTCTGTGTTCCACAGTGTCCCATCCAGGGGACATATATCCAGCAGGTACCCCAAATATCACACAGGAGCCACTATGCCTGTAATGGGGCAAGCAGTGCACATCTGGGGACCACTCTAACAAGGCTCCACAGACCTTCACCAGGATACGTCCAAAACTGTTTGCAAATCCAGCTAACTTAATACCCTTTACTACAGCCCCTGGTAAGGCAGTGCAGGGTGTGACCACGCATTGTCTGAAACATGTATACACCCAATAATCCAAACTGGGTACACTGTACCCGCATTGCATTCCCTAGCCTGTCCACAATCTGCTGGCAATACACAATCTACCTACATTTACCAGGTCTACCCTAGTCAATAGTAGCGAGATCACCAACCTGACACCCCCCAGCCATCTCTCCCCCATGTGGAATGGACAAAACGTTGGCAGGCAGTGATGGGGGGATGTGTGGATGTCCATGTATGCCTCCCCGCCCCAGATCCCGCACCCTAGGCACCCACCTATCTGCACATTGGATGGCCTGGGACTGCGCACTACCAGCACTGACAGCATATGGGTATGTCAGCATGGTGGGGGGTGATGGTGGTGGAGGGGGCAGTAGCACCCACCTGTAGTGGATCAAGGTCATGCCCTGTTCCAGTGCATGGTGTGCAGTGCAACAGACAAGTTCTGTCTGATGGAAAGCAAAGGTAGCCCCAGGGAGTACTGTGCCTCTGTGGCAACAATGTGGTGGAGTGCACACAGCGAGAGTGTCTTCAAGTAGAGGGGCATAGGTTCAGGTTCCAGCTGTGGATCTTGCTGAGCATGTCCCTACATTGCAGATACCACGGCAACATGTGCAATCCCCAAAGCATCAGCCAACAGGGGTATAAACACCCACACACACAGGCTCCACTATCTAAAGCTTCATGGACAGTTAGACTGCTGACTCTGGCACACGGAGCAGCAGTTATCACCAGAGCACTACTACTAGCTCCTGCATACCTTAGTAATGCCTGCACTGTGATCAGGACCAGTGTGGTGGGCAGGGTTGCCAACCATCCTTATCTTTGCACAATGCTGCAATAGCAGTCTGTGTGTATGTCTATCCATTGTTTTGTGGCTTCCTACTCCTCACTGGGCCCACAATGCATATGCTTTTTCTAGCGTTAGCCTGCAAATGCGCATACTGAGGAGCAAGGTATTGTGGGTATGGCTCAGACAGGGTGGATTGGGCAGGATGCATCTGCATCAGGGGTAGGGCAATGGCTGGAACATCATAGTGGCTGACCACCACATGCATGGACAGGGTGGCCACAGCATGTCATGCTGGGAGGGCACTCTCACTCTGACCGAGCAATCAAGGCTATCTCACAACATCCACAAAGCAATAACGCATCCAGGAGAATAAGAAATACGGCCCCTTGGTTCTCCCAAGAATTGAGAGCCTCTCTAACACAACTACGCAGACTAGAGAAAAAATGGCGCCGATCGCTCTCCACAGAAGATCTGACAGCCTACCAACTCCACCTAACAAGGCACAGAGAAGCAATCTCAATGAAAATGAAACAACACCACACTGACACTCTGAAAAGATCTCTGAACAAACCACGGGATCTTTTCAACTTGGTGCAAGCCCTCTCAAAGGAACCATCTCCTGAACAACACGTGGATATCCAACCACAAAAATTCGCGGACTACCTCCAGTCAAAGATCATACAGACCGACAAAGTCTCAACTGACTCATGCCAAGACTTTACCGGCTTAACTCCCTTATGCAAGTTCTCCACACCATCTAGAAAAAGCATTGAAGATACAATAGCTTCCCTCAATACCTCCACAGCACAAACTGACCCGTGCCCGGCGTTCTGGATCAAGGAGCTACGCAAGGAATTCAGTCCATTCATCGCAAAACTGACAAACTATTCCTTCACTACTGGTTCCTTCCCCACAACCCTCAAACAAACCTCAATCAGGCCTTTATTGAAGAACCCTAAACTTGATCCACAAAAGGTCGATTCTTACAGACCAATAGCTAGTATTCCCCTACTAGCAAAGATATTGGAGAAAGAGGTCCAAAGGCAAATTCAGGATCATGTAGACTCCACAGCTCCCTTAGATTACTGCCAACACGGGTTCAGAGAGTATCATGGAGTAGAGACACTTCTCACATTCTTATTCAATAACATATTCACAGGCATTGACAACATCCGACAAGGATTTGTGCTCATCTTTTTAGACATTGCTGCGGCCTTTGACTCGGTACATCATGAGATTCTCCTCGGGCGACTGAAAGAAAAGGGAATTTGCAATACCGCGCTCGAATGGTGCAGTTCCTATCTAAGTGGCCGATGGCAATATGTTAAATCTGGAGTAGAAGAATCGAAACAATTCCATCAAACACAAGGTGTGCCGCAAGGATCCTCATTGTCATCTCTACTGTTCAACATATATATGCAGCCCATCTGCAACATCATTAGATCATTTAATGTGAGCTGTCTATTATATGCGGATGACATCCTCTTATATATGCCGTTCTCGACCGTTCAAATGGACCTTACACCACTTATAGAGTGTTTCAATACCATATCAGATTGGCTACAATCACAAAACCTCCGCATCCAGCACAAGAAAACGGAAGTACTGTTCATCTCTAGAGACCCAGACTTTACCCCACCATCCCATATAAGAGTCAAAGAAGCGGAATTACAAACCAAAGATACAATAAAATACCTGGGAGTCACCTTAGACCAACATCTGGACATGAAATGTCATATAGGCAACATTGTCAAAGCTGTCTATTTCAAAATCCGTTCACTCAGGCATCTGCGCTCCCTACTGGAGCCAGATGACTTCCGGACCATATACCAAGCACTGATCCTACCGCATTTTGACTTTGCCAATTCCATCTTACAAGGTCTCCCGCAATCCACGCTAAACCCGTTACAACTGGCCATGAATGCTGCTGCAAGGGTACTCCATGGATCCTCCAGAAGTGACCATGTGACTCCTATTTTAAAACAGCTTCATTGGCTACCAATACACGGAAGGATTATCTTCAAAACGTTACTCCTCTCATTCAAGGCCATCAGGCGCCTATCCTCCACGGCACTTACTGAGCTCATCCATACAGTGCCCCCCAACAGAGCCAGGAGGTCAACAGCCATAAATCTACTAATAATCCCGAAGACCTTGACTAAATGCAATAGCACAACGGCAAATAGGGCTTTCAGTCTTTACGTCCCCAAATGCTGGAATGTGCTCCCACCAGACATTCGAGCTATTTCAGACCTGACCCAATTCAGGAAAGCAATTAAATTTCACCTCTTCCTCCAATACTACCCTGCCAGCGATGAATCTAGATAGCACCACCTAAGAAACACCGCATTCCTTCAGCTCATGCTCACAATATCTTAGGTATTCATGATACTACATATAGCTCAACGGACTCATTATTTATTGTATATAGTCCAACCATGTTATAGGAATTATTACTTCATGTATATAGTTCAACCCTGTTATCCAAGTTTTTACCCCTGTTCGATGTAAAACCAAACAGACTGTGTGTTTTGGTCATTTTGTTATTCTGTAAACCGCGCTGATGCCGAATAGTGCGGTATATAAGCAACTGTAATAAATAAATAAATAAATAAATAAATAAATGACCATAGCATGGCTATGTTCCCACATAGGGCTGTACTGATTTTGAAATGTGCTCTGTGTGATTTGCCTGCTGCTGTATCTCCATCTAGCCATCTTATGGGGGGCAGGAGAGAAGAGATATGCCTGATGTGCAAGTTGTTAGCACACTAAGCTGGAAAAACCAGACCTGCTTAGCATGCTGTGCGAAGACTTAAGGGTTGCATTTTAGTTACCTGCTGCTGCTGAGAGAAGAAAAAAGTGGTGGTGGTGGCAGACAGCTGAAATGCACTTCTTAAGCCTGTGTAGCTGCACTGTTCACACAGGGCCAGGTACAGTCCTGGTGCTATCTGTGTGCTCCTTGTTCTGGGGCCCAATCACCTGCTGGGTATTTGTGCTATATATCTCAACTGTGGGTGTATATAGTTCCTTTGTGAACATGCAATATGGACTGGCTAGTGGACTGTCTGCAGTTAATATGTGCATGGCTGAAACACCTGGTGAGGTGCAGTCTGACTTTGCCTTCTACTGGTGAATGTCAGACTTTGGTGGGTGGCAGCTGAGGTTTTCCAGGCCTACTCCCTGTATTACTGCTGGTCTGCCAGTGCACCTTACAGTCCTTAGGGCACCTTAACATAAGGCACCTTAAGTTAACACGCCTTAAACCCCTGAGGGCGCCTTGTCAGCCTTAACGTACCCCGCTTGTCACCTTAACATGCAATGTCCCGTTAACATGCGTTAAACGGCCAAGGCGCCCTGTTAACGTGTGTTAAATGGCCCATTGCACCCTTTATGCCGGAACGCCCCCTACCTGCCCACTGCCTTATATGGCTTCATTTACCTTAACGCTGCCCTTACCGCTGGCAACTTTACCGTGGTTTAGTAAACATACACCTAAAAGAGACTTTTTCACACACTCCATATTTGTGATTCCATTAATGAAGCTATTACTTATTATAAAATAATTTTATACCTTGAAGGTGGCTGGTTACATTGAGTTTGATTTTGGGAACCTTTTTGATGAAAGAAGATATCCCTGACACAGATAAGTTCCTTCGAAACACAATATTGTGTTGGATGATTTATGACTGTGATTTACTGAAAATATATTCTTAAAAATGTACTTGGAATATTTTTTAAAAAATGTGCCCATATGATTTTGGATTGTTGTTGGGCTATGGACCGATGATGACACTTGATCTATACTGGTATTGTAGCCCTAAATTTATTAGGCTCTTTTGCTAGAAATATCTACTGCTCATATTATTTGAGGTTCTTTAATATAGTGTTGTGTACCACATGGTCTTTTTAATTTAAGATATTTATAGCCCGCTGATCAATACGTTTCTCAGCAGTTCACAGAAAACACAATTAATACAATTATAACAATGAAAACAATAAACAAATAACAAGATGAAAACAAGTACGTAAAAAAATATATAACAGCCTCTTTAGCCTACCTCATCTCAGAATATGCATTTTCAAATAGAAATGGGAGGATCTGACAAGAACATGCCAAGTGCACTGCTGATGATTCATGGTGCCTCAGTCCCCTGGGTTACAGAATAACTTTGATCTTTAGGGGCGTGGATAGGCTCTAAGCAGATGGCCAGTGTTACCAGCTCTGCTTTTAATAAACTGAAATTGGTCCATTAACTTAAACCAAACTTAGGGGGAAAAGGAATTAACGATTGATGGAGCAGTTGTCGTTAAGTGTTCTTGATTACTGTAATGTGTTATGCGAGGGACTTAAAGGAAAAATGGTTTAAAAAAAGTTACAGATTACACAAAGTACAATAGCTAGTTTTTTATTAGGAGAAAAAAAATGAAAGTGCTCAACCATTTCTGAGAAAATTACACTGGTTTCCCATATGGAAGAGATGTAATTCTAAGCTACTAGTTTTAACATTTATGGCTGTAAGAAATGGAAAACCCTTGTATTTAAAGAAAAGATTATGAGGATATATTCCGAGATGACAACTTTGTTCCTCCCAAAGTAACTTTTTGGAAGACCAGGCATGCGTTGATTTGCAAGATAAAATGGAGATCGAAGGCTTTTAGGGTCATGTGAGTTTAGTGCACAGTTTTGGCACCATGCTAAAAAGCACAGAGCCCCTGTACTAAAAACCCCACAGCACCTGGCAGCGCATATTGGGGCAGAGACATGGCAGGACAGGGGTATTTCCAGCATATTGCAGCTAGCACAGGCGTTAAGTGGCCCAAGTTAACTCTGAGTGATGCCGGTAGTGCCCGTTCACCACATCAAAGCGCAGCTTGTCTGTGCTAACTGCAGGGGCATGGATGTACATGCCCCCCTGCATTTAGAAGGAAGCCCCATGCTGGTAACATGGCTGACACGGGCATCACCGGAATGATTGTTGGAATGTCTTACCAGTTTATTTAAGAGAAAAAAACAATTTATTACATTTTAGAAAGGGGGTAAAAAAATCATATTGTTTCCTGTAGAAGTTTAAATTATCGATTGATTATATAGCTGATTAGATTTTAAGTAATGAAGCTGTTGCTTTGTTATCTGTTTTATTTTGATGTCTTTTAATTTGCTATGTCTCAAACGTGATTGTTTTATTTTTGCATGTAAAGCCATAAAAAACAAATAATTAATAACGTGTACTCCTGACATAATGTTATTAGCAAACTATTCTATTCCTTTGCTCCTGCTATTGAAAACAGTAGGCCTATTAGAAACACTTCTATATGCTGAACGATCTAACAATCGTGCTTGCGCTGATCAAAGAGTATGAGCTGCTACATGTCAATGAAGAAAGACGGCAAATCAGCAGTGTGTTCTGCATACAAAGGCTTAAATGCCAACACCATTAATTTAAAATATAATTGGTATTTTACAGATAACCGAAGTAAACAAAAAGAACAGGAGTAATGTGTCAGTAGTCTGAGAACCTGTTACTACTCTAGTAGCTGCATTTTGTATCAAGAATTATTTTCAATCGCTAAGAAATACAGGTCAGAGACCAAGAAAATATGACAGAAAGATACAGCAATATTTCCTATCGTATGGGGAGCTACAGGCCTGATTAAGAGGAATTTCTAATCACACTGTGACAGGTTGCCAATACATGGATATGAAGCTCTCCTATGAATGACGCTCTCTTTGGCATGATGCAAGTACTCTGGCGAGCGTTAGCAGTATGTTTCAAAGATTCAGTTCATAATCCATATACCCTTTCTTAGAGGTGAGGTTTATGACTGCTATGGTATGCGCAAAATAGGAATAATATGGTCAGTAATCCAACAGTCTACTTTTACTCTAATAGCTGCATTGCGTATGAAGAAGTTCTTTCCAATCCCTCTATGTGTATATCTGTGTCCATATGTTGTTGCTGTCTTGTGTGTGTGTCTCTGTTGACTCTGTGACTGTGAGCTTAGAGAATTGCAGAGAGGCATTTTGAAAGAAATAACTCCTTAACAACTATGAGGGTCTTTTACTAGAGGGCACTACCTGGCAGCATGGGTTCCGGCATGCGCTAAAGCCATGCTGGGACACATACGAGGTATGACAAAAAAGAAATGAGACTGTGGCAGCCACGCCCATGACTCGATGCCAATTGGCTAACCGCTTATGTCACTGTGTTGTGCAACATCTTGCCACTATTCTGCTATAATATTTTTCATCTCTCTCACTCTGTTTTCTTTTTCAGGTTTTTTTGTAGTACACTGCCCCATCACTTTGTCACACAACTGGACGTGGCAGAAATTTGGAGCAAAAAATCAACTTGAAATTTCTGGTTAAGTTGGAGAAGGGCCCAATTGAATGTCTCCAACTTCTCCAAAAGGCTTATGGAGAAGATGCAATGTCAAGGCCGCAAGTCTTCGAGTGACACAAACACTTCAAGACTGGCCGTGAGGAGGTGGAGGATGACCCCAAGTCAGGACGGCCTTCCACAACAAAGACAGCTGAGAACATTGACAGAGTGAACCAGCTGGTGCGGAGTTATCACAGATTGATGGTGCAGATGATAGCTGAGGAGCTCAGCCTGAACAGGGAGTCAGTGCAGACCATCTTGATGCAGGAGCTGGGGATCCAGAAGGTGTGTGCCAAGATGGTGCCCAAGCTTTTATCAGACGACCAAAGGAGCACCGGGTCAATGTTTGTCGAGACTTGCTAGAGAAGATTGGAGAAGATCCAGAGTTCATTGGCTGAGTTATCACAGACTTGGGTCTTCTAGTATGATCCTGAAAGCAAGAGAGAGAGCCTGCAGTGGAAGACTTGACTGTCACCCAGACCCAAGAAGGTGCGCATGTCCAAATCAAGGATCAAGGTCATGCTGATTGCATTCTTCAACCAGAAGGGAGTGGTCCATCATGAGTTTGTGCCTGAGGGTCAGAAAGACAACCAGCACTTCTACCAGCAGGTCCTTAATCGCCTCCATGACCGGGTTCGGCGCAGCAGGCGGGTTCTGTGGAGAGACAAGTCGTGGCTGCTCCACCATGACAATGCGCCCGTGCACACTGCGCTCAGTGTGTGATAGTTCTTGGCCAACAAACAGATCACAGCTCTCGACCACCCTCCTTATTCCCCAGATCTCGCACCATGCGACTTCTGGCTCTTCCCCAGGAACTCATTTTGCCTCTGTAGAAGAGATCAAGGCCACTGTGACAAAAGAACTTAGGGACCTCAAGAAGGAGGACTTTGCCGAATGCTTCTGTACGTGGCAGAAGCAAATGGAGAAGTGCATTAACTCTGAGGGGGATTACTTTGGAGGGAACAATGCATAATTTCTCTGTAGATGTAGGGGTATGTTTACTAAACTGCGGTAATGTCATTCGCGGTAGGTTCCGCGGTAAAGTAGAGATGCCCATATAAAGGCATGGGCGTTGCATCGTTACAGCAAGTTGACAACTAACGAGCGTTATAAGGTGCCTTGTAAAGCGCCTTGTTAGGCGCCTTGCAAGGCACCTTGCAAGGCGCCTTATAAGGCGCCCTGTAAGGTGTCCTGTAAGGTGCCTTATAAGGTGCCTAGTAAGGTGCCATATAAGGTGCCCTGTAAGGTGCCGTATAAGGTGCCGTGTAAGGTGCCATGTAAGGTGCCTTATAAGGTGCCTAGCAAGGTGCCTTATAAGGTGCCTAGTAAGGTGCCATGTAAGGTGCCTTATAAGGTGCCTAGTAAGGTGCCTTATAAGGTGCCTAGTAAGGTGCCCTGTAAGGTGCCTCATAAGGCACCCTATAGGGCCTCCTCTAAGCGCCATATTAGGCACCCTTGGACAAGGCACCGCAGAAGGCACCCTGGGCTATGGAACCATAGGTTATGGTGGCCTAACAAGGTTATGGTGTCCTAGGTTAGTGTGCCCTAGGGACTGCAAGGTGCCTCAGGATGACATGCAAGACCTGTGCGGAACATAGACAGATGTAGCCCTAACACTAGATAGAGCACTCAGGAAAGGCAATGAACAGGTGAGTGAAGGAGGGAGAAGTGGGAGCCACTGGACCTGCCATATCTGCGGGCTTCCCATGTGCCTGCCAGTACCGATGACAAACACGGTGGGGCAGCTGTACCACAGCACAGGGTGTTGGCAATGTAAAGTGCCAGAAAAACAGTTGGTAGCAGACAAAGGGAATACATGTCCCCCAGTGGAGGCAGAGGTGGCAGAATAGTTACAATGATGGGTGGACAGAGGAGTGGTGGTGCCATGCAGATCAGGCACAGGCGAGGCAAGCATGAAGAGGTGCAATGCAGGAAAGGGTATGACATGGGGTGGCAGCCTGCACTGGCAGACAGGACTCTACACAGCTGACAGACGCAGATAGACGGATCGAGGGAATATTGGCAATTGTGGCAAGGGTATTATGGGCTGGAAGCACAGATCTGCAAAAATATGACCTCTACAGGCATGCACACTATATGAGTAGTACAGGCATGAGAGGGGGGAACAATGGGGAACTGAACCCATGAACACTGCCAAGAATGGCACTGTATTAACCAGTAGGCTATACCCCCATGGTGTATGTCCCAGCAATGTCTGGGTACAGAAGGACTGCATATCTCCGCACAAATTGTCTGCTCTGAGTGCCAGGATAGGGTAACCCCACCAGTACCCATGATGCAATGCACATGCTGAATAGCTGTCTACAGCTGATCACCAAATGGGGTCTGCACCTCTCCGGTCCCCCAGCTTGGAAAGACGAACTGACAGTGCGTGATACTGGCACGGAGTAGCTACAGACCATGCCACTGTGCAGGTTCTGTGTTCACCCTGAGCAATAGGATGGGTGCCCAGCACTAGGTCCGCAGTACATGTGCTACTAGAGATAGGTCCTGCTGTACATCCCCATCACTACCAGTGTGTGACAGGTGTTCCGTGCAGTGCAGCCGAAGGTAATTTGGTGTCCATCTGTATCCTGCAGTCACATGTGGCCCTGTGGGACTAGACACCAGCCAGATTAGTGTGTACCCCGTGTGAGGGTCTGGCTGACATGGGCAGCTGTTGTCAGGGCAGAGGGGTTCCTAGAATTGCATGACGTGTGTGTAGCAGTGGCTGTATAGGTCACAGTGGTATGCACTACATACCCCAAAGGGCCCACATCACCCTTTTGTAGGTAAAGAATAGTGCCCCCGCCCAAGGGAAGCAACCTCCATTCTGTTTGTACGAGACAGCCCTCCAGGGTTGGTGGGCCAGAGCCATACCTATGACTGGGACAGTGGCAGACCAGCAGCAATGCTGGGGTTAGGTCTGGAAACCCCAAGTGCCTCCCACCACTGTCTGCCAGTCACCAGAAGACAGCAGTCAGACTGTACCTTAAAGGTGTTCCGACCATACACAGTCTAACTGCAGACAGTCCACCAGGAACTATGTGCAGCAAGCAGGCATCTTAGTGATTGGGACCCCAACACTGGGGAACACAAATATATCACTAGAGACAAATAGAGTAGAGCGCTATGTGGGAACCTAGACCTGCCATGGTCACTGCTCGTTCAGAGTGAGTGCCCTCCCAGCATGCCATTCTGGCACTACAGTGTCCTAGCCATTGCCCCACACCCTGTGAGGATGCATCCTGGCCAATCTGCCCTGTCCGGGCCATACCCAGAATACCTTGCTCCTCATTATGCATCTAATCAGGCTAACGCTGGTAACAGTGGGACATTTTGGGCCCAGTGAAGTGTGGGCAGCCACAGAACAATGGATAGACATACAAACACGCTCACTCCTTTTGCAGCATTATACAAAGATAGGGGTGGTTGGCAGCCCTGCCCGCCACACTAGTCCTGAGCACAGTGCCAACATTGCTAAACTGTGCAGGGGATAGTAGTAGTGCTCTGGTGATAACATCATCCCACTGCTGGGGCCAACAGCCTGCCGTTCTGTGCATCATTGGATTGTGGAGCCTGTGTGAGACATTGAAGGCTGTGTTGGCTTGCTATTTGACACGCTGAATGTTCCCGCAATTGTTTAAATGCTATTGTAGCTTCAAGTTATACTATTGAAGCCTGCATCACTGCTCCAGTAGGTTTACTAGTATCTGTTTTATTACACTGTTTTGCTCTGCACATACAGTTTTTACTCTGTATACCCCCTGAGGAAGGCGGCTTCGCCGAAACGCGTCGGGGTTTGTCCAATAAATACTACCAATATCTATCATCCTGACGATTCGTCTCTTGCTTTTTGTGTACCTGCACCACACTGATGCCATAGATGCATGGTAGTCCCTGGGGCTACCTGCACGTTTCCTCAGCCAGACCTTTTATGTTGCACTGCACACCACGTACTGCTGCATGGCATGGCCTAGGTCCACTGCAGGGAGGTGGCACTGCCCCCTCCAGTATGGGCACACGCCCCCCTGCTAAGCTGACGTGGCCATTTGCTGTCAGTGCTGGTAGTGCGCAGTCCCAGGCCATCCACTGTGTAGGTAGGCGCCTGCCTAGGGAGCGGGTTCTGGGGTGGGGGGCATACATGGACATCCTCATATCCCCCCATCACTGCCTACCACTATTGTGTCCCCTCCACATGGGGGCGGGATGGCTGGGTGTATGTCAGGTCTGTGCCCTAGCGACTATTGACTTAGGTGGACCAGGTAGATATTGGTGGATTGTGTTTGGCCTTGGTTAACTGCTGTCTTGCTGATCTCCGGTGTCTATGTTCCTATGTGCCACCTAGGCGCCCGCCTTGTCCACCCTGTGCCCCAGCTGCCCATGCTACATGTCCCGCCTGTGGCCCCCTATGCCCCATTTGCACCATCGCCATAGTGGCCATTCATACTTTGGCACTATGGTATTGCTGTACATGGAGCACTACTATCACAGTTTTTGGGCTCCCTGCCTGGGCTGTACATTGCTGACACGAAAATGGTTTCTCTCTCCTGCATATGTGCATCTAACGGCAGGTTTTCAATCGCGTTAGGATTCAGCTCTTCATATCAGCGTATTAGTGTGAATGGAGCCTCTCCCCGCCCACACTCCGCCCATTGACCCCTCTCTCCACCTTCTGTGGTGTTGACCACGCCGCGGAACGTGAACGATCGTTAAGTGACGTTAATGCGCGTTATGAGATGTTAACAATCGTTAATGTCTCATAACGCGCGTTAACGTTACTTAAAAAAAAAAAAAAAAAAAAGCAAAAGACATTAGAAAAAATATACACGTGCTGCTTCCTGTATCACAGCTCCACCCCTGGGCACAACGCAATCACGCACAACGTGATTGCGCAACAGACAGAAACTTGGATTTAAAGACGCTGTCGGCGGCGTCCGTCCCGGCAATCTCCTGCTCTCCCCCGATATTTTGTAGCCATCTCGTGCTGCTTCCTGTATCACAGCTCCACCCCTGGGCACAACGCAATCACGCACAACGTGATTGCGCAACAGACAGAAACTTGGATTTAAAGACGCTGTCGGCGGCGTCCGTCCCGGCAATCTCCTGCTCTCCCCCGATATTTTGTAGCCATCTCGTGCTGCTTTCTGTATCACAGCTCCACCCCTGGGCACAACGCAATCACGCACAACGTGATTGCGCAACAGACAGAAACTTGGATTTAAAGACGCTGTCGGCGGCGTCCGTCCCGGCAATCTCCTGCTCTCCCCCGATATTTTGTAGCCATCTCATGCTGCTTCCTGTATCACAGCTCCACCCCTGGGCACAACGCAATCACGCACAACGTGATTGCGCAACAGACAGAAACTTGGATTTAAAGACGCTGTCGGCGGCGTCCGTCCCGGCAATCTCCTGCTCTCCCCCGATATTTTGTAGCCATCTCGTGCTGCTTCCTGTATCACAGCTCCACCCCTGGGCACAACGCAATCACGCACAACGTGATTGCGCAACAGACAGAAACTTGGATTTAAAGACGCTGTCGGCGGCGTCCGTCCCGGCAATCTCCTGCTCTCCCCCGATATTTTGTAGCCATCTGTAAGCTGCTTCCTGTATTTGTATCTGTGTCAGTTACCCTTATTTACTTTGCTTACTATTATTTTGCCTTGTCCACTTCTGTATGTACTTAGTTCGCTACTGTCTCTCTATATATTGTTTGTATAGTTTTACCCGTGCCTCTGTTTCCCCCTCTCATTTGTCTTTCCTTTCCTAGCGTGCTGCTTCCTGTATCACAGCTCCACCCCTGGGCACAACGCAATCACGCACAACGTGATTGCGCAACAGACAGAAACTTGGATTTAAAGACGCTGTCGGCGGCGTCCCGCGCCGTGGCGGTGCGCGCCGTTGGCGCGCGCCCAAGGAGCGCACCCAAGGAGCAGGACGTGCTCCTTGGGCGAGCTCCTTGGGGCGGCGACGTGGGCGACAGATTTTCCTCACTACGTGACACCTCCACCCCACTCCTGCCAGCTCCAAGCGCAGCTCACTTTAATTTCTTGACGTTCCTTAACTCATTTACTACAGTCAACCGTGAGTATCTCTCTGAGCGCTCTTTCACTTGCTTCACCTTTTGTATTCTGCTGCTCTCCCTGTCGGTCATGTCGGCCATCCCGGTATTCTGGGGTCGTCGTCCTCTGCCCCCTTCCTTATCAGTTGCTCGGTCTATGGCCCTTTCTCGAGCTCACTTACGTCCTGTGGCACTGGCCCCCCCCTCCCAAGCTCTCACCTACTCCTCCCTGCCGCTCACTGGTCTTGCTATACCAACGCCCCTCCGACTGAGTCTGCTCAATTGCCGCTCCCTGCGTTCAAAAACTGCATTAATTTACGATCTTATTGATCGAGAGCATTTAGATGTTCTCTTCTTGGTTGAAACCTGGCTCAAGGAGGGAGAGGAGGCCCTCCTTCACAGTTGCCTTCCTCCTGGCTATGATGCAATATCTGTTCCGCGCCTTTCTCGGGCAGGTGGTGGAGTTGCGGTAATTTACCGCTCCTTGCTACCCCTCTCCAAACTTTCTTCTGCTTCCTTGACTTATTCTGAGTCTCTTTTACTTCAGATGAGTTGCTCACCTGCTCTTCAATTTCTTCTGATTTATCTTCCTCCATCCTCATCTCCCCCCATCTGGGACTCTCTTCTGGCGTCTGTCTCTGACCTGGCCCTTCAATTCCCTTATCTTCATTTACTGGGGGATTTCAACGTTCATTTTGATGCCCCTACCTCGGCCAGGGACATTGCCTTCTCCGCTTTACTCCGTGATCTCTCACTATGTCAGCACGTTTCTTCACCTACCCACGTTGCAGGACATATCCTTGATTTGATCATTTCCCCACTGTCTTCCCCATTTACCATTTCGGTTCCTTCAGTAATTTCCATACCCTGGTCAGATCATCTATACCTCTTGTTCACTTTTCAGGCCCCTCCCTTGATTCCCCCTCCCCTCTCCCCCCTACCCATTCCTCCAGACACTTTAATCCAACCACTATACAGGCTTTTTCCGCAGCTCTCTCTCCTCTCCCATCTGATTTCCCTTCTCGGTCACCCTCCTCTCAGGTCACAACGTGGAATCTTGCGCTTTCACGCACCCTTGACCAAGTTGCCCCCATCAAACCCGTCAAATCTCGGCGCCGTACTCACCAATCATGGTATCATGCTGGGCTCTCTCTTCTTCGCTCTCAGCTACGAAGAGCTGAGCGTCTCTGGTGCAAGGCCCCCTCTGCCTCCTCCTATCACAAGTTTACATCCTGTCATGCCCATTACCGCTCCGCTATTCACCAGGCGAAATGCTCTTTTTACACCTCCACAATCATAGCTGCCCCCAATAGATCCCGCCAACTCTTTGCTACATTGAACACTCTCTCTCGCCTGCAGTCATCCTCTGTTCAAGGTTCTTCTCCTCCCAACACAGTTCCTAGCCCCACCACCCTGGCGTCCTTCTTCTCTGATAAGATCCAGAACCTTCGCTCCTCTCTCCCTCACTGTCCACAAGCCCTACCATCGCCCCCGCCTGTCTCTCCCCCATGTACTCCGTGTCTCTCCCATACGTGGTCCTCCTTCTCCTCTGTCTCCTCTTCAGAATTACTTCATTTTCTGTCTACCACTAGGAAGACTACCTGCGATTTAGATCCTATTCCTTCCTCATGGCTCTCTGAACCCCCTCCCGCACTACTGCAACCTCTTCTGACTATCATCAATTCTAGCTTATCCTTTGGTGTCTTCCCTACCTCTTGGAAACATGCCTCAGTTCGTCCCCTCCTAAAACAACCAACCCTTGATCCCTCAAATCCCGCTCACTATCGCCCAGTTTCCAATCTCCCTTTCTTTTCTAAGCTTTTGGAAAAAGTGGTTTTCTCCCAACTTTCTCACTATCTTGCTGTTTCACTGTTTCTTCACCCCAGGCAATCCGGCTTCAGACCTGGTTTTAGTGTTGAATCCACAATCACTGCTGTCCTAAATGAAATTCACACTTCTCACGACCAGGGCAATATCACTCTAGCGGTATCACTTGATCTCTCGGCAGCATTTGACTTGGTCGATCACACCCTTCTTCTCTCTCGTCTTCGGGATGCGGGTATTTGCGGTTCAGTTTATCATTGGTTTCACTCCTTTCTCTGTCATCGGTCCTTTGCGGTTTCCTCCTCCAATTCTCGCTCCAATCATTTTTCACTCCCTTGTGGTGTCCCTCAGGGCTCTATCTTGGCGCCACTACTGTTTAATGTTTTTCTTGCACCCCTGGCACTGATCATTCAACAATCTGGGATTTCGAGTTACTTCTATGCTGACGATATCTTCCTGTTGCATCACACCTCCTCATCCTGTCCTGATATATCTCCTTTAGAAAATTGTTTGTCCTCTGTTTCTTCGTGGCTTTCTTCTAACTGCTTAATCCTTAATGTAAATAAGACTGCTGCAATCTGGTTCCCCCACACTTCCCCTACACCCTCACTTGCTCCATCACTTGCAGGCTCTACCATAACTGTAGTTCCCAAGCTTCGCTACCTTGGAGTCTTCCTTGACAGTGCTCTCAGTTTTCATGATCATATCTCCCACATTTCTCGGTGTTCGTTTTTATGTCTCCGAAAAATCCGTGCTGTTCGCCCCTTTCTGTCCACTCAAGCCCTTACCACTCTTCTTCTCTCTTTAGTTATTACCAGATTAGATTTCTGCAACACTATCTTCGCCGGTCTCCCCCAAAATCAAAAACATCGTCTTCAATTGATACAAAACACAGCTGCTCGCATGATCCTCCACGCCTCCCCCCGCGACCATGTCACCCTCTGCTATATCACCTTCATTGGTTACCACTTGACTACAGGATATCTTTCAAAGTTCTCACCCTAACTCACAAAGCCATCTATCACTCAACACCTGCTTATCTTTCGGATCTACTGACTTATCATACCCCTTCACGCAGTCTTCGATCCATACACATCAACCGTCTTCATCTTCCAGCATCCTCCAAAGCTCATCTGCAATCCACCAGGAAATCGGCCTTTTATTATTTAGCACCCTCTCTCTGGAACTCTCTCCCCACCAACCTCCGTACAGAAGAATCCTATCCCAAATTCCGCTCCCTTCTCAAAACTCACTTCTTCTCTCTAGCTTTTCCCTTCTAACTCTCCTTTCCTCTGTCTTTTTTGGCTGCAATCTGGATATCTATTCTGCTCCTCTTTCTCTCTCCTTCTATCATATATTGTAACTTTTATCTTTCTCACTATTGATTTTATATTGTAAACCGCCTCGATGTTGTGGGAGGCGGTATATTAAATGTGAAATAAACAATAAACAATAAACAATAACACGCGTTATGTAACATTACCGCAGTTTAGTAAACATACCCCTTTGTAATAAAACATTTATGGAACAGTCTCGTTTCTTTTTTGTCACACCTCGTATTACCAGGTAGCACAGGACGATGACAGTGCAGGATGAGCCCATGCTAACTACACATTGTGTGTTAGAGGCACGAATGGACAGGGTAGGAATGGAGAGTGGGTGTGGTGAGTTTGGCGCAGTTAGCACTGTGTTAACACCATGTGCCAACTGTATAGCATGTGCTACGAGACAAGACTCCATGTTAACTGCCAGGGAAATGCTTTCCATGCCCTATCAGTTAACGCGGGAGTGTTGCACATAACGTGTGCTAATCACATATTAGGCAACAGCTTGGTGCCTGTTAGGAAAAGACCCCCCCCCCCTGTGTTATAGTGTATTAGAGGGCCCAACATTCAAAAGGACTGATATGGCTAACAGGACCTGCTAACCACATGAACCTTGGTGAGCTCATTATTTATTCCTACTATCCAGATAGTGATCGGACAGTCCATGGGCAAAACTGGCAATTATCTGAATTGTGATGATTTTCAGTGCCATTATGAAGGTCATTCTATAACATGAATAAGCTATTTGAACATGTGTCATAGATGTTTTTCAAGCAAAAACATTTAAAACGTATTTTGAAAACCCTGCGTCCCTGCACATCTATGGCACTAGCACGGGAATCTCAGAATGAGGCGGAACAGAGGTGTGGTCAGCCACGGAAACATATAAAGAATATTCAGGAAAGGCCCATGTATGTTTTCAGTGTTTTCTGCAGACGTCCTGTTTATTCCTGTGGAAACGTGGCATAAGGCCAGGATTTAGAAAATATTCTGCTCTGCTCTTCATTGCATCACATATTGAAGAATGGTTGTGACTATTAATTTTTGAACTGGTATGTCTGCATTCTGGAAAAACACAAGATGCAGGTTTAAAGAAAGGAAAGCAGAGGTGAGAGAAGGTTGTAAGGTAAAGAAACATTAATAAATACCTCTACATAAATATTAAGAAGAGCAACAGTGTTTTTTCTGGCTATGCTCACATTTGATATTTGTGCTAAAGGAGCTAATCTAGGGTTCCCTAACAATTCCTATGTTTTGAAAAATGGGCCTGTTGATGGAGGGATAGTATATGAGTGAGTATGGAAAAGATTCTTGTTTGGGTGAGAAACAGATCAGCTGTTCTTGACAGGTGCAGGGCATCTTTTTGGCAAAAATATGTTTTTGGTGACTGCAAGTGAGATTGTGTATGTGTGTGTGTGTGTGTTTGAGTGTTTCATGGGAGGATATGGTGTGCTCATCCACAATTCTGGGGGGACATGAATGCCTGGCCAGTACCTGTCCCATAGGGATGACCATAGCATCACCAGGTGCCAGTGTGAATAGGCAAAAAAAAAAATCAGAAAAGGTTCTCTATAGTTAAATATCAAAACATATCCCTGTCAATAAAAAGGGATTCTCAGAATGAGAGTATTCAACAGTGCAAACAGCACTAATACATGCCCAAAGGCACTTAGCATTGTACAGATTGTTATCAGAGATGACCAATGCAGGAATAGCTAAGGAGTTCTTCTACTGCCATGTATGTGGGTATTTTCACTCTCCGCCCCATCTATATGGAATTCCCTCCCAGATGACTTGATAGCCACTGTGGACACTAAAGACTTTAGGAAAAAACTAAAGACGTTCCTATATGTGGAACACTTTGGGAATATCACTTAGTACAATGTAACGAACTCCAATCAATAGACGATCCATGACCTCACTATGTGCACTTAGCTCACATTAATTAGGCACTCTCCAGCACCTGCCACTATGATCTGTATATAAGTTCTTAGTTTAAAATCCATGCATACCATTTCCCTCTCATATCCTATTGTTGCAATGTAACCGGTTCAAAGTTATAATGTAAACCACTTTGATTGAAAGATAAGGTGATATAGAAAACTGGTTAAATAAATAAATAAAAATAAATAAATGCTGTAATGCAAGGTATGTCATGACAAGCCTATCACTTTCTATTTGCTTTAATACTATCTTTGAGTGCATTGAGATTACTTTGCAGAGTTCTGGGCATGCAACAGACTTGTTTATATAGTCTAGTTTGCATCAACATTTATGTATCATTGGTATTCATGGGTAGTTTGCATCAGCACAACAGTGAACGAGAGGAGCAGCTTAGGAAATGTATGTTTTACAGAGGACGCGTGGCCATCCATGGGTATATGGCAGAGATGGGCAGAATTGGAAAAGTCCATCATTTCAAAATACGGTAAGTGCAGGGATGTCCATTGCTGTTTGCTGCGTATACCCGTCTCTCATAAGCCATAGTGCTTTGTTTGTGTCATGCCAGAAATGTCTATGTCCCCGATTTCAGAACTGCAGACACATCTATAACCGCAGGTGCAGAATTAGGTTTAAAACAGGCCCATTTTCAGTTTGGATGTGCCGGTGGATCAGACATGCATGTTATGGAATTGGGCTCCACATGGATAAGTTTCTGGATAATTTAGGACAGGAAAAAAGCTGTCCTAAGTGTATATGGATTGGCTATCCACAGAGCAGCTCAAAAGTGCCGCTATCCGCTGCCACTGTTGACCACAAAATCTGGATATTCAGCAGCAACCACAATGAGGCCAATTCCCATTGGGGCATGATTGGCCCTTCTGGATGTCCAAAATCTGGACAGGCAAGTCCTGCACCCAATTCTGATCCCCCACAGGATCAGAATTGGGCGCAACAGGCCTGGACAGGCAGGTCATGCCCCAATTCCGAGGGCCTAGATGTCCATCCCGTTCCCCGCATAATGCAGCCGCAGCTTCTGCATGGAGCCTGGTGCCATGGCGTCCCATCACCATGGCACCGGGATGCCATGCAGGAGTCCCAACTGCCAGCCGGCTCCTGCTGTGCACAGTTCCCTACCGCCCATCCCCCAATCGGGCCTCCAAGGCGGGATCGGGCTGGGGGAACCTCCTGCCCCCATTCACCTCCTGCCGGATCCTCACTGCTTCCACCGCAATTGTCGGGGGAACTTATTCTGTCTCCGAAGTGGAATATGTTCCCTGTTCAGGCTACACCCCTGGACATACACCCCCGGAATCTGCTCTGTACGTCTTGGCCAGGGTCCCATAAGAACATAAGATATGCCATACTGGGTCAGACCAAGGTCCATCAAGCCCAGTATTCTGTTTCCAACAGTGGCCAATCTAGGTCATATGTACCTAGCAGTCCCGCCTTTGGCCCGCCCTCGCTCCTCTTCCGGCCTGCACCTCTTCCAGCCTGCCCCTCCTGCACCCATACAGAGCTCCCCGCACATCTCCTCTGTACATACAGGGAGCTCTATGTTGGGAATCAACCCCCTGGCATTTAGCGGGGATGGACGTCCAAACCGGACGTCCATCTCTGCTAAACATGACTTGGAATGACCCCCAGTCTGAATACTGTCACTGAATATCTGGACTTTCTTCACCTGTGGTGGCTGATATTTAAAAAAAAACAACTTACCGACGCAGTTTCAATATCGGCCTGAAAGTTTACATAATGAGCATTTTTTGGAGGGGTGGGGGGGGGGGTGTTATTTCTGTGGAATCCCAAGGCTGATCCAGCCCATTTTCTAATTCATTGTGTCTTTTCATTGAATTTTCCACCATACCAAAACTGGTCCCATTCTGGTCCATTTTCAGAGAGTTAGTTTGCCCTCAGAAATAATCAACCTCTTATGTATAATTTCTTTCTAACATTGATTGGATAAGAAAGAATACACATATTTGCCTTAACAGTTTGTAACTTTTCTGTGAAAAAGCATTCTTCAATTTGTCTATAAAGCAACTACTAAAATCTTAGGGGTATGTTTACTAAACTGCGGTAATGTCATTCGCGTTAGGTTCCGCGGTAGAGGCAGAAATGCCCAAATAAGGACATGGGCGGTACATCGCTACACATAACGCGCGTTACAAAGCGCCATAGAGTAACGAACGTTAGAAAGCACCATGTAAAGCGCTATGCAAGGCGCCCTGTACGACGCCCTATAAGGCGCATGATAAGGTGCTTAGTAAGGCATCCAGAGCTGTAGCACAATGGTTAATACACTGACTGATGGTGCAGGGATCATGAGTTCAATCCCCCTGTGGCTCTAATGAGTAAAACTGGCAAGACATTTCCCTTTACTTTAAATCAGTGCTGTCTGAGGCATTTTGTTTTGTAATATAAATTAGTGCTGCCAGCAAACACACCCTCACAGGGCCGTAACCTAAGGTGCCACATAAGGCACCCTATAAGGCACTCCAGAGGGTACATTATAAAGTGCACTGTCCGCCAAGGCACCCTATAATGTTCCCTATGGGGCGCCTTATAAGGCGCCTTATAGGGCGCTTCATAGGGCGCCTGATGAGGCACCATAAAGTGACAGCACAGTGAGGGTGTTTTTGCTGGCAGCACCAATTTAAATTAAAAAAAGAAAATGCCTCAGACAGTCCTACCAAATAACCCCACTGTGGGATCAAACCCATGACCTCCAGCTCCACAGGCAATAAAGCAACCAGTGGGCTACATGTCTAGTGCTACTAACAAGCCCCTGGCTGGCTACTGAAGGACTTCAGGTCACCACAGAAATTGCTGTGGTTACCAGGATTTGGGTTAACCCACTCGTACCCATGGTACACTGCACATGCAGATCAGCAGTCTACAGATGATCACAAGATGGGGTATGCACCCCCACAGCACATCGGACTGGTAGGGGGAACTGACCATTTGTGTTACTGGCACAGAGTAGCTATAGACCGTCACAGTGTGCAGGTCCTGTGCTCACCCTGAGGGTGAGGTGGGATGCCCAGCACCATTTCCGCAGCACCTGACTTTGCTGAGATAGGCTATACTGCAGGTCCCCATCAGTGCCAGTGTGTGATAGGTAGTCCTTGCAGACACACCTAGGATATGCCTGTGTCCATCTGTATTTCACATCTAGCCCTTGTGGATGATGATGCACCCAGAATAGTGCATACCCTGTATGGATGCCATGGTCACATGATTTAGGTGAATGGGGGAGGACCCACAGGCGGATCACATATACCCCCCCCCCCCCCAAACTCACCTTCTGTGGCTCAGGGTGGGGGACAGGATCTCACACCAACAGAACCATATTCTACCCCCCTGCAATGGTGACAGTAGAGGGGACCATCAACACCAGTCCTGCTGGGGAATGGACAGCCTACAGGGCAGTCAATGGAGATCTGTACGCATCCATAAATAAGGCAATGGCAGACAGTAGGCCTGGAAATGCACAACTGCTCCCCACCACCATCTGACATTCTCCAGCAGCAAGCACAGTGAGTCACCAGCTGCTGCACCCTGCAAGGTGTTCCAGCCAAACACATACTAACTGCAGACAGTCTGCTAGCTAGTCCATAGTGCTTGTTCCTGGAGAAGATGTGAGCACACCCACCAAGCAGATAAGTCAGTGATTGGGCCACAGAAAACAGAACCCATATATATCATTTAAGAAAAACCCTGTATAACACTATGGGGGAACCCAGCCATGCCGTGGTCACTGCTCAGTCAGGGTGAGAGTGACCTCCCAGCAGGACATGCTGTGGCTACCCTGTCCGTGCATGTGGTGGCCAGGCACGACAATGTCCCAGCCATTGCCCTATGCTCTGTACAGATGAATCCAGGCCAGGCCACCCTATCCAGGCTATTCCCACAGTACCTTGCTCCTCATTATGCACATTGGCAGGCCAATACTGGCAACAGTGCTAGCAGTGTGGGCTGTGGAGGGTGTTTGCAGCCACCACACACTGGATAGACAGACACATACTCCCTACACCTATGCCAGCATTGTGCAACTATAGAGGTGTTTGGCAGCCCTGGCCACCACACCAGTCCTAGGCACAGTGCAGGCATGGCTATGGTACGCAATACTGTTGGGGTCACTCCCCAGGGTGGTAAACACCGTCAGACACAAAACCTGTAGCACACTCCACAGACATCAGAAAGGTTGCTATGATGCAGCTCACTCAGAAATTTGTACTTAACTTTGGAATTGCTGTCTGCCAGTAATCATAGCAACCTTTTGATAGCTGTGTACTGTATTCCCAGGTTTAGGGTGGCATTGCTAAGGTATGCAAGTGCTAGTATTGGGAGATGCACGCAGGGCCCAACATCCTGCCTCTCCAGGAGGCTTCTGTTAATGGGGCCTGTGGGTGCGGGTGTTTCTGCCCCTGTTGGCCGCTGCTCTAGGGCAGGGTTCCCAACTCCGGTCCTGGTGGGCCACACACTGTTTGGGTTTTCATGCTGTCCCTAATGAATATGCATGGCAGATATCTGCATACCATGGGGGCAGCGCATAGAAATGCAGCACAGGCATCTTTATTAGCGACAGCATGGAACCTGAATGGTATTTGTCCCTCCATGACTGCATTTGGGAGACTCTGCTCTAGGTAATGTGCATATTTATGGTGTCTGTGCTCTGTAGGGTAAAACGTAGGTGTATTGGGCATGTTTCTGTTATCTGCAATAAAGGTTCCGTCTTTCTTACCATGGTTTATTACTGGGTAAAATATAGGGACAGGGTTGGCAGGAACCACAGCAGGGACTTGAACCTGTGACTTTCTGCTCCTGAACACATTGGCTGTGGGTACTGCACCACCGTGTTGCCACAGGAACAGTTCGCTCCCTGGAGATATCATGACTGTTTGTCAGATGGAGCCTGTCTGTTGCAGTGCACGGCACCCACCTAAATGGGGCTAGGCCATGGTCTGCTGCGGCCAGATGCCACTGCCCCCTCCGCCACCAGCACCCCTCCGCCACCATGCTGCCATGCCCTTCTGCTGGTGGTGCGCAGTCTCAGGCCATCCAGTGTGAAGGTAGACGGCCGCCTATGGTGCGGGTTCTGGGGTAGGGGTGCCTGCATAGACGTCCACGCTTCCCCCCAGCACCGCCTACCACTGTTCTGTGCCCTTGGGGGTAGCTGCTGGGTACTATCCCCTGTGACACTGTGGGGAACACAGTCGTGCCCATGTTGGGCCTTCATAAGTTGCTGTCTGGCTGCTCTGCTGTTTCAGCATTCGTATGGGCCACCTAGGCATCACCCTAGTCCGCACTGTGGCCCAGCTGTACCACAGCATGTGCCGCCTGTGGACCTCTGTATCCACTTTTCCAGCATCTGTCCAGTTGCCCATTCCGACATGCCCACCCTGCTGTGTGCAACATGTGCACGCCATAGGACACCTGGCCAATAACAAGGGAAAGCCCTGGTCAGCGCTATTTCACTGTGGGATCATTCACCTTGTCGGGGAACAGAACATAGACCCTTCCACGATTAATATCTTTTTTTGGGAGCTTTCTCAGTAGTGTTTTTTGCTGTTTCCCAATATTATCACTATTGGCCAGCTTGGTTAAGTTTTTTTCCAGTTTGTTGAGGTCATTTTCAATGTTTATGTGCCCTTTTGTTCTGTGCACATGTATCACACTTATCACTTTTTGTATGTTTCCCTGCCTATGCTGTACATTGCTGACACTTAAATGGTTTCTCTCCCCTGCAAATGTGCATCTAACGGCAGCTTTTCAATCGCGTTAGGATTCAGCTCTTCAGATCAGCGCGTTAGTGTGAATGGAGCCTCTCCCCGCCCACACTCCGCCCATTGACCCTTTCTCTCCGCCCTCTCTCCACCTTCTGCGGTGTTTTACCGCGCCACGGTACGTCTATGATCGTTAAGTAACGATAACGCGCGTTATGAGACGTTAACATCTCATAACGAGCATTAACGTTACTTAACAATCGTTAACGTTACATAACACGCGTTATGTAACGTTACCGCAGTTTAGTAAACAAACCCCTTAGTAGCTTTAAATACTGTTTACAATATAAGTGCTCGCTATTGTAATAAGTAGAGAAAGTGTGCAGAGCTTAGCTCATAAAATTCTTTCCAATCCATCTATGAGTGCATGTGTATGCATGCACGTGCACACTCATTTGTTTGTAAATATGTTGCCTGTATGAGGGTGTATGAGTGTGTGTGTGTCTTATGTCTGTGTTTTGTTTGTGTATGTGTGAGTCCTGCCAGTCTGGAAGTCCTTTCAGTGGCTAAACACATTGGATAGCAGACTGGGGGCACAACTTCCAAGAGCAAATTTCGTCCTTTCAGTCTTAACTCTTGGGGATAATTAGAAATCCTGAGTTAGGACCAGCATACACTGAAAGGCTTTTGGCACTCACTCCAACTCCCTCTCTCTCAATAACACCTCAGGCTAGAATTTGTGTTTTGAATCAAAGGGTTTACTTCAATAAAGATAAATGTCACTGACTCTGCCTGTATCTCTCCTCTTACTCACTAAGAAAGAAAATGTAACCCTTGATGTTCTCTGTAACTAAACTAGATATCTTTCTTCTGACTTGCTGGCTTAAACTGTCTCTATATTCTGGATGTTCTACTGATTCTGACTGCCTGGTAATAAGAGTGCTCATTATTTTAAAATTGAAATATAACTAGGGGGTATGTTTACTAAATGTCGTTAAGGTAACAGGTGTTAACGGCAGCGATAAGGAGTTTTACATGCGTAAAGGGCGCTGGGCAAGTAGGGAGCGTTATGGCGTAAAGAGTGCTATCGGCCATTAATGCGCTTTAAAGGGACATCGGGGGTTAAGGTGACAAGCATGCACCTTAACATCTAAAAACGGCTGTAAACCTAATGCTGGATAAAGAGCACCAAGGAAAGTCAATGGGGTATGTTTACTAAAGGGCATTAAGGTAACAGGTGTTAATGGCAGCAATAAGTGGAGTTATATGCGTAGAGGATGCTGGATGGGTAGGAGGCATTCCAGCATAAAGGGTGCTATGGGCCATTTCACATGCGTTAACAGGACATCGGGCGTTAAGGTGACAAGCATGCAACTTAACATCCAAAAATGGTTATAACTCTAATGCTGGATAAAGGAGCACCAACGAAAGTCAATGTAAAGGTGATGGATGGAAGAACAGGTGGGAGCTGATGGACCTGCCATATCTGTGGGCACCATACGTGGAAACCAGTAAAGTGGACAAGCATGTGGGAGGCAGCTGTACCGATGCACAAGGGGTGCAAAATGTAAAATGGTGCAACGTCAGTGTGTGGCATAGGATGGGGAAGACATATCTCTTGTGGAGCCAGAAGCGTCAGGATGTGTGCAGCAACAGGAGGATAGAGTAGGAGTGGTGATGTGCAGATCAGGCACAGGAGAGGTGTGCGTGAAGAGCCATAATGCAGAAAAGAGTACCAGTGTAGGCCACGTGTAGCAGCTTGCACAAGAAGACATGACTGCACAGAGCTGACAGAGGCAGATGGATGGGCTGAAGGAAGGAAGGCGACTGAGGAGAGGGTAGTATGGGTAGCTGCACCAATGTGTCATAGGTACCATACCCAATGTATTTATACTGTGCATGAAAATGTGTGCCAGTGCCAGTTGGAAGGCCTGATACCAGGCATGTAGGACTCACACCTGTCCCAGCCACACAGCCACCATACAACAGTTCAGAGAAATGTGCAGATAACAACTGCACAGGTGTCATCCAAATTGGGCACGTACAGACATGAGGTGATACCTGCAGGTCGTTATCCAAGACATAGGATGTGTCCACATGTACTGCAGAGATGTTAAGGAGCCAAAGCTGTACAGTTAGAGTAATGATGTCATACATGACTCATGGTGCCCAAGTAGGTTACAGCTGTGTGCATGTAACTGCCTGTTAGTATATCACTGTATCGCTGTAGCAGTGCAGTCATATCGGGGTAGATCTTACCATCAATTGGTAATATCTCATGATAAACAGGGACTGTACGGACCTGCAGTCAGCTGAGCCATTGGTGGGTTAAGTGATCAGTTCAAGGTCACAAATAGGTGTTGTCAGTCCATGAAGGTTGTGACAGACATAAAATGCAACAGAAGCACATTCTGCAATGTCACATATGGAGTGGTAGTGGGCCTCCTGGTATCTTGGCCACCAAGCCATTGCTATGACCATCATGCCATGCTTCGAAGCAGGTGCCTGACATCTGCAGGGTGAACATGTCTGACCCCCTGCAATGGGCTGCAGCAGAGTCAATAAAGCCATGCTCTCAGAAGGCCATGATGGGGAACAGCATGTTTGCTGATCCAAAGTGTGGCCGGAATGCATGACAAAGTAGAAGGATGCAAGATCTGCAAGTCACAGCAGAGCCTGGACAGTTACAGGTGGGGAAATGACCTGAATAACACACAGGCGCAAAATGAACAAGTGGGAACTGAATCCTTGTCCTCTACATATGGGGGACATTGCACAGATGAGTGTACTACACCTCCACATCTCTCTAGCCTGCAACATTTGGAGTCAAAGAGCCTGCAGGTCTCTGCCTAAACTGTCTGCTGTGTGAGCTGGTATAGGTTAACCCCTCCAGTACCCATGATGCACTGAACAAGTGGAACAGCAGTTTGCAGCTGATCACCAAATGGAGAATGGATCGATCCATCACATCAGCTCAGTATGACACACTGACAGTGTGTGCTTTAATCACATAATAGCTACAAACCGTGCTACTGCGCAGTTTCAGCATTCACCCTGAGAGTGAGGATAGGCACCCAGCACCTGGTCTCCAGAACTTGGGTTACTAGAGATGGTCTCTGCCTTCTGTGCTGTGGATTTCCATCACTAGTGTGTTATGCTAGTCACTTTGTTTTCTGCACAATTGCAGCATGCTGTATGTGCTAATCACATTTGGTTCTCTGTTCTATTCTTTTTAAATAGGGATTTTCCTAGAGCAGTGCATATCAGTACCCAGTGTTAAACTGTTGATGCTATCTGCTGTGGGGGTGTTGCTAGAGTTCTTCTGGCCCTACATTTACTACAGGGAGTAGGCTTGGAACACCTCCTGTCCTAACCACCTAGGACTAACAATCACCCACAGCAAGCACAGTTAGACTGCACCTGCTGCCCACCACTGGGTTTTCCAGCCATGCATATGCCAAATGCAGACAGTCCGCTGGTCAATACACATTGCATGTGCACAGAACAACCATGTGCCATGGTCACTGCTCGATCAGAGTGAGAGTGCCCTCCCAGCATGACATGCTGTGGCCACCTAGTCCATGTACATAGCAGATGGGCACTATGATGTCTCAGCCATTGACCCTACCTCTAATGCAGACACATCCTGGCCAACCCATAATGCTATGCTCCTCATCATGCACATTTGCAGACTAACGCTGGGAACAGCTTAGATAATGTGAGGCTCAGTGAGGTGCAGAAAGTCACAAAACAATGGAGAGACATACACACTCACATCGCCATGGTGCCTGCCACTTTGGTCTCGATATCAGCTCAAACATTGTTAACATGTGCTCATTGTGCAGGAGCTAATAGCATGCTCTGATGTTAATGCCTGCTCAATGTGCCGGTGCTAACAGCCAGACTCTCCATCCAGTTGTGGATAGTGGAGTCTGTCTGTGTGGCTGATGGATGTTTGTACCCTTGCTGGCCAATTCATTGGCGGTTGCAAATGCTGGTGTTGTACCTGCACTGCAGGCTGAGGTTTAGCCACAGGGTCATGCAATGCATGATCCACAGCCAGGACTTGAACCTGTGACTCACTACTCATATATACACCAACTGGGTGCATTGAACCATATGGTTCCAACAGTCCCTGGGGCTGACATACTTCCCATCAAACAGACCTTGGCGCATGCTGCAATGCGCACAATGCACAGGATAAGGACATGACTTTGGTCTGCTGCAGGCGGGTGCCGCTGCCTCCTTTGCCAACAGCCCCACACCATGCTGACATGTCAGTGTGCTGTCAGTGTTGGTGGTGCACAGTCCCAGCCCATCCAACATGCGGTTCGGCGGGTGCCTAGGGCACAAGGTCCAGATGGGGGGGTAAGAGGCATACATGGATGGCCACACAGCCCCCCAACCATCTGCCTCTGCAGGGACCCCATCACCACCTGCTAATGATATGTCTCGGGAGTTGGGGAGGATGACAGCTACAGCTGCTGGCACTATCGGCCTCTTCCCCCACAGCTGGGTTCAGCAGTAGCAGGGAGGGCCAGCTGGGATCTCTGCCTCGGGTGCCAGGACACTTGGATCGCCCCATGTGGCACATCTTTCCACAGCAGTAACATGTTTGTGTGCTGCCACTGTCACTGTGGGATCATGACAGATGTCACAGATGGCAATGCGGATGGCAGGATACCCCTATGAGGAGAGGCTAAAGAGGATGGAGCTCTTCAACCTTGGGAAGAGACAGCTGAGGGCTATAAATTAATGACTGGAGTGGAATAGGTAAATGTAGACTGATTATTTATACCATCAAAATGTAGAACGACTAGGGGACATACAATGACGCTATAATTTAACCCATTTAGAACTACTAAGGGAAAATATTTTTTCAGTCAACTTGAAGTCAAACTCTGGAATTCATTGCATATTTGCATATGGCATATTTTCTGACCTTATGTACTTATGTGCCACCTGGGCAGTTGCCTGGTCTACCCTATGAACCAGCAACCCCCAGTGTATGACCCATGTGCCACCTCCTTTGCCCCCATTTGCACAACCAACATAGGAGAGAGAGCCTAGTTTAACGTCTGAAATGTTATGCACAGACAGGGGACCCCAAGAGAGTGATAGTAGTGCTCCATTAGCAGCAACAGCATAGTGCCCAAGTATGAAAGAGCACCATGCTGATGGTGCAAATGGGGCAAAGGAGGGTGCATGTGGGTCATGCATTGGGGGCTGCTGGTGCACAGGGCAGACCAGGCAATTGCCTAGATGGTACATAAGAACATAAGATTTGAAAATATGCCAGACTGTGTCAGTCCAACAGTGGCCAATCTAGGTCACAACTACCTAGCAGTTTCCCCAAAAGACACACAGGATCCACAGTGTGTGTATTGTGTAAGCAGGGGATAGTCTGAGCTCCTCTTTAGTAATGGTTTATGAACCGTTCCCCAGGAATCTGTTCAAACTTTCTGAAACCCAGCTACACTAATTGCTTTTACAACATCCTCCTAGGAAATTAAAGCCAGAGTTTGAATACGCGCTGAATGAGAAACCATTCCCTTCCAATTGTCCTTAATGGGCCACACTGTAGCCACATTGAATGTCCCTTAGTCCTACTACATTTTGATGGCCTAAATAATCGATCTACATTTACCCAATCCACTCCAGTCAATATTTTATAGACCTCTAACATAACACCCCTCAGCCATCTGTTCTCCAGATTGAAGAGACAACATTGGCAAGCAGTAATGGGGTCCCTGGAGAGGCTGATGGTTGTGAGGGGTGTGTGGCTGTCCATGTATGTCTCTGCTCTCCCCCCCTGGACCCTAGGCACCCGCCAACCTGCATGTTGGCTGGTCTGGGATTGCGCACCACCAACACTGACAGCACATGGGTATGTCAGTATGGAATTGGGGGTGTTGATGGAGGGGGCAGTAACACCCGCCTGCAGTAGACCAAAGCCATGCCCTGATCCAGTGTGCTGTTGTAACCATGTGACAGCACTGTGTTGCACTACACACAGTTGGTGTATATAAGAGCAGAAGGTCATAGGTTCAGGATCTACAGTGCAGGGAAAACACCATGTGCAACCCCCCAATAATTCAGCCAACAAGGGTACAAACACTCACACAGACAGGCTCCACTATCCTTAGCTGGATGGAGATTCAGGCTGACAGCACCTGTACACTGAGCGTGCATTAACATCAGCGTGCACTACTAGCTTATACACCTTGAGCTGAGATTGGGACCAGAGTGGCAGGCGGGAATGCCAGCCATCCCCATTTTTGTACTGTGTGTGTGTCTACCCATTGTTTTGTGGCTTTCTACACCTCACTGAGCCTCACAGTTTTAGTCTGCAAATATGCATGATGAGGAGCAAAGTATTGTGGGTATGGGCTGAAACAGGGTGGATTGGCCAGAATGTGTCTGCATCGGGGGTAGGGTCAATGGCTGCGACGTCATATTGCCCGACTGCCACCTGCATGGACCGGGTGGCCACAGCATGTCATGCTGGGAAGGTACTCTCACTGACTGAGCAGTGACCATGGCACGGCTATGTATCCACATAGTGCCACCTAACGTCTGGTGCTAGTGATGTGGGTGTGTTTCTAGTTCTGGGGGTCTGAACACTGATCCTGTTGTTGGGTGTCCATGCTTTTGTGGTTATTCAGTCACTTGATATGCTGCACCTTTGATACATAAGGGTAGTGTACAATCAACAAAATAGTCAGACAATGACTAAGGCTGGAAAAAGAAAAGAGCTATAATATGAGACAGGAAAGGTAGCTAGAAACATAAGACATCTAGACAGCAGTTCAGTTCACATATTCACATTCTATTATGTTGCCAAACCTCCTGACTGATAGTAGATCTAGAGTAGGCACCTACTTGTCTTCACAAAAAGCGCAGATACTCACCTGTAGCAGGTGTTCTCTGAGAACAGCAGGAACAAGTCCCCACATATGGGTGACATCACTGACAGAGCCACGTATGGGAATGCTCCCTAGTTTCCAAAGGAAGCCTTTGGGAGGCACACTGAGCATCTGCCTGTCTGCCATCCCGCCTGCCTGGCACCATCTTCTCCAGTCTAATAAAATAGCAGGAGCAAGAAAAGGCAACTCCTCGGGGAGGTGGGAGGGTTGTGAGGACCTATTCCTTCTGTTCATGGAGAACACCTGCCACAGGTGAGCAACCACATCCTCTCCGTGAACAAGCAAGACTCCCAAGCTACGGGCTACCGAAACTCAAGGAGATCAACAGCCCAACAGGGGAAACCAACTGGAGAAACTAGGAAGAACAGCAAGGTTGTCCCCTGAGAAACTCATCTGATTCAGAATCCTCAGCCATCATCAACTTGAGAAGTTTTTGCAGGCAGCCTGGACGGACAGAAGGACAAGTAGGCAGGAGTTAACTCAAAGACCCAAAGAGATGCCAGAGTACGGGCTGGCCAAAATTACTGTTCCGTCAGGAATCCCCTTCCAGACAATAATGAGCTGTGAAGGTATGGAACCGAAGACTACATAGCTGCCTTGCAGATTTCTTCTGTGGAAACAGAGTGGAGGTTGGCCATCACACGGACATTGTGGGGTGTGATATGACCCTCAATGCACAACCCAGCCTGGGAATAGGCGGGAGCAATGCAATCCACTCTCCAAAGGGATAGTGTGTGCTTTGAGAGAGTGAAGCCCAGCCTATTGGGGTCAAAAAAATGAACAGCTGGGTGGACTGACAGTGTGCCTTCATGTGCTCCAAGTAGAAGGTCTGGGTGCACATGGTCACTCTGTGCACATGCGATGTGTACTGACTGATCAACAGACTGTCCACAGGTCATATATGCATGGGTGGAAAACCCAGTGGTAGACAGCAGGTGCAGTTTGACTGTGCTTGCTGTGGGTCAATGTTAGAGACCTAGGTGGTTGGGATGTGAGATGTTCTAGACCTACTCCCAGTGGTACTGGTAGGGCCAGCAGGACCCTAGTAACAACCCCATGCAAGTATAGACGATCTCACCCCAGTAACTGAAGGCCATGGCATCAGCATTGTAACACTGGGTATTTGCATGCACTGTTCTAGGTAGGTCTCTGTCCAACAGGAGTAAAGCATAGGACCAGATGTGACTGGTACATACAGTATACTGCAATTCTAAAGAACACAAAATGAGTAGTATATCACACTGCAGACAATACCTACCACACAGCAGTGACGGGGTCTGCAACACGGGAAGCAGACACCATCTCTAGTACTACAGGTATGGGGAACCTGGTGCTGGGCACCCATCCTCACCCTCAGTGTGACCGCAGAAACTGCCCAGTAGCACGGTTTGTAGCTGCTCTGTGCTTGTATCACACACAGTCAGTGCATCTTACTGAGCTAGAGATCATGGTGTATTCTCCAGTTGGTGATCAGCTGTAGACTACTGTTCTACAGGTTAGTACAATGTCCCCATAAGCAGGGGACAGGGGCTCAATTCCTACTTGTTCTTTTTGTGACTGTGCTATTCAGATCATTTTCATGCATGTAACAGTCAGGGCTCTGCACATCAGTGTTGGCAGCCCATACCACCCTCTCTTCTGCTGCCATCCTTCCTTCAGCTCATCCATTCGCCTCTGTCGGCTGTGTGCAGTCATGTCTTCTTGTGCAAGCTGCTACACCATTGCCTACACTAGTACTCTTTTCTGCATTTCGGCTCTTCATGCTCTCCTCTCCTTTGCATGATCTGCACATCACCACTACTACTCTGTCCTCTTGTCACTGCAAACATCCTACCGCTTCTGCCTCTGCTGGGGGACACGTCTTCCCCATCCTATGCCACACACTGACATTGCAGCACTTTACATGGGCACCACCCTGTGCATCGGTACAGCTGCCTCCCACATGCTTATCCACTTTACTGGCTGCCCCATAGGGTGCCCACCTATATGGCAGGTCCATCAACTTCCACCTGTTCTTCCTTCCATCACCTTTACATTGGAATTCTTTGGTGCACTATCCAGCATTTGGTTTACAGCCATTTTTGTGCCTTAAGGTGCATGTTTTCCACCTTAGGGCATCTTGTCTCCCCTTGGGGTGCCTTGTCTCACATTAGGTCACCTTGTCTCCCCTTAGGGCACCTTGTCTCACATTAGGGCACCTTGTCTCCCCTTAGCGCACCTTGCTCACATTAGGGCATCTTGTCTCTCCTTAGGGTGCCTTGTCGCACATTAGGGCACCTTGCCTCCCCTTAGAGCATCTTGTCTCCCCCTTGGGGTGCCTTGTCTCACATTAGGTCACCTTGTCTCCCCTTAGAGCGCCTTGTCTCCCCTTAGGGCACCTTGTCTCCCCTTAGGGCACCTTGTCTCACATTAGGTCGCCTTGTCTCCCCTTAGAGTGCCTTGTCGCACATTAGGGCATCTTGTCTCCCCTTAGAGCATCTTGTCTCCCCTTAGGACACCTTGTCTCACATTAGGGTACCCTGTCTCCCCTTAGAGTGCCTTGTCTCACATTAGGGCGCCTTGTCTCACATTAGAGCACCTTACTTGTCACTTTAGGGCACCTTGTCTCCTTACTGTGCCTTAAGGTTCATGCTTGTCACCTTACTGTACATTTTACCGTTAGCGCACATTAAATGGTCCAAGACCCCTAATGCCGGGATGCCCCCTACCCGCCCACCACCTTATATGGCTTCAGGCACCTTAACGATGAATTACTGCCTGTGACTTTACCGTGGTTTAGTAAACATACCCCTAGGAATAAATTATTTGTGAGCATATGTGACTCTGCCTTCCTTTCTGGAGTTACCTTATTTGGTGAGAGGATCTCGAGAGTCTTTTAGCTAAGCTTTTGTTACAAATTTCTATAACTGTGCTTGCTCAGAATTTTATTTTATTTGTATTTATTTTGCTATTTGTGTTGTGTTTGTGTTAATTTATTTATTTGTATTTATTTTGTAATTTGTTTAGCTTTTTGAATTCAGGGTTGCTATCCTACCTTCTGTTTTTGCTTTCATTCTGGTTCTCTGCTGAGTCTCTGCTAATCTCTCTGCCTAAGGGGTATGTTTACTAAAGCGTCTTAATGTTGCAGCGGTGGTATTATCGCGTGATAAGTGATGTTATCATGCGATAACATTATCACGTGATAACGTCACTTAGCGCGCGATAATGTCACTTAGCACGCGATAATGCGGCTGCGGGGTTAAGGCACACTAACGCTGTGAAATCCGGCTCTGAAGGGTGGAGTAAGGCTTCCCAGAGGGCGGAGAGAAGGGGTCAATGGGCGGAGAGTGGGAGGGGAGAGGCTCCAGGCACACTAACGCTGTGAAATCTGGGTCTGAACACTAACGTCAGTGAAAACTCGCGTTAAGGCACATTTGCAGGAAAGAGAAACCATTTCAGTCAGCAATGTACAGCAAAGCCAGGGAAACCCAAAAACGTGATAGTAGTGATACATGTGCACGGAACAAAAAGGCAAATAAACATAGAAAATGACCTGAACCACATTTAAAATCCCAATAACCAAGCTGGCCAAAAATGATATTAATGATAAACATAAAGCAATTAATATGAATAAAATACAGTCTCTAAAATGCTTGTATGCAAATGCTAGAAGTCTACAAAACAAGATGGGAGAATTAGAATATATAGCACTAAACGAGAGGTTAGATATGATTGGAATATCAGAGACATGGTGGAAGGAGGACAACCAGTGGGACACTGTGATACCTGGGTACAAACTATATCGAAATGATAGAGCTGATCAAATTGGTGGAGGGGTTGCGCTCTATGTTAGAGAGGGCATTGAATCAGAAAGGATTAAAGTTTTGCAAGAAACAAAATTTGCTGTAGAATCTCTATGGATTGAAATTCCATGTAAAAAGGGAAAGGCGATGGCAGTGGGGGTGTACTATCGTCCGCCTGGCCAGAATGAACAAATGGATGATGAAATGCTCAAAGAAATCAAGGAAGCTAGCAAAAGTTACAGTGCAGTAATAATAATGGGTGATTTCAATTACCCCGGCATCGACTGGGTCAGTGTCACAACAGGACATGCTAGGGAGATAAAGTTCCTAGATGAAATAAATGACTGCTTCTTGGAGCAGCTGGTTCATGAACCGACCAGAGGGGAAGCAATATTAGACCTCGTCCTTAGTGGAACACCAGATGTAGTGCAAGAGATAAGGGTGTTGGGGCCACTTGGCAATAGTGATCATAGCATGATCGCCTTTGATTTAATTAGTGGAGGAGGGATAGTAAGGAAATCCACAGTACTACCCTTTAACTTTCGAAAGGGAGACTATGATAGAATGAGGAAAACAGTTAAGAAAAAACTAAAAGGAGCAGTTGCAAAGGTTAAAGACGTACATCAAGCTTGGGTGTTGTTGAAAAATACTATCTTGGAAGCCCAGACCAGCTGTATTCCACGCTTTAAGAAAAGTGGAAGGAAGTCTAAAAAATTGCCAGCATGGTTTAAAGCTGAGGTCAGAGAGGCTGTTGTTGCCAAAAAAGCATCTTTCAAGAAATGGAAAAAAGAGCCAAATGATGAAACCTGGAAACAGCACAAGCACTGGCAAGTCAAATGCAAGGCATTGATAAGGCAGGCAAAGAGAGAATTTGAGAAGAAGCTTGCTGCGGAAGCAAAAACGCGAAATAAAGACCTTTTCAAGTACATTCGTAGCAAAAAACCCGTGAGAGAGTCAGTTGGTCCATTAGATGATAAAGGGGTTAAAGGAGCACTAAGAGGCGACAAGGCGATAGCGGAGAGACTGAATGAATTCTTTGCTTCGGTCTTTACTGAGGAAGATGTAGGGATGTTACCCACGACTGAAGTGGTATTTAAAGGTGTGGAAGAATTGAAGGAAATATCGATACATCGGGAAGATGTCTTACAACTATTAGATAAACTGAAGAGTAGCAAATCACCTGGGCCGGATGGTATACATCCAAGGGTGTTGAAAGAACTGAAATTTGAGATTGCAGACCTGCTATCAGTAATCTGTGAACTATCATTAAAATCATCTCTAATACCTGAGGATTGGAGGATCGCCAATGTAACACCAATTTTTAAAAAGGGTTCGAGGGGTGATCCGGGAAACTACAGACCGGTGAGCCTGACATCAGTACCGGGAAAAATGGTAGAAACCATCATAAAGAATAAAATTACTCAGCATATAGATAGTCATGACCTAATGGGAGACAGCCAACATGGCTTTAGACAAGGAAGATCTTGTCTTACTAATCTGTTATGTTTTTTTGAAGGAGTGAATAAACAGGTGGACAAAGGTGAGTCGGTTGATATTGTGTATCTGGACTTTCAGAAAGCCTTTGACAAGGTCCCTCATGAGAGACTTTTGGCAAAACTAAAGAGTCATGGGATAGGAGGCAGTGTACTACTGTGGATCAGGAACTGGTTAAAAGATAGAAAGCAGAGGGTAGGGCTAAATGGCCAATTTTCCCAATGGAGAAAGGTGAATAGTGGTGTACCCCAGGGATCTGTGCTGGGTCCGCTGCTTTTTGACATATTCATAAATGACCTGGAAAGTGGAATAACGAGTGAGGTTATCAAATTTGCTGATGACACAAAACTATTTAAAGTTGTTAAAACCCAGGAGGATTGTGGAAAATTGCAAGAGGATCTTGATAAATTGGAAGACTGGGCATCAAAATGGCAGATGAAATTTAATGTGGAGAAGTGCAAGGTTATGCACCTAGGGAAGAACAACCCAAACTATAGTTACACGATGCAAGGTTCCACATTAGGAACCACCACCCAAGAAAAAGATTTAGGTGTCCTTGTGGATACCATGTTAAAACCCTCGGCCCAGTGTGCAGCGGCGGCCAAGAGAGCAAATAGAATGCTAGGTATGATAAGGAAAGGAATGGAAAATAAAACAAAAGATATTATAATGCCTCTATATCGTTCCATGGTGAGACCGCACCTTGAATATTGTGTGCAATTCTGGTCGCCGTATCTTAAAAAGGATATAGCGATTTTAGAAAAGGTTCAGAGAAGAGCCACCAAAATGGTAAAGGGGATGGAAGGCTACTCCTATGAAGAAAGGCTAAAAAGGTTGGGGCTCTTTAACCTGGAAAAGAGACGGCTGAGGGGAGATATGATAGAAGTCTATAAATTAATGAACGGAGTGGAACGGGTAAACGTAGATCGATTGTTTACCTTATCAGAATATAGAAAGACTAGGGGACATGCAATGAAGCTACAGGGTAAACTATTTAAGACTAATAAAAGAAAATATTTTTTCACTCAACGTGTAATCAAACTCTGGAATTTGTTACCGGAGGATGTAGTAAAGGCTGTTAGTGTAGCTGGGTTTAAAAAAGGTTTGGACAAGTTCCTGGAGGAAAGGTCCATAAACCATTATTAAGAAGGGACCCAGGATATCAATGCTTGAACCAATACAAGCATTGTGGAACCTGTGTCCCTTGGGGAAACTGCTAGGTACGTATGACCTAGATTGGCCACTGTTGGAAACAGAATACTGGGCTTGATGGACCTTGGTCTGACCCAGTATGGCATATCTTATGTTCTTATGTTATAACACCACTGACAAAGCTCAAAAAATAAGATATCATGTTTGGAAGGGTCTATTCTCTGACCCCCTACAAAGTGAATGATCCCACATTGAAATAGTGCTGATCAGGGTTTATTCATGTCTATATTGGGCAGGTTTGTTATGGTGTGCACATGTGCAGTAACAGCAGAGTGGGCACGTAGGAAAGGGCAACTGTACTGATGCTGTAAATGGGATATAGAGGGCTGCAGGCGGAACATGCTGTGGTCCAGATGGGGCACAGTGCATGTCAGGCAGATGCCTAGGTGGCACATAGGAATGCTGAAACTGTAAAGCAGCAAGACATCAACTGACGAGGGTCCAACATGTCACAGGGGAGATTACCCAGCAGGTACCCCCAAGGGCATATAACATTGGCAGGCGGTGGGGGGGGGGGAAGCACGCATGTCCATGTAGGCACCCCTACCCGAGAACCCACACCATAGGCATCTGCCTACCGGCATACTGGATGGCCTGGGACTGCGCACCACCAGCACCATCGGCATAATGGGATGGCAGCATGGTGGCGGAGGGGTGCTGGTGGTGGAGGGGGCAGTGGCATCTGCTCACAGCAGACCATGGCCTAGCCCCGTTTAGGTGGGTGCCGTGCACTGCAACAGACAGGGTCTGTCTGACAAACAGTCATGGAATCCCCAGGGAATGCACTGCACCTGTGGCAGCAGTGTGGTGCAGTACACACAGCCAGTGTGTTCATGAGCAGAAAGTCACAAGTTCAAGTCCCAGCTGTGGCTCCTGCCAACCCAGTCCCAATATTTTACCCAGTACTAAACCGTGGTAATAAATACGGAACCTTTATTGCAGATAACATAAACATGCCTGAAACGCCTATATTTTACCCTACAGAGCACAGACACCATAAACATGTGCAATACCTAGAGCAGAGTTTCCCAACTGCAGTCCTGGAGGGCCAAACACCATTCAGGTTTCATGCTGTCTCTAATAAATATGCCTGTGCTGCATTTGTATGCGCCGCCCCCATGGTATGCAAATGTATCTCATGCATATTCATTAGGGACAGCATGAAAAATCGAACAGTGTTTGGCCCACCAGGACTGGAGTTGGGACCTCTGCCCTAGAGCAGCGGCCAACAGGGGCATAAACACCCACACCCTCCACTATCCAAAGCCTCATGGAGAGTCAGCCTGTTGGGCCCTGTGTGCAGCAGCATCTCCCAATACTAGCACTTGCATACCTTAGCAATGCCACCCTAAACCTGGGAATACGTTACACATAGGGTAATGCTTCAGACAGCCTTACTCATTAAGTGCACTGGGAAATTGAACTCATGACCCCTGTTTTATCAGTCAATGTATTAACCATTGTGCTATGATACTCTTGCTGTGCTATGCCACTGTTGCTGTGCTTGCAGGTCTGCGTGCCTAATTAAGGCTAACGCGCGTTAATGTGCCACGGCTCCCTCTATCGCACGATAACGGACTTTATCGTGCGATAACCCGAAATGCGACCTTAAGACCAGAACGCCCACTACCTTATATGGCATTCATCACAGTAAGACTGCAACTAACGCCGGTAACATTAAGACGGTTTAGTAAACATACCCCTATATGTCTCTTCTTGTTCACTAATAAAGAAAATTTAACCCATGAAAATCTATTACTAAACTAGATATCTTTCTTCTGACTTATTGATTTTTTTTCCCTCCCACCCTCTCCTCACCTACCTATCACAGTCTAAATTTCCTATTTAGCCTTCCTGGGGTTCATTAACACTATATTATTCTCAGGTCCACAACAACCCACTGAGGCTTCTTCTCCTGCCTTACAACATCATATTTTCTCAGATTTGTATCTTCTCTTCCCTACCTTCCTATAGCTGCATATCATTTTCTCTTCTTGATGCTAACTCTCCCCAATCTGTTCCCTTCATTCAAACAACTTCAAATCCCAAGTCCATATCACCCATTCACTGTTTTCTTCACCTCTCCTGCCATTCTGTCTTATACCCTATCATCTGCTCTTGGACTTCAAATTTTCTTCCTATCATTCAGTCATCTCACTCTCTCTGAGGGCACGTCTCCCTTGCCACCATCGTGCCTCCTCTTCTCTCCCTTTTTCTCACTTGCTCTTTCTCCTTCTCTCATCTAGGAATATCAATCCCAATCCTAGCCCCCCTAGGCATCTCTCACACTCGCTGTTCAACCACAATCCCTCAAATCTTCCTCATGTCCCTTTTATTCTTCTCTCCTCTCACTTTCTCATGTGCCCTGTGGAATGTCCAGTCTGCCTCCAACAAACTCATCTTCATTCATGACCTCTTTATCTCTAATGTTCTGCATCTTCTTGCTCTAACCAAGACTTGACTTTTCCCTGAAGATACTGCTTCAGTTGCTGTGCTCTCTCATAAAGAACATAAGAACATAAGATATGCCATACTGGGTCAGACCAGGGTCCATCAAGCCCAGTATTCTGTTTCCAACAGTGGCCAATCTAGGTCATATGTACCTAGCAGTATCCCCAAGAGACACAAGTTCCACAATGCTTGTACTGGGTCAAGCATTGATATCTTCGGTCACTTCTTAATAATGGTTTATGGACCTTTCCTCCAGGAACTTGTCCAAACCTTTTTTAAACCCAGCTACACTAACAGCCTTTACTACATCCTCCAGTAACAAATTCCAGAGTTTGATTACACGTTGAGTGAAAAAATATTTTCTTTTATTAGTCTTAGTTTACCCTGTAGCTTCATTGCATGTCCCCTAGTCTTTCTACCTTATCTCCCATATGCCTTGTCTGGTTGGTTGCGGCAGTGGTATTGGTTTGCTACTCTTTCCTTCCTGCCAGTTTAAAGCTCTTCTTCTACCTCATTCTTACTCCTTTTCTTCCTTTTGAAGTCCACTCTTTCTGCCTATTTATACTTCTACCTCTCCAGGTCGCTGTCATTAAATGACCCCCTGACAAGTCCACCTCTTCCTTTCTCACTGACTTTGACTCCTGGCTTTGGCTTTTTCTTGAACCATGTTCCCCTTCTCTCAGTCTTCAAGATATTAGCATTCATGTTGATGATCCCTCTGACTCCTGTGCCTCAAAGCTCCTTGCCTTAGTCTCCTCATTCAACCTCCAACTGTGTCCTATTGCACCTTCTCACCAGCATGGCCACTGCCTTGACTGTCTTTTTCTCCAATAGTTTGCCTCAAACTTCTTCACCTCAGTTCTTCCCTTTGTCCCTATCTCTCCATCATCTGTTAACTTTCACTCTTAATTTCTCCCCACTACAGTCTCCTTCAATCTCCACAAAAAATGTTTAGGAATCTTCATGGTGTTGACCCTTCAGCTCTCTCGACTGATATTTCATCTCCTCACTCATTCACCATGTCATCTGGGTGTGTCAATGAGGCAGTCTCTTTCGATTACACTATACTCTCCTCTGCTTTGGAACCTCTCACTTCTCCCATTTCACATCATGTAAAGTGTACTGTACCTCAGCCAGGACTGGCCTCCAAAATCTGTTATCTACATTCCTTTGCCCACTCTGCTGAACACCTTTGGCTAAAATCCCATGCCCATTCTGACTTCATACATTTCAGATTCTTGCTAACCTTCTCCTAGTTTGCTACAGCATTTATCAAGCAAGATAAAACTTTATTGCCTCTGACCCTCACTGTCCCTTTGCCATGTTCAAAACTCTTCTCAAAGTGCTTCCACCTCTGATCCTTCTTTCGTTTTCTGCTGACCACTTCCATGATAAGGTTCACAAGATCAGTCTTGAGTTCTCTATCTCCCCTTTACCTTCTTCATTCTCAAATCTTTCCTTCAACTTCTGCCACTCTTTTTGCCTTTTCTAAAATCATTGAGGAAACTGCACATTTTTTCTGCTCTTCCAAACTCATTATCTGCTCCTCTTATCCTATTCCCTCCTGTCTACTAAGCTTTATCTCCCTGCTGTTATCTCTTCCATCTGTCACATCCTCAATCAATCACTTTTCATTGTAACTGTTTCTGCTGCTTTCAAACCTACTGTGGTTATCCTGCTCCTCGAAAAACCTTTCTTGGACTCCATCTGCTCTTCCGATTATAAGCCCATCTTGCTCCTCCCTTTTGCATCCAAACTGCTTGAATGTGCGGTTCACTGCCACTGTTTTGACTTTCTTTCCTCTCAATAGCACAACAGAAAGTGGTGGGCCACTCTACACCAACAGATGTTGAGTCAAAATCACAAGCTGTTGAACTGCTGATCGCTGCTGTTTTTTTTAGGCAGCATGAGGAGACCGCTGCTAGCATGTTTTTGAGGCATCATTTGCCACTCCCAAAAATTTGCTGCCTCATCCTGCATAATGATAGAGCTGTCCCTACATACCTATGCAGAATAAAACCCTTTAAAACTCTATAATTCAATAATAAAAAGAAACAAAAAAATAAAAATATAGACTAAAAAAAGGAAAAAAAGAAAAACAACTTGACCTACCCTACTAAAAAGAGGAGAATCCTACATTCGTTCTTGAAGGGAAACTCTGGTCAAAAAAGAATCACCTAATTCATCAAAAATCAACCAATCAGTACTGATATTGCACTTATCCTAATGCCTATACAAACATTCAACAAACACTTACTTATAAGGTGTCACTACCCAAATATATCCTGTTCTTTGCATCTGGGGCACTCTTCATTCACCAAGCCTTTATAGTTGTATCAGTCAAATTAAACACAGGCTAGCGGCACTGCATCTAAACCAATTACTGAATATACAAATGAGAATACCATAGAAAAGAATCTACAAAATGTTTTAGAGATGAGAAGAATTTAAACTACACAGCATACCTCCAACTGTGCTGCAATACACTCCTTAAAGTATAACAAAACTATGGCAGCCAAAAAAACACTTTATATTAAAATATTTAGGCAGGAATTACTCCATTAGAAAACTTTTAAAGCACCTCATATAGACCACATTCTTGGGGCACGCACCTGACTGGTGTTATATGGGAGAAGACCTCCTGGTTCCTAACTAGAGCACTGAAGTAGCACCTCCATTTTGATTGCTGAGGGGAGGGGACACCAGCTCATCTCTCATCTATATATATAGTTTTGTAATTTTGTGTGTAGCTCACTGCAAAAGATCCTATCATCTGATATCTGGCTGTATAATGTTCTTCTATTTAACAGATTTGTTATGATAGCCTAGGAGTTATAGCAACAGCCTACTAGCCAATAGATCTGAGTTTGAGTCCTACTAGCACTCCTTGTGGCCTTGGGGAAGTCACTTTATCCTCCATTGTCTCAGAAGAAAAGTCATGGTAATCTATTCCTGGTCATAACTTGCCCAAGAAAAACCAGGGGCTGCTGCATTGCCAGGAGTCAACATTAACTTGAAAGCACTTAAAAAAATGCAGACAGTTGCTGAAGCATTTTTTATAGAAACATGATGGCAGAAAAAGGCCACATGGCCTATCTAGTCTGTCCTTCCATATCAACTATTAGAAATTGTCCCCATTTTTCCTTTAGAGAGCCTCTGTGTTTTTCCATGCATTTCTGAATTCAGATACTGTCCTTATCTCTACCACCTCCACTGGGAAACTATACCATGCATTTACCACTCTTTACGTAAAGAAATACTTACACATATTACTCCTGAGTCTATGCCCTTTCACCCTCATCCTATGTTTCCTCGTAGCAGAGCTTGCTTTCATTCGAAAGAGGCTCTCCTCCTGTGCATTTATGCCACAGAGATATTTAAATGTCTCTATCATATCTCCTCTATCCTGCCTTTCCTCTAAAGTATACATATTAAGATCCTTAAGTCTGTCCTCATATGCTTTATAACGAAGACCACTAACATTTTAGTAACCACCCTCTGCACTGACTCCAAACTATTTATATCCTTTTGAAGGTGTGGTCTCCAGAACTGCACACAATACTCCTAATGGGGTCGCACCAAAGACTTATACAGAGGCATTATCACCTCCTTTCTTCTGCTGGCCATTCCTCTCCCTATGCACCCAAGCATCCTTCTAGCTTTTGCCATCGCCTTTTCTACTTGTTTAGCTACTTTAAGATTTATTTATTTAAAGGTATTTGTATCCCTCCTTATCCTAAAATCAAGATCATCAGACACAATCACGCCAAGTCCCGCTCTTTTTTTGTGGACAGAAGTACTTCACCCCCTATACTGTACTGCTCCCTTGGGATTTTCCAGCCAAAATGCATGATCCTACATTTTTTAGCATTAAATTTCAACTGCCAAATTCTCAACTATTCTTCAAGCTTAGCTAGATCCCTCCTCATGTTATCTACTCCTTCCTGTGTCTGTACTATTACAGATTTTGGTATCATCTGCAAAGAGGCAAACCTTACCCGATAGCTCTTCCACAATATCACTAACAAAAGATTTTAAAAAGAATTGGACTAAGGACAGATCCCTACGGCACACCACTGGTAACATCCTTCTCTTAGAGTGAGTTCCATTTACCTATTCCCTTTGTCGCCTTCCAATCAACCAATTTCTAACCCAATCAGAAACTTTAGGGTCCATACCTAGGGTGCTCAGTTTGTTTATAAGTTGCCTGTGTGGAACTATGTCAAAGGCTTTACTGAAATCCAAGTACATCACATCTATGGCTCTCCCTCGGTCCAACTCCCTGGTTACACAATCAAAGAAATCAATCAGATATGTCTGACAAGACCTGCCTCTGGTTAATCCATGCTGCCTCCAATCCTGGAATCCAATGGACTCCGGAAACCTCTCTATTCTCTCTCAGCAGCGTTTCCAATAACTTACTCACCACAGAGGTAAGACTAACTGGCCTGTAGTTTTCAAACAAATCCTTACTTCCACTTTTTGTGTAAAGGGATTACATAAGCCTCTCTCCAGTCTTCTGGCACCACTCCCGACTCCAAAGAGGCATTGAAAAGGTCAGTGGAGCTGCTAGAATGTCCCCAAGTTCCTTCAGTATTCTTGGATGTATCCCATCTGGTCACATCGCTTTGTCTACTTTTAGTTTAGCTAATTCCTCATGAACATGGTCTTGTGAAAATCACTCGAGATCACCATTGCTTCTCTTCCTATTTGTGGGTGTTTTCTGAGGGCCTGCTCCTGGCCCTTTATCTGTGAACACAGAACAGAAATATTTGTTAAGCAATTCTGCTTTATCCTAATCAGCATCTACATATTCCTCCCTTTCACCCTTGAGTTTCACAATACCACTTTTGCCCTTCCTCTTCTCACTAACATATCTGAAAAATGTCTTATCCCCCCTTTTATTACATTGGCTATTTCTTCTTCTTTTTGTATCTTTGCTTTCATGGTTACTTTGCTAGCTTCCTTAAGTTTTTCCAAATATAGATGCCTGTCTTCCTCTCTCTGTGATCTCTTGTATTTCATGAAGGCCTCCCCTTTTTCTTCACTTTTTCAGCTACGTTTTTGAGAACCATAGCAGCCTTCTTTTCTTTTTACCTTTATTTACCTTTCTAACAAAAAGGTTGGTTGCCCTTAAAATATCCCCTTTCAGTTTTGCCCACTGTTTTTCTACATCCCCTAGCTGTTCCCTTCCTGCTAATGACTTGTTGAGGTATTGGCCCATCTTGGCAAGGTCAGTTTTCCTAAAGTCTAAGACCCTCACTATTGAATGGATTTTATCAGCCATAATCTTAATACTGAACCACACCATCTGGAGATCACTGGATGAGAAATGATCTCCCACTTTAACATCAGAAACACTTTCATCATTGGTAAGCACCAAGTCCAGTATGATCCCTTCATGTGTGGGTTCTGTTACCAGTTGCCTGAATAGTTCTCCTTGTAGAGAATCCAGGATCTCCTTACTTCTAGATGACACTGCAGCAGGGATGTGCCAATCATCTTTCAGTGGCACTTCCCCTTTCCTAACGCTGGTAACAGCGAGACATTTGGGGCCCAGAGAGGAGTGGGCAGCCACAGAACAATGGATACACACACACACATTCCTATTGCAGCATTGTGCAAAGATAGGGACGGTTGGCAACCCTGCTCGCTACACTGTTCCTGATCACAGTGCCGACATTGCTAAACTGTGCAGGAGGTAGTACTAGTGCTCTGGTGATAACTGCAGCTCAATTCTGGGGCCAACAGCCTGACTCTCCATGCATCTTTGGATTGTGGAGCCTGTGTGAGTGGGTGTTTGTACCCCTGTTCGCCAATGCTTTGGACTTTGCACATGTTGCTGTTGTATCTGCATTGTAGGGTAAAATATAGGGACATACTCTACAGGAACCACAGCTAGGACTTGAACCTGTGGCCCTCTGCTTCTGGACACACTGGCTGGGTGTATTGCACCACACTGTTGCCACAGATGCATGGCAATCCCTGGGACTACCTGTACCTTTCCTCAGACAGACCTTTTATGTTGCACTGCACACCACGTACTGGTACAGGGCATGGCCTAGGTCCACTGCAGGCAGGTGCCACTGCCCCCTCCACCACGGGCACACCTACCCTGCCATGCTGACATGACCATATGCTGTCGGTGCTGGTAGTGCGCAGTCCCAGGCCATCCACTGTGTGGGTAGGTGGTCGCCTAGGGAGCGGGGTCTGGGGCGGGAGTGGCATACATAAGCATCCTCACATCACCCCCATCACCACCTACCAATAGTATGTCCCTTCCGCTTGGGGGAGGGTTGGCTGGGGGGATGTTAGGTCAGTGCCCTGGCAACTGTTAGCTCGGGTGGACCAGGTAGATGTAGGTGGATTGTGTTTGGCCTTTGTCATGCTGCTGTCATGCTGATTTCTGGTTTCTATGTTCCTATGTGCCACCTAGGTGCCCGCCTAGTCCACCCTGTGCCCCAGCTGCCACCACCACATGTCCCGCCTGCAGCCCCCTATGCTCCATTTGCACCATCCCCATAGTGGCCTTTCATACTTGGGCACTATGCTGTTGCTGAAAATGGAACACTACTATCACGTTTCTTGGGCTCCCTGCCTATGCTGTACATTGCTGACACTGAAATCATTTTTTCTCTCCTGCAAATGTGCATCTAACGGCAGGTTTTCATTCGCGGTAGGATTCAGCCCTTCAATTCAGCATGTTAGTGTGCAGGGAGCCTCTCCCTGCCCATTGACCCCTTCTCTCCGCCCTCTCTCCACCCTCTGCGGTGTTTATCGCAGCCAGGAACGTTAATGATCGTTAGGTAACTTTAATGCGCGTTAACGTTACATACCGCGCATTAACGTTACATACCGCGCGCTAACGTTACCTAATGCGTGGTCTGTAACGTTACCACAGTTTAATAAACATACCCCAAAGTGGTTTATATTGTAACTTAAACTTGGTTGTTGTTGTTGTTGTTGTTGCTAAGTGCCATTGAATCGGTGTTGACTCATGGCGACCCTCTGGATAGTCGTCCTAAATTGTGTTCGGTCTTCAGTCAGGCGGCTCATTGTTGACAGACTTGTACCCAGAGCTGCTGTTATTGTATTGATGCATCTCATTGCTGGCCTTCCTCTTTTGCATTGACCTTCTATCTTGCCAAGCATGATGTCTTTCTCTAATGATCTCTCTCTTCGCATGATGTGTCCAAAGTATTAAAGTTGAAGTCTTGTCATCAGAGCTTCTAAAGAAAGCTTAGTTTTGATCTCTTCTAGTACTGACTGGTTTGTTCTTCGGGCAGTCCATGGTATACGCAGTGTAAGCCGCCAGCACCATAATTCAAAGGCATCAATTTTCTTCCTGTCTATCTTTTTTACTGTCTATCTTTTTAATGTACATTAAACAAGGACATTGATGATTTGGATTCTTCTGAGGCAATGGAGGGTTAAGGAACTTGCCCAAGGCCACAAGGAATGCTAGTGGGAATCAAATGCTGGTCTCTTGGCTCCCAAGCCAGTGTGCTAACCATTAGACTGCTCCTCCACTCCACTCTACTCCACTAGTTTTCCGAATGAGGATAGTTGACAGGAACATGAGGTGGTTGTAGAGTTAGGTTTTGGGGTGTGGGTAGTTTGTGTGGTGGTAGAGCAATTGCTGGGGGTAGGTTTTGGGGGTGGGGTAATTTGGGGGCAGTGAATAGTTTTGGGAAGTGGGGTAATTTGTGGGGTGCCAGCGCAGTTGTCGGGGTGTTGTACTGCTGGTTAGTACTGCTGAATATCCCCAGGTGCTGCTGCTGCATGCCCTGATTCTAACCAGTTAGCATTGGGGCATGCCAGGGGTGGTCTGGGGGCAACACTTGACCATAACCAGGCAGTGGCAACATTGAGCTGCTGCCGGTTACGAAAAAATGGTGAAAGTAAGGTGCAGCAAAGGCTGCACTAACTTTTGTCATTGAAGCTAACCGGGCAGCGGCTGAATATCACCGCTGCCCAGTTAGTTTCCTGCTAATCCGGGCAACCCGGATATTCAATCCTGGGGCATTGAATATCCAGGTTTAGGTGTCAGCGGCAGTGGCCACTTTTTTGGGGGTGGGGGTTTATTTTTCTGAAAACCCTGGCCCATTTTTGAAATTGATGTGTCGCAATAGTTCCAAGTTTGATACCATCCTGTTTAATTTTCAGAGAGCTATTTTGTCCCTAGATAAATACACATTCAAATGAAGAGACAGACAGACATTTCTTGACCCCATTTGTATAATTCTTTTCAACTTTGCTTGGGTTGGAAAGAATAATAATGACCTTTAATATTCTCTATACCTCAGCCTTTCCTACAACATTACATATGAATAAATTGTTTAGCACATGACAGTATGCTATTTTCTTTCCACGCTGCAAAGGAAGGCGCCATTCTTTTCTGCATTCATGAAAGGGCAACATGTCTGTAGCTCTGAATACATTATTCTTGCAAAACTGTTATTTATTTGCAAACTCTGAAAAATGATTAACTGTATCAGTTGAAAGCAGCCTGAACTCATTTGATAGTTTCAAAACATTATGGAGGTTATTTTAGAAGCCTCATTTGTGATTTAACTTTACATATGTAGAGGAGTAGCCTAATGGTTAAAGAGCTAGCTTGGTAACCAACAACCCACTGTTTAGTTCCTGCTAGCACTCATGGTGGCCTTGGGCAAGTCACTTAATCCTCCATTTCTTTGGAAGAAAGGCCTGGCAATTGACTTCTCTGGTCACACTGCCAAGAAAACCCCAAGAGCTGTTGGGTTGCCAGGTATCAGCATTGACATGAAGGCATACGTTGCCTTGCATGCAGTCATATACATGTGTAAATCACATCCATGCTTAAACTATCATCTTAGAAAGGGTGATACTTACATGTAGCTGAAGATGCCATGTCAAAAGTAGATGGGAGTGTGTTGGAGGTGTACCCTGGGTAGGACAAAACTTTACACATGTACTCCTCATTTCATGTAGGTCAGGGGCTCACAACCCAGTCCTCAGGACACACCTAGCCAGTCAGATTTTAGGATAATCACAATGAATATGTATCCAAGGGATCTGCAAACAAAGGAGGCATTGCATGCAAATCTATCCCATGCATATTCATTGAAGTTATCCTGAAAACCTGACTGGCTAGGTGTGCACTGAAGACTGGATGTAAAACCTTTGAAACAGGGTATACATGTGTAACCCTGAAATTGTCCATCCCTGAATTTACACCTACATCCTAGCATCAACAGAAGGCCCGATATTCAGTGGTGGCAGCTAGCGCTGCTAACGTGGCTAGCCCTGCTAATGTGGCTAGCCATTGCCGCTGAAGGCTAACCCCGGATATTCAATGCTGGGACCATATCCGGCCACTGACATTGAATTTCTGGGGTAGCTGCAGACCCCAGAAGCTGTCCGGGCAGTGGCGATATTAAGCCTCTGCCCAGTTAGCTTTCACGGGTAAGGTTAGGCTGCGCCATGTTAGTGCCACTGAATATCCCACTAACTGGCATTTACATTGTTTTGCAGGTCTGCAAACAGTGTAAATGCCTTTGAATATTGGGCGCAGATTTATTAAAAGTGCTCCTTTTGGCCATCTCTTTACAGAAGGGATTAAGAAGATTGCTGTTGTTAAGTGCTAACAAGTCATGATGACCCTCTGGATAGTGCAGTTTGTTTCTGAGTCCATCAAATTTTTGTGGCAAGATAGGGAAGTACATTTCCAGGCCTTTGTTCTGTGCAGGTAATGCCAGTGTTGTTGCCATTGTCGCAGAAATGTGATCTTCTGCTGCCAACACTGTCCCATACTGCTGCTACCCAGATGGGTGGTTTGTTTTATTCTGGCACTTACTACTACTTATCATTTGTGTAGCACCACAAAGCATACACAGCACTGTACAGAGACATGTAAGACCTGTGTGTCTTTTGGGGAAACTGCTAGGTACTTGTGACTTAGATTTACAACTGTTGGACACAGATAGTGGGCTTGATGGACCTTGGTCTGACCCAGTATGGTATATCTTAGCCCCACACCAGCCTATACACCCCCACTGCAGTGGCTGTCCATAGCAGCAGTATATTAACACTATCCACTAGCCTACACTGCTATCAGAGAGTGATGTCCAAATGGGCAGAATACAGGGTCAAGCTGCCGCTGTCACCATCGCCTACAATAGGCAGAAAACCAAGGAGAAAAAGCATAACATGCTGCAAACAACATCTGCTACATACTAACCGTGATGTTGACCAGCAGCAGAGACCACCTCTAACAATGACGGTTCGGTGGATCAGGTGCTAGGCACCCCTCCTCACCCTCAAGATGACAGCTGAAACCACTCTGCAGCATGGCTTGCTGTTGTTATGTGCATGTAACACACACAGCCAGTGCGTCTTAGTGAGCTGATATGCTGGATCAGTGCCTTCTCCATCAATTTTTCAGCAGCAGACCGCTGTTTTGCATGTGCAGTGCCTCATGGGTAGTGGAGGGCTCAAACTATACCTGCATAAACATCAAACAGTTTGATCAGAGATCTACAGGCCATGTAAAACTGTGTGGAGGTGTGACCTACTGGTTAATACAATGTCTCCATGGTCAAAGGTCTAGGATTTGATTTCCACTTGCTCATTTTGTGCCTGGGCGCGCTTGCCCACTTTGCATAATCCTGGCTCTGCTGTGTCCTGCAGACAATCATTCTACATTTCTAAGCATTATAGCGACACATTGGGTAGCCCAACATAGCATTCCCCATCATGGACATCTGTGAGCATGGCTTTAGTGGCTCTGCCATGGCACATTGCAGTGGGTCAGTGATGTATATGCAACAGATATCTGGGTCAACTGGTATAGATGCGTTTCTGTTTTGCCATCATTGTGACCTCCCAGCTTTACGTAAAGAGGATATATCTCATACATTCAGGCACCTAATACTCGTTGCATAGCCATCCCCTGCACTGTTCTGCCATCATTACTTGCCCCACATGGGGCAAATGTGTTCAACTTGTCCCTCTCTATCATGCCACTCTGTCGGGTGTATTGTCTTGCAGTTGTACAGGCTGAGGCACCAGTCCCACCCGCACAAATGGTGTTTCATGTAGCCAATGGCACTGCTACTTTTGGTTCACAAACACCAAATGCTTTTGGCCTGTATGATCTCATACATCCACTCACCACACAAACTGCAAACTCTCTGCTTGGAAGATCCATGGCGCATCCCTAAATCTATCATCTGACCATTAGGGAAATTCATGGTGGGGCAGCTTACTGGCTGTAAGCTGCCCCACCATGACCATCAGGAGTCATTTGCAGCAGTTAGCCATATCATGCACACCTCTCCTGTGACTGATCCACATGAGCACTCATGGACAATCCTCCCTTTGCTGCCCACATCAGAAACATGCTGCCTCCACCCAGACACTGTCCTGGCCTATGGCATGCCACACACTGGCAGTACATCTGGTTACATGTCCACACCTCACCGACACTATAATATAACTTACGGCATGGTGTATGCTTTCAGGGGCATCTAGGACTGCACGCCTGTCACAGTGCCCCCCGCTGTTGCATCACCTCCGCTGACTCTGCTGCCACAACCACCCACCCATGACACTGCCAACACCCACTACCAGCATCACTAGGCAGCCGCCTATCTCGCTTAGTCAACAGCACTGGCCTGCTGTTTGGTCAAACATGCTCATCACACATACTTCCACATAGCCAGGCATCTGGTGAATCAGCTCCATCAGCTACCAATTGTGCTTGCATCCATACCTTCTCCAGTGGCTTCCCTGCCCTGCTTTCAATGTTTTAGAGGCTTTTCTGCATTGGGTGCATACAAGACACCTTTACACAGAATGTCCTTTTACCTCCCCCTAACTGTCCTCTACCATCCCTTAATGTCCTGTTACCGCCCACTAAGTGTCCATTAGCACCCCTTAATGCAGCATGTCCTGTTACCACCCGTTAAGTGTCCATAACACCCCTTAACGGCGGAATGCCTCTACCACGTCCAGCACACTTAGCACACGGTAACCCCTTATTGTTGCCATTATCGCACGGAAAAGACTGCTCCTTTACTGCCGTTTAGTAAACATACCCCTTAGAAATTCGTGCAAAAAGGCTTATGACAAGTTACAACAAGTACAGTATATGGCGATGAATACATGATTTGGATTTGAGTTTATGACTGATGTTTCCAAGAGGGCCACCCAAAGTATTGACAGTGATGAACATTCTGGAAGGCCATCCAAGAGCAGGAATGAAGACAAAGTTGAAGCAGTGCATGCCACAAGATGCTCAAACTGTTGACTGACTATCAGAGAGCTTGCTGAGGACATGGACATCAGTTTCGGGTCCTTACAGTCCATTCTTACTGTTGATTTGTGTATGAGAAGTGTGTCTACAAAATTTGTGCCGAAATTCCTGTCTGCTGACCAAAAAGAAGATTGATTGTTTACAGCCAAGGAGTTGTTGAAATGCGTTGAAAGATACTCAGATTTTGTAAAAAAGATTATTACTAGTGATGAATCATGGGTTATGGTTATGACCCAGAAATTAAGAATCAAGCCTCACAATGGAAGACTCCAAACTCTGCCAGATCCAAGAAAGCCCATCAGATAAGGAGCAACGTCAAGGTCATGCTCACAATTTTCTTTGATTACTAGGGTATTGTTCATCATTAATATGCTCCAAAAGTCCAAACAATCAATAAGGAGTACTACGTCCAAGTTCTAACTTGTTTGAGAGATGCAATTTGTCGTAAGAGGCCAGAGTTGCACAGGAATGATGAATGGTTGCTTCATCACGATAATGCCCCAGCTCAGCATCACATCTTGTCCAGCAGTTCCTGGCCAAACACCAAATCAAGCAAGTCCGTCAGCCTCCGTGCTCACCTGATCTCTCACCCTGTGACGTTTTCTTGTTTCTAAAACTAAAATTAGCACTTAAAGGAAGGAGATTCAATGACTTGGAGACCATTAAACAAAATTTGACACAGCAGCTTCACAGCATAACAAAAGAGGCATTTCAAAATTGTTTCCAGCAGTGGCAGGTACACTGCAGAAAAGTGTGTTTTAACGAAAGGGGATACTTTGAAAGAGACTGTGTTATTGTACAAGTCTCAATACTTTTTGATAGCACCTCATACTTCTAAAATGGCTCCTTGCACTGTACATAGGTTTGTATTTCAGAAACAGTTCCATGTTAGCAGAGTGTTCCTAAATACCATCAGAACTGATTACATCCTGACCTTGACGTCTCAGTTCTGATCTCCACATCCTATCTAAAATGTGCCTTTTTACCAATATCTGCCATATTTATAGACTGCGATATTCTTCATAAGGCTGAATAAAAAAGGTATGATGGTATTTGAATCTGAGACTACATATGTGTCACATTCTATTAAAAATAAATACAAATTCCAGTTTTCTCCAAGACCAGTACAACTGTCAATACTCCACCTTCTCAATACCTGAATTTCTTGAGGCTTGCAGTACAATTTAATCAAAACTTCAGAAAGGAAAAACAGCACCAATAAGAGAAGGATAAATATAGACATATATTCTTTACTATCTTTTTCCACATATTCTGATCTAAATCTCGTTAGCTAGTCAAAGAACTTGATTAGATTTCCTACCCACTGATAAAACCATGTTGCCTTGGATACTGTGATCTACTGAATTCAAGACACTGCACTGTCCTCTGTTTTAGCAGCATTGCACTAATGTACTTACCTACGAGTACAAAGTCAGACTAACCACCTTGTAGTTTCCAGCCTTCTCCTTACACTTTTGTGAAGAGGAATCATATCTGCTCATCTCCAGATGGGTTAGTTTCATGCATACGATAACAGTCATGAACCTCACTTCTAAGCCAAGGTATGTGGAGTATGATCTCAGCCTCTCAAATTTATTGCTAATGCTTGGCATATTACTTGCATTGTGCCAAAGAGAGCTTCCTTCTGGAGTTCATAAGATGTAACACGTATGAGTAGTTTGTCAAAATGTGCTTGGAAGTTCTTTTTTATCAAGCCTGTGTCTCCCAATACAATGGGAAATATTTCTGTATCTTTCTGCCACATTTTTATGGTCTCTGACTGCATTTCTGGATACTTCAGGCTCTTCTGCCTCTGCGGGAGACTCACAGAATTATCCCTGGAACTGACACCTCTATTATCAATACCGTCTTTGGAAGCTCTTCTGACTCCACAGAAGTGTTGAAAAGGTCAGAGAGTGTAGCATGGAAAGGGTCTGGAAGTTGGATTAACCATGGGATTTGTAAGAATCAAAAAAGGAAAAGATCACGCTCTGGAACAGTGCACCAGCAGAGGTGGTGGAAGCCAGAACTGTAATGTAGTGTAAATATGATCTGGGACAGACATGGAGGATGGGGTAATAATAGGGTTGAGAAGCTGGATAAAAAAGATGGGATGGATCTGGTGTTGGTTTAAAGATAGAATTTTCTGTTCATTTATCTAAAGTAGTATAAAATCAGTGAAGACAACTGGGCAAACTGGATGGATGATTTGGTTCTTATTTTCTCCCACCTACTATTTGACTTTGCATACTTTCCCCCTACCTCTTTAATTTATATGCAGAACAAATCATCAAAGAAGCAGGTGTGAAGATTAGTGGAAGACTCATCAACAACCTTCCCTATACTGATGATACCACATTACTGGCTGAAAGTGAAGACGATTTGAAACATTTGCTTCTCAAGATCAAGGAATACAGTCTTTAAAATGGGTCTGCATGTTAATGTTAAGAAGACAAAGATCCTGACAACAGGCAAAATCAATAAATTCATCATTGATGAAGAAGAAATTGAAATAGTTGACAGCTTTAACTTACTTGGATCAACAATCAATAAAGAAAGGACTAGCAGTCATGAAATCCAACGACATATTGCTCTTGGTAGAATGGCTATGAATGACCTAGACAAGATTCTTAAGAGCAGAGATGTCTCTCTCCATACAAAGATTCAACTTATTCAGGCCATGATAATTTCAATAACGTAATATGGATGCGAAAGTTGGACAATGAAAAAGATGGACAGGAAGAAAATTGATGCCTTTGAATTATGGTGTTTGCAACGAATACTGTGTATATCATGGACTGCCCGAAGAACAAACCAGTCAGTACTAGAGAAGATCAAACCTAAGCTTTCCTTAGAAGCTCAGATGACAAGACTTCGAATTTCATACTTTGGACACATCATGTGAAGAGAGAGATCATTGGAGAAAGACATAGGGGTATGTTTACTAAACTGCGGTAACGTAGAAGCAGCTATGTTAACGTGCGTTTACGTTACTTAACGTGCGTTAACGTCACCGGCTGCGGTACATCCTGCAGAGGGTGGAGAGAGGGCAGAGAGAAGGGGTCAATGGGTGGGGAGTGGGCGGGGAGAGGCTCTTTTTACACTAACGTGGGGAAATGAAGGGCCGAACTTTACCGGGACTGAAAACCTGTCGTTAGATGCACATTTGCAGGAGGGTGAAACCATTTCAGCATCAGCAATGTACAACATAGGCAGGGAGCCCAAGAAAAGTGATAGTAGTGCTTCATTTGCAGCAACAGCATAGTGCCCAAGTATGAAAGGCCACTATGGTGATGGTGCAAATGGGGCATAGGGGGATGCAAGCAGGACATGTAGTGGGGGCAGCTGGGGCATAGGGTGGACAAGGCAGTTGCCTAGGTGGCACATAGGAACATAGAAACCGGACATCAGCAAGAGAGCAGCTGACAAAAGCCAAACACAATCCACCTACATCTAGCTGGTCCACCCTAACTAACAGTTGCCAGGGCACTGACCTGACATCCCCCCAGCCAACTCTCCCCCAAGCAGACGGGACATATTATTGGTAGGCGGTGATGGGGGGGATGTTAGGATGCCCATGTATGCCTCCCCATCCCAGACCCTGCTCCCTAGGCGACCGCCTACCACACAGTGGATGGCCTGGGACTGCACACTACCAGCACCGACAGCATATGGTCATGTCAGCATGGCAGGGGGGGTGTGCCCGTGGTGGAGGGGGCAGTGGCACCTGCCTTCAGTGGACCTAGACCATGCCCTGTACCAGTACGTGGTGTGCAGTGCAACATAAAAGGTCTGGCTGAAGACAAGAACAAGTAGCTGCAGGGACTGTGGTGCAGTACATACAGCCAGTGTGTCCAGAAACAGAAAATCACAGGTTCAAGTCCTAGCTGTGGATCCTGCAGAGCATGTCCCTATTTTTTCCCTACAATGGAGACACAACAGCAACATGTGCAAAGCCCAAAGCAGCGGCGAACAGGGGTACAAACACCCACTCACCCAGTCTCCACAATCCAAAGCTGCATGGAAAGTCAGGCTGTTGGCCCAAGCACGGAGCTGCAGTTATCACCAGAGCACTACTACTACCTCCTGCACAGTTTATCAATGTTGGCACTGTGATCAGGACCAGTGTGGCTGGCAGGGTTGCAAACCACCCCTGCACAATGCTGCAACAGGAGTGTGTGTGTGTGTGTATGTCTATCCATTGTTTTGTGGCTGCCCACACCTCATTGGGCCCACAATGTCCCACTGTTACCAGCGTTAGCCTGAATATGTGCATAATGAGGAGCAAGGTATTGTGGGTATGGCCCGGGCAGGGTGGATTGGCCAGGATGCATCTTCACAGGGTGTGGGGCAATGGCTGGGACACTGTAGTGCCCGACCACCTCCTGCATGGACAGGGTGGCCACAGCATGACATGCTGGGAGGACACTCTCACTCTGACCGAACAGTGACCATGGCATGTCTAGGTTCCCACATAGGGCTCTCCACTGTCTGCTTCCAGTGCTAATTGTGTGTTTGTAATGCTGGTGCCTAATCACTGAGATGCCTGCTTGGTACACATAGTTTCTCTTTGAACAGGTATAATGGATTATCTGCAGTTAGTCTGTGCTTGGTTAGAACACCTTGTAGGGTGCTGCAGATGCAGTCTGATTGTGCCATCTGCTGGTAAATGGCGGAGTGTGGTATGAGGCAGTTGAGGTTTTCCAGACCTAATCCCAGCATTACTGCTGCTCTGGCACACCAACCCTGGAGGGATGTCTTATAGCAGCTGGATAGAGGTTGCTTCACTGGGGCTCAGGCACCTGTCCCTTACCTACAAAAAGCGTGATAGTGGGCCCTTTGGGGTATATAGCATATACCCCAGTGGAGGAGTGGAGGAGTAGCCTAGTGGTTGGGGCAAGGTACTTCAGGCCGGAAGGTCGGGGGTTCAAATCCCACTAGAGGACAGCAACCTTGGGCCGGAAGGACTGGGGTTTCTAGTCCCACAGGTGCTCCTTGTGGTCTTGGGCAAGCCACTTAACCCTCCATAGCCCATGTTCCCTGTAAAAATAGTTATCTCCAAGTTATAATGCCCTGTTCAATGTAATTTCAGTTTGTTCAATGTAAACCGCACTGATGCAGAATAGCGCGGTATATAAGAGAATGTAAATAAATAAATAAATAAATACCAATTTGACCTGTAGATGCACTGCTACACAAACCTCATGCAAGTCTAGAAACCCCTCTGCCCTGATAACAGGTGCCCATGTCAGCCAGACCCTAACAAGGGGTATGCACTAATCTGGGTGGGGTCTGGCCCCAGAGAACCACATGTGACTGGGGAATACAGATGGACACCAAATTACCTTCAGATGCACTGCAAGGAACACCCGTCACACACTGGTAGTGATGGGGATGTACAGCAGGACCTATCTCTAGCACCACATGTACTGCGGACCTAGTGCTGGGCGCCCCATCCTATCCCTCAGGGTGAACACAGAACCTGCACAATGGTATGGTCTGTAGCTACTCTGTGCCTGTATCATGCACTGTCAGTTCGTCTTTCCAAGCTGAGGTACCGGAGAGGTGCAGACCCCATTTGCTGATCAGCTGTAGACAGCTATTCAGCATGTGCATTGCATAATGGGCACTGGTAGGGTTACCCTATCCTGGCACTCAGAGCAGACAGTTTGTGCGGTGACCTGCAATCCTTCTGTACCCAGCCATTGCTGTGAGATACACCATATAGGTATAGCCTACTGGTTAGTACACTGCTGCTCTCAGCAGTGTTCATGTGTTCAATTCTTCCTTGTTCCCTCCTTTCATGCCTGTCCTAGTCAAATAGTTTGCATGCCTGTAAAGCATAGTTACTCACCTGTAACAGGTGATCTCCGGGAACAGCACGAATTTAGTCTTCATATATGGGTATCATAGGTACCGGCGAAGCCTGTGCAGGAAAGCTCCCCAGCATCAAATAGGAAAGCTTTTGGAAGCATCCCATAGCACCTGCGTGCTGCCTTCTCGCCTTTCCCAACTGTCCCTGTCCAGTTGAATTTAAAGCTGAGACAGAAGAGAGAGGGAAAGAGAAAAAGAGAGAGAGAAACAGAAAGATACAACTCCAAGGGGAGGTGGGTGGGTTGTGAAGACTAAATTCCTGCTGTTCCTGGAGATTACCTGTTACAGGTGAGTAACTATGCTATCTCCAGGAACAAGCAGGAATATAGTCTTCACATATGGGGACTCCCTAGCTGCAGATGCCAGGGAGATGGCCCCAGAAAGTTGTGTGCCCTTGTGAAAGGGCTCCACTTCCCCCCATAGATCTCTGGCATCCTACCAGGGATGGTGGGAAGAAGTTGATTAAGTCTGGAACAGGTGTTGAAGAACAGCCTGACCAAACAAGGCATCCCGGTGGGAGTCCTTGTCTAAGCAGTAATGGGTTGTGAAGATATGAACCGAAGCCCAAGTAGCTGCTCGACAGATGTTGTCGATAGACACAAACTGAAGATGAGCCATTGAGGCTGCCATGGCTCTCACATTGCGAGTTGTGATATGGCCTTAAAGAGGAAGGTTCCTACACTCATAGGCAAAAGATATACACTGTGCAATCCAGCTGGACAGTGTCCTTTTGGATACTGGAAGTTCCAAATGACTAGGATCAAAAGCAACAAAGAGTTGAGAGGATTTTCTATGTTGCTGTGTCCTTTGCAAGTAAAAGGCCAAAGATCTTTTATAGTCCAAAGTACGAAGATTCCTTTCTGCATTTGAGGCGTGAGGCCTTGGAAAGAATACAGGAAGGTAAACCGCTTGGTTTAAATGAAAGGGCGAAACCACCTTTGGCATAAAGTGTGGATGAGTCCTAAGGACTACCTTATCATGATGGAACCTTGTATAAGGAGGATCAGCCACCAACGCTTGCAATTCACTGATGTGACGTGCTGATGTGATTGTAATGAGAAAGATAACCTTCCAGGAAAGGAATTTCAAAGAAGTAGTGGCTAATGGTTCAAAGGGCGGTTTCATGACCTGCCCAAGAACCAGATTCAAGTCCCATGCCACCGGTGGTGGCTTAATGGAAGGCTTCGTTAAAAGAAGGCCTCTCATAAATCTCGCTATGAGAGGATGAAAGGAAATAGGTTGTCCATTTAGAGGCTTGAAAGAAGCTGCAATAGCACTCAAATGAACTCTCACTGAATTGGTCTTAAGCCCTGCATTTGATAAATGAAGGAGGTACTCCAGTAATGATTCCAGAGGTATCGCAAGAGGCTTAAGACCCTTCTGCGAGTATCATATGGTAAACCTTTTCCACTTGAATGCATAAGAGCATCTTGTGGAAGGTTTTCCTGGAAGCATGAAGGGTATCCTTTACCTGCTGGGAAAGGTTAAAACCGTTAAGTTCTAGGCTTTCAGAAACCAGGCCCTGAGTAGCAGACACTGGGGATTGGGAAGCCACAGCATCCCGTCCTCTTGAGAAAGAAGATCTGGAGCAGATCCTAACTCCAGAGGCGGAGCTTGAGAGAGATGTAGGAGCAGAGGGTACCACATTTGCCATGGCCAACGTGGAAATATGAGGATGATATGACCTCTGCCTCTCTGAAGCTTGAACAGGGTTTTGGGAATTAGGGGAATGGGTGGAAAGGCATACAGGAAGTCCTGATCCCAATGAAGGAGGAAAGCATCCCTGGCCTGACAATCTCGAGCCGGAATTCTGGAACAGAACCAGGGAGGTTTGGCATTCAGCGGACTTGCAAAGAGGTCTATGTCCGGGGTTCCCCAAATGTGAAATCTTTTGGCCATCTGGTCTGCATGGAGAGACCATTCGTGTGGAAGCAGAACTCGACTGAGTCTGTCTGCCCAAGAGTTTTGAATGCCTGGAAGATACACCGCAAGGAGATGAATCTGATGTTCTCTGGTGAGGGCCCATAGTCACAAACCTTCATTGCACAGCGACAGAGAGCCTGTTCCTCCCTGCTTGTTCACATAGAACATGGCTACCTGATTGTCCATTTGAACTAGGACTGTATTGTAGCTGAGCTGGGTGTGAAATACTCGAAAAGCAAGGATGTTTGCTCTGAGCTCCAGGAGGTTGATATGGAGATAGGCCTTCTGTGGAGTCCAGGTACCCTGGGTAGAGAGGCCGTGCAGGTGGGCTCCCCAACCCACCTGTAAAGCATCTGTTGTTAGAGTGGCTTGGGGTGGGGGTTGCTGAAAAGCAGACCCCACCAGAAGGTTTTTGGGTGACTGCCACCATTGGAGGGACAAAATAAGGCGATCTGAGTTTGCTATTTTGTCTGACAGGCAACCTGACGCCTGAGTCCACTGAGTGGATAAGGTCCACTGGGCTGCCCTCATATGGAGGCGAGCATAAGGAACCACATGCACGGTGGATGCCATGTGGCCTAGCAACTGTAACATTTCCCGAGCAGTGAGGTGAGGTTTTAGCACTGCTTGGGAAGCTAACTGCACAATGCGAAGGCAGCGGGGCTGTGGAAGGAAGGCCCTTGTCTGTCTGGTATCCAGAAGAGCTCTTATAAACTCTAGGGATTGAGTGGGAGCAAGGTTGGACTTTGGGAAGTTTATGACAAATCTCAAATACTGAAGGATGCGCATTGTGCGAGACAGAGCAACCCTGGACTCTGGCTCTGAAGGGGCTCGAATGAGCCATTCGTCTAAGTAAGGGAAGACGAATATTCCCGGGGTGCGGAGAAATGCTGCTACCACAGCCATGCATTTTGTGAACACCCTTGGTGCAGAAGCCAGGCCAAAAGGAAGAACCCTGTATTGATAGTGCTTCCCTTAAAACAGGAATCAAAGGATCTTTCGTTGAGTTGGATGGATGAGAACATGAGTGTATGCATCCTTGAGATCTAGAGAACAAAGCCAATCCTGACCCCGAAGGTATGGCAGCAGAGTTCCTAGAGAAATCATTTTGAACTTCTCTCTGAACAGGAATTTGTTCAATTCTCTGAGGTCTAGAATGGGTCTGTGTCCTCCTGTTTTCTTTGGAATAAGGAAATAGGGGGAGTAAAACCCTGTACCCCGTTGGGGAATAGGTACCTCTTTTATTGCTCCTTGAGCAAAGAGCATTGTGACTTCTTGACCTAACCAGTCGTTGGGAGAGGTCTGAGAATTGAACTGTCTTACTATTGTAGGGGGGGCATGCTGAGAAAATCAAGCTTGTACCCCTCTTACAATAGACAGAGTCCAATTTTCTGCTGTTATCTGACCCCATCCGGGGGCAAAATGACATAACCTTCCTGGGATGGTGGAGGGTTCTGGGCCGTTCAGGGCCAGGAAAGCAAAGTTCTCTAGATAGGAGTCAAAGCCCCTGTGGAGGCTGAGTCTGCTGAGCCGGTTGAGGCTTAGCTTCTTTTGGCTTCCTTTGTTTCCTAGGTTGCTGCTGTCCCTTTTGGGCAGACTGACCTGAACGATATCCCTGCTGGGTATAGGAGGGATGAAACTTCTTCTTCTTACTGAAGAATGGTTTCTTAGAGGATCTTTTCCTCGCAGGATCAGCTGTAGATTTGGACAATCTATCCAAAGTGATATTGTCAGCATCTATCTCATTAGCTTTTTCCTGCCAATTCTTGCCAAAGAGATTCTCTCCTGTGCAAGGTATATTCCCCAGTTTGTCCTGTATCCTGATTTCTAAGTCAGATGCCTGGAGCCAGGCAATTCTGTGTGCACCTATGGCAATAGCAGAGGTTCTGCTTATGCATTCAAAGCAGTCAAAGGTTGCATGATTCACAAACTTGGAAACATCCTGAGCATGTTTAACAAAAGTAAGATAATCTTGCCTTTTATCATCAGGAAGGAGAGGTCTCATAAGCTCTAAGTCTCCTGTGACTTCCTTAAGGAACATTCCCATATACAAGATATAGGAACTGATCCTAGCAGAAAGCATGGAAGCCTGGAAAGATCGACGTCCAAAGGCATCAAGAGTCCTACACTCACGTCCTGGAGGATTAGATGCATGCCTTTTTGCACTCCTCATCCGTCTCATGGCTGATACCACCACCATGGAATGGTGTGGTAATTGAGTCTTCTGAAACCCACAACAAGGAGGAACTCGATACATGGTGTCGAGTCTTCGAGAATGAGGAGATGTGGTTAGAGGTGTTTCCCACATTCTTAACATAAGATCATGCAAGATCTCATGAATAGGTAAGGTAGATGCCTCCTTGGAAGCTTTAGGGTATTGTAGGATTTCTAATTCCTTTGCCCTAGGCTCTTTTTCAGGAGCCACTGTGATGGAAAGACCTCGGGTCACAACTCGGATAAAATCCTGAAAGGACATATCCTCTGGTGGAGACATCCTACACTGAGGAGAAGAGGAATCCTCGGGAAGAAGTACTCTGGTATCGGCAGAGCCTTCGGAGTCTTCAGACTCATCCGAGGATTCGAAGTATCTCCGATCCGGGTGATCGTGCAAGGCACGGTACCGGTACCGATTGAAGTTGGCATCAGAGTGGTCCGATAACCGACTTGTCGATGCCGGATAGAGATGCATGACTCGGACCCGGTAGAATACATGCTGATGTCGATGCAGTCGGTACCGGTACTGGAGTCGGTGCTGGTACCGGTTGAATTGTCTGAAGTGGTTTCAGGGGCATCGAGGCCGTGAGAAGAGCCGCCAGACTGTGCTCAATAGCCAGGAATCTCTGGTCTATCGACCCTGCCGATGCTTGGGTATCGGTGCCGGTTAAAGCGGCCGGATCCCCAGAGCATGGCACCAGTAGTTCTGCCGAGATTGAAGCCTCGAGAACATCCTGGATCCCCGTTACTGCTTTGGAAGCCGAAGCCTCCCGCCGGGGAAATTTTGCCGGTGAAAGTCCCTCAAGGCCAATGCCAGAGGCATCTTGATGTTTAGAAGGAGATCTACCCTTTGAGGATTGGCTAGATTTATGTTTAGTTACCTGAGATCCATGGGAGGAGGATGAAGTCCTGGAGGATGTCGATACCACGAAGGCTGCATCGGAGGGAAAAAGGGTGCTGAGCTTAGCAGTTCGGTTTTGCCGGCCCCTTTTCGACATCATTCCACAGGTAACACACTCTGAAATAGAGTGGTCAGGACCTAAACATTTGAGGCACCACTCATGGGTGTCGGTGAAGGAGATGGTACCGCCACACTTAGAACACTTTTTAAAACCCGAAGCGGGTTTTTCCATTTTGAGGGAAAAAGTTGGACCTAGTGCCCAAAATGGCGCGTTGCATCTGAGAAGAAAATCACTGGAGAAAGACTCCAGAAACAAAGGTTTTTTGTTTTGTTTTAGAAAAAAGAAAAGAAGAAGAACTGGCGGTGCCAGTATAGTGTTGAGGGAAGGCAGACGCGACCACAATAAAGAAGTATAAGAAGGGAATTTTCTGCGGTGACAGGATGTGCGACCTGTCGGCTCCTCAGAAAATGAAGAACTGGAGAGGGACAGTTGGGAAAGGTGGGAAGGCAGCACACAGGCGCTGTGGGATGCTCCCAAAAGCTTTCCTATTGGATGTTGGGGAGCATTCCCATGCAGGCTCCGTCGGTACCGATGATACCCATATTTATTTATTTATTTATTTATTTATACATCTTTTCTATACCGCCACTTCCGGCGATCAGTGGCGGTTTACAGGTAACATAAACTTTAATAATAGAGTACTATTATTTTACATAGAACTATTTTTATATTTTACTATTATTTTACATAGAACAGATTTAGAACAATGAACATTCAACTATTAAATGTAACTCAAAAAATACAATGAGATAACAGGCTACCAACAGTATATCAACAGTAATGGGATATATTTACATTAAATTACAGTTATTCACATTAGTGACAAGTAATTGCTTTCAAAGAGTAAGCTTAACTAGGTGAGCAATGTGAATGTGTGGGAAAGATTTTATTTGAAATATTTGAAGACTACATTCCTGCTTCTTCCTGGAGATCAAAAGTGCCCAGAGAGGAGCACTTGCTCTTGCAGTAGGGTCCGAAGTAAACACAAGGAGCAAGAGTTGTGAACTGGTGAGATAAATTTATTGAATCCCCTACGCGTTTCGGCTTCCGCCTTCTTCAGGGGGCACACAACTAAACAATACAATAATTAATAGTCAAAAAAATACAATAACCATAAAAAGATTAAAAACATTGATATCAATAAATAATGAACAATGATAAAAGCACCAACATGTACGTACACACCATAATACTTATGGCGAAGTGCAAAATAATATGAACAACATAAAACTTAAAATGAATGAATAAATAAATAAAAGTCCAAACGCAGGGTGGAAGAACCACATGAAAGATAAAAAGATGTACTAAAAATTATTAATTATGCATACAAATAATGTATCAAATGAATGAAGAATACTGTACTTTTGTGTCTCATTAAAATTTGTAACAAACGTGTTATGAACAATATAATGACATTAATGTGACCCAACAGGATTAATGTGAGGAGGGAAATAATAGAGAGGGGGGGAAGGGGTGTGGGGGGGGAAGGAAGGGGGGAGGGGGGGAAGAGAGGAGTGAAGAGGAAGGAAGAGGGAAGGGGGAGGGGGAGGGAAGGGTGGGGGGGAGGGGGGGGGGAGGAGAAAGGGGAGAAGGGGAGGAGGGGAAGGGGGAAGGGGAGGAAGGGGGAGGGGAGGGAGAGAGGGAGGAGGAGAGAAGGGGGGTGGGGGGGTGAAGGAGATGGAACAGGGAAAGGAGGGGGAAGAGGAGGAGGGAAGGAAGGGGGAAGGGGGAGGGGAAAGAGGGGGGAGGGGGAGGGGAGGCGGAGGGGGAGGGAAGGAGGGGGGAGGAGGGGGAGGAAGAAATGGGGAGGGGAAGGGGGAGGGAAAGGAGGGAAAGAGGGAGGGAGGAGGGAGGGAAGGAGAGGGGGAGGAAAAGGGAAGGGGGAGGGGGGGAGGGAGGAAGGGGGAGGAAGGGGGAAGGGAAAGGAAGGAAATCCTTATGCGTGATTCAAATCAGCACAAACAATGAAACCAATGAGAAAACGGAAGAAAATCTGCTGACTTACGGATATGACACTAAAGGAGTGTTTTGATGCAGGCGCAAATTGCGCGTGTGTGACCACTAAAAATGTAATTTGAACAAACATTAGATGAACATTTATAGACGAAACTAAATTTTTGCCATATGTCTTTAAAATAACCAACCTTGACACCGTAAAGAAGATAGGGACTAGTCATCTCTGTTTAACAAAGATTCACGATAAAGACCTGAGTCATGCCATTGAGGACTAGAGAAACTTATTGTGTGTTAAAAAATTGAATTACAATATGTACTAGGGAATTATAAAAAACCGTATAAAGACAAGTAACTGTTCTTTGGTTGGAAAGAAACTTCATATTTGTACTTACAAATCCGACACTGGGACGGATTCTATAGGCAAGAGTAGCATATAAGAAATTCTCTGCAAGCACAATTGAAACATCAATGAATTAACCTAATCTAAAAGAAATATAATCAATATATATTTGAGGGGACCTACTAACCTTAGCAGCATTAGAATTCAAGCTCAAAGCCGGAAGGGAATGGTGACTGAATGATTAGTGCTTAAGAACGCTAAAATTCGCGCCAAAAATCTATGACGCGCCATTGGGGGCGGGAGGTGAATGGCGTGCTAGATCCAGGCATCCATGTAAGAAATAATGCTGTAGTGTGAGGCTAAAGCCTGCATATACCGTGCCATTATAAACGGAACGAAAAAGAAATTGTTGACCACGTACCTCTGTAAAACATGATTTGAAAATTGTGTGCAAAGGTGTATGACTAAGAAAAATATATGAATAAAGGTAAAACAAAAAACACCGCTGGCCTATCTTCTTTACGGTGTCAAGGTTGGTTATTTTAAAGACATATGGCAAAAATTTAGTTTCGCCTATAAATGTTCATCTAATGTTTGTTCAAATTACATTTTTAGTGGTCACACACGTGCAATTTGCGCCTGCATCAAAACACTCCTTTAGTGTCATATCCGTAAGTCAGCAGATTTTCTTCCGTTTTCTCGTTGGTTTCATTGTTTGTGCTGAGTGGAATCACGCATAAGGTTTTCCTTCCTTTCCCTTCCCCCTTCCTCCCTCCCCCTCTTTTCCCCCACCCCCTTCCCTTTTCCTCCCCCTCTCCTTCCCTTCCCCCTCCCCCCTTCCCCCCTCCCTCCCTCTTTCCCTTCCCCTTCCCCTCCCCATTTCTTCCTCCCCCTCCTCCCCCCTCCTTCCCTCCCCCCCTCTCCGCCTTCCCTCCCCCTCCCCCCTCTTTCCCCTCCCCCTTCCCCCCCTTCCTTCCCTCCTCCTCTTCCCCCTCCTTTCCCTGTTCCATCTCCTTCACCCCCCCCCCCCCCCTTCTCTCCTCCTCCCTCTCTCCCTCCCCTCCCCCTTCCCCCCACCCCCCTTCCCCTCCTCCCCTTCTCCCTCTCTCCCCCCTCCCCTCCCCCTTCCCTCTTCCTTCCTCTTCCCTCCTCTCTTCCCCCTCCCTCCCCCTCTCCCTCCCCCCCCCACACCCTTCCCCCCCTCTCTATTATTTCCCTCCTCACATTAATCCTGTTGGGTCACATTAATGTCATTATATTGTTCATAACACGTTTGTTACAAATTTTAATGAGACACAAAAGTACAGTATTCTTCATTCATTATTTGATACATTATTTGTATGCATAATTAATAATGTTTAGTACATCTTTTTATCTTTCATGTGGTTCTTCCACCCTGCGTTTGGACTTTTATTTATTTATTCATTCATTTTTTTTATGTTGTTCATATTATTTTGCACTTCGCCATAAGTATTATGGTGTGTACATGTTGGTGCTTTTATCATTGTTCATTATTTATTGATATCAATGTTTTTAATCTTTTTATGGTTATTGTATTTTTTGACTATTTTTTTGACTATTAATTATTGTATTGTTTAGTTGTGTGCCCTTGAAGAAGGCGGAAGCCGAAACGCGTAGGGGATTCAATAAATTTATCTCACCAGTTCACGACTCTTGCTCCTTGTCTTCCTGGAGATCAGTCATATTTTTGCAGATCTGTGCTGCCAGCCCATAATACCCTCGCCACAGTTGCCAACATTCCTTCGGTCTGTCTAGCTGCGTCTGTCAGCTGTGTAGAGTCCTGTCTGCCTGTGCAGGCTGCCACCTCATGTCCTGCACTGCTACCCTTTGCTGCATTGTGCCTCTTTGTGCTTGCCTCGCCTGTGCTTGATCTGCATGGCACCACCACTCCTCTGTCCACCCATCATTGTAACTATCCTGCCACCTCCGCCTCCACTGGGGGATACGTATTCTCATCATCTGGCACCCACTGTCTTTCCAGTACTTTACATTGCCAACACCCTGTGCTGTGGTACAGTTGCCCCCAACATATTTGTCAACAGTACTGGCAGCCACATGGGATGCCCGCAGATATGGCAGGTCCAGCAGCTCCCAGCTCTCCCTCCTTCACTCACCTGTTCATTGCCTTTCCTTGGTGCTCTATCTATCGTTTGTTATCTTTATTTGTTTCTTTATATACCGCCCATACCATAGGTACCAGGGCAGTTTACAATATGCAAAAACAGGGACTAGATCAAAGTTGCTGCAGGAAAAAGAGGGATAGAAGAAACAGAACTCCACTGGTATGATAGGAAAGGGACAGAATCAAAGGTAAAGAGAATGCAAAAAAAGTAGGCTGAAAAATTAAAAAAAAAAAACCAGATATACAGACCGACAAACAGACCGGGGCAGACAGGACACAATGAACGGGCTTAAGGAGGGGCCGTGGGGATGGAGGAAGGGGGTGGGAGGTCGTAGGCCGCACAGAAGAGGTGAGATTTTAATCCGGTTTGAATTTGGTAAATGATAACTCAAGGCGGATGGCGGGGGGAGTGAGTTCCAGAGCCTGGTGCCAAGGAAGAAGAAGGAGGATGAACGGGTAGATTCAAGGCGGGCAGAAGCAGGAGAAGGGAGAAACATGCGGTTGGCATGGATGGAACAGAGAGAACGTTGGGGGACGTGAAGACGAACTAGGTCAGAGAGATAGTGGGGGACACCGGTGTGTAAGGCCCTATGAACAAAGGTGAGGACTTTGAACTGGATCCGATAGGGAATGGGAAGCCAGTGGAGACCAATAAGAAGGGGAGTGACGTGGTCGTAACGGGAAGCATGCGTGATAAGCCGAGCTGCGGTGTTTTGGATGAGCTGAAACCTTCGTACTTGATATTGGGGGAGTCCGGCAAAACAGATGTTACAATAGTCTAAGTGAGAGAGAATGAGAGAAAAGAGCAAGGTGGTCAATGAGGAGACAGGGAGGAAGGGACGGATGGCACGCAGTTGTCTAAGAGAGAAGAAGGAGCGTTGAACTACAGAAGAAATATGTTCGTGAAAGAACAGAGCTGAATCCAAGAGTAGCACAGAGAGGGGAAAACAGGGATGGGAGAGGAAGAGAGTAGAGGGGAGATAGAGGGAATGGGCCCACCAAGAGTGAACCAAATGGCCAGAAGTTTGGAGGGATTGATATGAGGTTTTAGGGCTACATCTGTGTCTATGCCTCACAGGTCATGCATGTCATCCTGAAGCACCTTGCAAACCTTAGGACACACTAACCTAGGGCACATTAACCTTGTTAGGCCACCTTAACCTATGGTTCCATAACCCAGGGTGCCTTCTAAGGGCACCTTACAAGGCACCTAACAAGGCACCTTTTAAGGCACCTTTTAAGGCACATTGCAAGGCACCTTATAGGGCACCTTATAAGGCACCTAACAAGGCACCTTATAGGGCACCTTACAAGGCGCCTTATAGGACGCCTTTTAATGTGCCTTGTAAGGTGCCTTAGAAGGTGCCTTATAGGTAAGGTGCCTTATAAGGCACCTTGTAACGCGTGTTAGTCTAAGGTGCCTTGTAACACGCGTTAGCTGACACGGCTTCCCATAACGATGCAACGCCCACGCCTTTATATGGGCATCCGTAACACTACCAGGGAACTTAACGTGGGTAACATTACCGAAGTTTAGTAAACATACCCCATAATGTTTGGCAAGGTAAAAGGTCACCGTAAAAGAGGAAGGCCAGCAATGAAATGCATCGATACAATAACAGCAGCTATAGATATCACTCTATCAACTTTGAGTCGCTTGGCTGAAGACCGAACAAAGTTTAGGTCAGCTATCCAGAGGGTTGCCATAAGTCGACACCGACTCGAAGGCACTTAACAACAACAACAACAACAAGTAACTCCAGGGAAGACAACATGGTCAGACATGAAATTCAGAAGTAACTTTAGGGAGGACAGCTCTGTTAACTCTGAGATGTTGCCTTTTACCTCCATAACAGCATCTTAGAGTTCCACTCCCACCCTGACCACCCTTGGTTCAAACTCCCTAGCATCCTGGACTGTTTGGCATGGAGATTATTTGAACAGACAGAGTTGAAGGTAAAAACAGGAACATGCCTTACTACAGAGGCAAGGGATATGTTTACTAAACCACGGTAAAGGAGCAAGTGTGCCGTTAGCACGTGCAAAAAGCCACTTTAGCATGCGATAATGGTACTAGCCACTTTAGCAAGCCAGGGCTTTTAAATGGAGCCGCAGTGCCATTCCATTTAAAAGTTGCAATGCCGGCCGCCTGCTACAAAAGTTAATTCCCCGCAGCCTGACCCCCGATCCAGCCTCCTAAGGCTAGGATCGGGCTGCGTGGAATTAACTTTGCTCCCCCAGCCCCTTCCACGCCCCATTGCAGACAAAAAAAATGTCCAGGGAAGTTATTCCATCCCAGGGGTGGAATAACTTCCCCGGCATTTCGCCGGCCCTGGACTTACAGGGCTGACATCAGAATCATCCCTGTATGTCCAGGGCCGGTGACCACCCACTGCCTGCCCACTCTCTGACCCTGTATAACTCTCTCCCCTTCCCCACCCCGTATAACTTCCCTGCACAACTGGCAGGGAGGTTATACAGGGGCAGGAGCCAGGACATCCATCTCCGCTATTCATGCCTCAGAATAACCCCCATAGTGCCCAAATATGAAAGGGCACTATATTGATGGTGCAAATCGGGGTAAAGGAGGTGACACATGGGTCATGCAGTGGGGGCTGCTGGTGCACAAGGGGGATCAGGCAGCTGCCTAGATGGCACATAGGAACATAAGACTACAAAATTTGCCAAACTGTGTCCAACCAAGGTCCATCATGCCCAATATCCTGGGTCCAACAGTGCACAATCGAGGTCACAAGTACCTAGCAAGTTCCCCGAAGACACACAGGATCCCGAATAACTGTAATGGGGCAAGCAGTGCATAGCTCGGGTCCTCTTTAACAATGGTTTATGGAGCATTACCCAGGAACCCATCCAAGCCTTTATAAACCCAGCTACACTGACAGCTTTTACCGCATCCTCCGGTAATGGACTGCAAGGTTTGTTTATGCGTTGACTGAGCGACTTGCACATCTGGCTCACCCTCCCATCACAGGTTTGTCATTTGCCCCATGTCAGCATCTCCCCATATTACCTCCATGTCCAGCCAGCTCCTCACCCGCGCTGCCTGCCTTTGTGCAGCCGCTGCCGCTTTTCATATTCCCTTGGCGGCGGCAGCAATGGCAGCAGTGGCAGCAGTAAAGCGGACCTCCAATTGAAAGCTAGCATGAAGGTCTGATCCCTCCCTCCTTTGATGTAGGGTTGCATCAGAGGAGGGAGGGGCCAGACCAGCTATTCAGATGCGAGTCTTTGCAACTCCGTGGGGTTTTTTTTTCAATTGGTGGTCCTCTCCACTGCTGCCACTGCCATCCCCGCCGCCAAGGGAACACGAAAAACGGCAGCGGAGAGGCAAGGGAAGGCAGTGTTGGGGGGGGGCGAGGCCAGCAACCCCAAATGTGCCCTTATTCTGTTTGAGGCCTGTGCAGCTGCACTGCTCGCACAGGGCTAGGTACAGCGCTGCCTATGACTTTATAAAACACCAGCTCAAATCCTGCAGAAACTGCACCTAAAATTAAGCCTCAGACATTTACACCTGCTCAGAAACTGTAAGTGTTTGCATGTAGTTTTATAAAGTAAGCACATAAATCATGATTGCATCCATGCGCTGGCCAAAATCAGTCCCAAAATGCCTTCACCTGGGTCAGTTAAATGTATGCATGCTCTGGCCATCCGCATACGTTTATGCGGGGGGGGGGGGAGTGGGGGATTTGTAAGTACCATTTTAAATGCTTATACGTGTGAAAATGCCGTCCTAAAATTATCCTCTTGGAATCCATGCACACATTTACACCAACTTCAGAGCATGTGCATATGTGTGTATCTGTCGGTCTCGTTCTGGGAGTCTATTTTATAAAGGCACATAGACATCTAGGTTGCCTTTGTGAAGCTTGCTTATAATAGGCACATTTTTGGATGTTTGACATAGGCCTCTTGTTAGAAAATCATCCTAAAGGCATCCAGCTCTGCCTACTTCACAGGTAGGGATCGATTTCTAGCACCGGCACTTTTAAAGATATTCATATTCTCAGTATAGGGCATGATGGCTTTTCAAATTAATGAAAGCTTTCAGTCTGCAGGGGAATGGTTTGTCAGCATCTGATAATCTGCTTCTTAAAGATCACAGGCAACTGATACCTTTTCTGGATTAATTGCTATATTCTTCAGACTGTGGCAGAAGGAGACAGAGAATAAAAAAAGAGATCTCAACTCATCAGTTTGTCACTGGCTCTACTAGCAAGATAACTAAGGGGACTGAATGTTTTTGTGCAGTAAATATCTGGAGAGTAACAAGGTTTTTTAATTTATTTATTTAGACAGTTTTTGTATACCGCCTTATCCTTCAATCAAAGCGGTCATGACACACTTGGGGGATACATTTAACATGTGGGGATATGAGACACATACACTAATACTTACAGGGAACATGGGCTATGGAGGGGTAAGTGGCTTGCCCAAGACCACAAGGAGCATCTGTGGGACTAGAAACCCTGGTCCTTCCAGCCCAAGGTTGCTGTTCTCTAGTGGGATTTGAACCCCTGACCTTCTGGCCTGAAGTACCTTGCCCCAACCACTAGGCTACTCCTCCCTCTAGGTTTGAAGTCTTGACAATGGCATCACCGTGTACAAGATTCTGATCTGTGCTAATTGGACCATTTTCCTGTTTACAGCGATTTTAAACTATAATTACTACTTTTTAAGACAACATTAGCGCTTCAAAGATTTTGTTCTCAGAATTCAGCTTTCAAGTCTTGTAATGTCTGATAGATATCACGTTTGTGTTAAACAGAAGTCCTCTTTTTATGTTTTCCTAATGAAAAATCTATTGCTTGTAAGTACTTTGTCTATATTATTAGCCGAGAGCTAGGAGAAAGCACATATACCAGGTGAATAGTGCAAAATTAAACTCTTCTCTCCTTATATCAAATTTCCATATTGAATATCCCAAGCTAAAATTCATAGAACATACATAGAGGAGTTAGCTATAGGTTCCTTACCTCCTCCTTTGTTTTTTTTGATAGCACCCGTAACCAGTCTCCGATCATACTGAGAACTGCAGCAAAGTAGGCAAGTCCGACCAAGATCCAGAACCATACCACAGGCTTATAAAAATCCAAGTATGGAATATCAGATCCCCCTGTGGAAATTAAAAGTATTTTAAATGAATGAAATCCAGAGATGCTAGCACTAAATAAACGATCCACACAGTGAAATATTATAAAATAAGGGGCCAATATTCAGTCCTCAGCGGGCAGCGTTGCTCAAATGCTTGACCACTGCGGGCAAAAATAAAAATGGATATTAAACGCTGGAGTCTATCTGGCGTTCAGTGCTGAATAGTACAGTACACCAGAAAAGCTTTCTGTTTTGTGGTTGTGAAGACATCCTTGGTGTGGTTGTGGTCCTTCTCCGCTCCTCTGGTGTACTGTCTGTTGTTTGCAGAGGACCCCCCTCTCTTCTGTTGTGTTCATGCTGAATATCCAGTTTTACCATTCACACATTTTGCTATCTAGTTAGCGGTAATATTCAGCTGCTAACCGGAGAGCAAAATCTACATAAAATCAGGACAGCTCTTCGCTGCTGAATATCATCGCTAGCCAGACACGCATCAGCCCAAAGACCACCTGAGCACTAACAAGACTGTGCCGAGGCACTATCCAGTTAGTGCCACTGAATATCATGTTTGCCGAGGTTTATGCAGTCTGCAGATCCTGAAAACCACATAAACCCTTCTGAATATTGACCCCTACGAATTCAGAGAAACCTCACTGACGCCTAGAAGTACTGAAGGGTCTCATTTCCTAAGCACCACATCAAAAAATAAAACTATAACATGAGCATAAACAAAGTAACCAACTTGTTCCCACCCTCATCCCCATCTCCCCTCCTCCTTTCCCACCCCACCCCTCCCCACTTTACAAGTACAGGGCTAGTGCTGGGGGGCACAACCACGGTAATTGCCTTGAGCCGCATGCCTGTCCAAAGCTTAAGAAAGCACAACCTACCAGCAGGCCTTGGGGCCCTCTCTCAAATTTTTGCTCTAGGCCCCAGCACATCTAACATCAGCCATGTGCAAGTACCCATAAAAATGACCTTGGTGGTAGTGGGAGGGGGGCAGATGTTGATGGAAGCAAGCATAATAGAGCTCAATTTGAAAGAAATGAACAATATAAAGTATATTTTTAAAACATAAATAATGCAAGTCAACACTGCAAATCAATAAAAGTTTATTTCTTGAGGTCACTGTTATTTCCTATTCGTATTGTCTACTGTTCAAATCTTGTTGCAGTAACCTGCCCGATAGCCTTCACTAGTTTCCTGTCATCATCTATGGTGCTACTTAAGGTGAAGAGGATATCTGACTCCCTAATCTAGTCATTCACTTATTATCTGTCTTTGAGACAAGTCTGAGGTGTGCTTCTGACTACTCCCATCCTACACTTGCTGCAGCAGTACAAACTTCACATTTCTTATTAGTTTAAAAGTAAAATGATGAAAGGATGCAAAAGCCTAGTTCTAATATATTCATTTTCTTTTATCCAGCAGTTTTCAAACATTTTCCAAAAGGACTGTGTAAAAAGCATGTATTGATCTAGTTTTCAAACGTCAATGTGTTTGGTTTATGGCCAGGGATTGGGGTTTTTTTATACATCTTTACCTTCTTAATAATTTTTCTTTTCAGGAATGTGATGCTTTAAAATTTGCCCGACAGATTAATACAATCCTTGGTTTGCCTAACGTTTGCAAGGACTTGTCATTCTGATTTCTCTATTGCATTTATTGCATTCTCTAAGAAAAGCAAGACTACGAGATCTGTTTACTAAGGTGTACTAAACATCTATTAGTGTAAGGTAATACTTACTGTGCAATTCCAGTAAGTTATGCCTAGCTGTGACACTTACTGCACAATAGAAACATAGAAGCATGATGGCAGAAACAGACCACATGGCCTATCTATCTGTCCTTCAATATCAACTACTACAATAGTCTCCCTTTTTCTTTAGAGATCCTCTGTGTTTGTGCCATGCTTTTTTGAATTCAGATACTGTCCTCAGCTCTACGACCTCCACTGGGAGACTATTCCATGCATCTACCACTCCTTCCGTAAAGAAATATTTCCACACATTACTCACGAGTCTATCCCCTTTTGTCAACTCATAGCAGAGCTTGCTTTCAATTGAAAGAGGCTCTCCTCCTATGCATTTATGCCACAGAGGTATTTAAATGTCTCAATCATATCTCCTCTATCCCGCTTTTCCTCTAAAGTATATATATTAAGATCCTTAAGTCTGTCCTCATGTGCTTTATAACGAAGACCACTAACCATTTCAGTAGCCACCATCTGCACTGACTCCAACCTGTTTATGTCCTTTTGAAGGTGCAGTCTCCAGAATTACACACAATACTCCAAATGAGGTCGCATCAAAGACTTATATAGAGGCACTATCACCTCCTTTCTTCTGCTGGCCATTCCTCTCTCTATGCACCCAAGCATCCTTCTAGCTTTTGCCATCGTCTTTTCTACCTGTTTAGCTACTTTAAGATCATCATACACAATCACGCCCAGGTCCCGCTCTTCTTTCGTGGATAGAAGTTCCTCACCCCCTATACTGTACTGCTCCCTTGGATGGTTGCAGCCCAAATGCATGACCCTACATTTTTTAGCATTAAATCTCAGCTGCCAAATTCTAGACCATTCTTTAAGTTTAGCTAGATCCCTCCTCATGTTATCTACACCTTTCTGGATGTCTACTCTATTGCAGATTTTGGTATCATCCACAAAGAGGCAAACCTTACCCGAAAGCCCTTCTGCAATAACACTAATAAAGATGTTTTAAAAAAATCAGACCAAGGACAGATCCCTGGCGCACTCCACTGGTAACCTCCTTCTCCTCAAAGTGAGCTCCATTTACTTGTACTCTTTGTAGCTTCCCACTCAACCAATTTCTTGCCCAATCATTGACTTTAGGGTCCATCCCTAGAGGGCTCAGTTTGTTTATAAGCCATCTGTGTAGAACAGTGTCAAAGGCATTACTGAAATGTATGTACACCATATCTAGGGCTCTCCCTCAGACCAACTCCCTGGTCACCCAGTCAAAGAAATTAATCAGATTTGTCTGACAAGACCTGCCTCTGGTGAATCCATGCTGCCTCAGATCCAGTAACAGGTGATCTCTGGTAACAGCAGGAATTTAGTCTTCACATATGGGTGACGTTGGTACTGATGAAGCCCATGCGGGAACGCTCCCCAGCATCCAATAGGAAAGCTTTTGGAAGCATCCCACTGCGCTTGCGTGACTGCCTTCCCAAGTCCCTCTCTTCTGTTGAGTTTGTAGCTGAGAAAGGAGAGTAAATGAAAACCTACAACTCCTATGGGAGGAGGGTGGGTTTTGAAGACTAAATTTCTGCTGTTCCCAGAGATAACCTGTTAAGGTGAGTAACTATGCTATCTCCAGGAACAAGCAGAAATGTACCCTTCACATATGGGTCTCTCTAGCTCCAAGATGCCAGATAAAGTGACTTCAGAACCGGTGGAGGGTTGCCTCGGAGTAGGCTCGAGAAGTCATGGATCCTACATGGATTTCTGGTATCGTCAGAGTCCGGGATGGAAAGTAGGAGTTGCATCTAAGTCTGAAAGAGGTGCTGGAGTACAGTTTGACCAAACATGGCATCCTGGCGGGAGTCCTTGTCCAGAAATAATGGCCAGCGAAGGTATGTACGTAGTCCAAGTTGCTGCCTTGCAAATTTCGTCATTGGTTACCGAGCATAGGTTTGCTATCGAGGTGGTCATGGCGTGAATGTTATGAGCAGTGACATGCCCTTCCAGGGTGAGTTCTGCTTTGTCATAGGCCAATGAAATGCAGTCTGCAGTCCACTAGGGTCAAAGGAAATGAACAATTGTGAGGCTTTATGATGACCTTGAGTTCTTTAGAGATAAAAAGCCAACGCACACTTGCAGTCAAGAGTGTGAATAGATGCTTCAGCTTGAGATGCATGCGGTCTAGGAAAGAAAACTGGAAGGTAAATGGAAAGGAGACACCACCTTTGGCATAAAGTGAGGGTGAGTCCAAAGGATGACCTTGTCATGGTGGAACCAGGAATAGGGAGGGTCCGCTACCAGATCCTGAAGATCACTAATGCATCTAGTTGAAGCGAAGGCAATGAGGAAGAATACTTTCCAAAACAGGAACTTCAGGGAGGTCTTGATCAATGCTTCAAAGGGCAGCTTGAGAAGCAGCGCTAGAATGACACTGAGGTCCCAAGCCACTGGAGGTGGCTTGATGGGCGGGCTTGGACAGCAGGAGACCTCTCATGAAACGTGAGGAGATGGGCTGTCCGTCTAGTAGGTGGTGAGAGGCCACAATGGCACTAAGATGGACTCTTACTGAGTAGACGTGTTGAAGACAGGTGGAGGAGATACTGGAGGAGTGACTCCACTGGAGCAGAAAAAGGATTGAGATCTTTCTGGAAACACGGAGTATCTATGCCACTTGAAAACGTATGAATGTCCGGTGGAGGGCTTTCTGGAAGCAAATAGGATTTCCTTAACCTCTCATGGAAGATCAATGCCCTGCAATTCTATGCTCTCAGCAGCCAAGCTGTGAGGTGGAGACACTGTGAATTGGGATGGAGCAGTGAGCCATCGTCCTGGGAGAGGAGATCAGGTACAGATCCCAATCAGAGAAGCTGAGGCTGAGTCAAACATAGTAGCAGTGGAAACCACAGCTTCTGCGGCCAGTGAGGGGCTATGAGAATCATGGAGCCCTTGTTGGACTGAAGCTTGAAAAGCATCTTGGGAATGAGGGGTATAGGAGGGAAAGCATAGAGAAGACCCTGACCCCAATGTAGGTGAAAGGTATCCACTTGTTGGTTGCTGGAAATCGGAGTCCTTGTGCAGAAGCAAGGAAGCTGGCATTCTGTGGAGTAACAAACAGATCTGTCTGGAGTTCCCCTGAACTGGAAGATACAGGATGTTGTGTCTGGATGGAGAGACCATTCGTGGGGAAGAAGGATCCGACTCAGCTTGTCTGCCAAGATATTGAGCTCCCCCGGGAGATACACCACTCGTAGATGTATTTGATGGGAGATGGCAAAGGATCAGAGGTGAAGGGACTCCTTGCAGAGGGACCATGAGCCTGTTCCTCCCTGTTTGTTCACATAGAACATGATTACCTGATTGTCAGTCCTGACTAAGACCTGTTGTAACCTGAGGTGGTGTTGAAACACCCAGAGGGCATTTGAGATAGCATAAAGTTCCAGAAGATTGATTTGGAAGTGTGACTCATGTGTTGTCCAGAGCCCCTGTGTAGACAGGTCGCCCAGGTGTGCTCCCCAACCCAGTTTGGAGGCATCCATCATCAGGATGCATTGAAGTGGAGGCATCTGAAAAGGTGACCCTACGAGCAGATGTTCTGGAGAACACCATAACTGAAGGGATGTGGTAGAGGGACAGTGACTTGTATCCTGTCCTGGAGACAGCCCGAGGCCTGTGTCCATTGGGAGGCAAGACTTCATTGATCTGTGTGCATATGTAATCGGGCATAGGGAACGACATGTATTGTAGAGACCATGTGCCCGAGGAGCTGCAGCATTTCACGGTCAGTCAGATGGTCCCGTTGGAGCATCTGGGATGCTAGTTCAATTAGACAGGCACGGCGGAGCTGGGGCAGAAAAGCGGGCTCCGATGAACTCTAGCTTTGGGGTTGGAGCAAGTTGGGATTTCATGAAGTTTATGACAAATCCTAAGTGTTGTAGTACCGTGATGGTACGATGTAAGGAAAGCTGCACCTCTTGTGAGGTGTCTGCTTTTATAAGCCAGTCGTCTAAGTAAGGGAAGATGAATATCCCCAGAGATCTTAGATAGGCAGTTATGACCGCCATGCTCTTTGTGAAGACACTTGGGGCAGAGGTGAGTCCGAAGGGAAGTATTCTGTATTGATAATGTGTTTCCTGAAAGGTGAAGCGTAGATATTTCCTGTGTCCTGGATGGATGAGGATGTGTGTATATGCTTCTTTTAGATAGAGAGAACAGAGCCAGTCCTGACTCTGGAGGTAGGGAAGAAGAGTCCTGAGGGACATCATCTTGAACTTTTCTCAAACTAGAAACTTGTTGAGGTTTCTGAGGTCCAGAATGGGCCTGTATCCTCCGGTTTTCTTTGGAATGAGAAAGTACAGAGAGTAGAAGCCCATTCCCTGTTGGAATGGTGGGACCTTTTTTATGGCACCCTGGGTCAGAAGAGAAGATACCTCGTCCTGTAGTAGAGCAGTGAGAGGGGGCTGTGTTTGAAATTCCCCATGAAAGTGGAGGGGAGCAGAGTTTGCAGATGAAGTCTATACCCATCCTGGACTATGTTTAGTATCCACTGCTCTGAGGTGATAAGGTGCCATTTATGGGCATAGTGACACAGCTTGCTACATGGAGAGGGTGGGGGACCTCCAAGGGAAAGGTGGCAATGTTCTCTTGAAAAGTGTCAAACACCAGGCGCAGACTGTGGCTGTGAAGCTGGCTGAGGTTTAGCTCCCTGTGGCTTCTTCTGCTGCTTAGGAGTTTGCTGCCTCTTCTGTGATGCTTGAGTCTGGAACTGAGAGGCAGGAGGATAAGAAGAGTAGAATTTCTTCTTATTATTGTAGAAAGATTTTCTTGTAGTTGCCTTTTTTCTAACAGGGTCAGCTGTTGTTCCAGACAGTCTCTTGAGAGTAATGTTTTCAAGCTCTAATTGAGAGGCTTTATCTTGTCAGTCTTTGCCAAAAATGTTTTCACCTGTGCAAGGTATTTTGCCAAACTTATCCTGAGCCCACAGTTCGAGATCTAAGGCTTGAAGCCATTCAATTCTGCATGCACCGATGCATATAGCTGAGGCTCTGCTTGTGCATTCGAAAGCATCGAAGGTGGCCCTATTAACAAACTTCAATAAGGTCTGACTGTGCTTGACTAGGGCAAGGTAGTCTGCTCTCTTATCATCTGGAAGAAGAGAGGCAAAGACTTCAAGATCCATGGATACCTCTTTGAGGAACAGTCCCATGTAGAGGATATAGGAGTTAATCCTAGCAGAGAGCATGGAAGCCTGGCAGCATTGATGCCCAAAGGCATCAAGGGTTCTTGATTCTCTACCTGGAGGGTTAGAGGAGTGGGTCTTTGAGCTTTTCATTCTGCTCAATGCCGATTTGACCACCATGGAATGGTGAGGGAGGTGCGGTTTTGGGAAGCCCGGGCACTCCGGTACCCGATACATGGTATTGAGACATCGACTGTGAGGGAAGACCATGAGGGGAATCTCCCTCATACAGAGAATAAGATTATGAAGGATGTGGTGCACCGGCAGAATGGCTGCCTCCTTCGGTGCTGTTGGGTATTGGAGAATCTCCAACTTCTCCGCCCTTGGCTCCTTCTCCAATGTTACCATGATGGAGAAACCACTGGCTGGGTCTCAAATGAATTCCTGGAAGGACATGTCCTCCGGAGGTGATATACATCATAGCTGAGGTGGAGAAGGCTCCAAAGGAAGGTCCTGGGGCACACGGGAATTGAGTGATTCCCCATCCGAAATGCTGGAATTTGAATCAGAGGACTCGAAGTACCGACGAGTATGGTGTTCACCCAAAACTTGATGTCGGTACCAGTGTTCCAAGGTATCAGCCTTGGTGAGCCATTTGGGTTTTGAACCGATATCAGTGATGGTTTCCAGGGAGAGAATGGTTGGCAGCGATGTCGAACCATGTGCATCAGCCCTGATGTCATGCCAGAAACTGGTGTCGATATCAGTACCGGTGCCTTAGCGGAACACCAGATCTGGTGCAAGAGATAAGGGTGTTGGGGCCACTTGGAAATAGTGATCATAGCATGATCGCGTTTGATTTAATTAGTGGAGGAGGGACAGTAAGGAACTCCACAGTGCTATCTTTTAACTTTCGAAAGGGAGACTATGATAAAAGGAGGAAAATAGTTAAGAAAAAACTAAAAGGAGCAGTTGCAAAGGTTAAAGACTTACATCAAGCTTGGGTGTTGTTGAAAAATGCTATCTTGGAAGACCAGACCAGCTGTATTCCATGCTTTAAGAAAAGTGTAAGGAAGTCCAAAAAACTGCCAGCATGGTTTAAAGGTGAGGTCAAAGAGGCTGTTGTTGCCAAAAAAGCATCTTTCAGGAAATGGAAAAAAGAGCCAAACGACAAAACCTGGAAACAGCACAAGCACTGGCAAGTTAAATGCAAGGCATTGATAAGGAAGGCAAAGGGAGAATTTGAGTAGAAGCTTGCTGCGGAAGCAAAAACATGTAATAAAGTTTTTTCAAGAACATTCGTAGCAAAAAACCTGAGAGAGTCAGTTGGTCCTTTAGATGATAGAGGGGTTAAAGGGGCACTAAGAGGCGACAAGGCGATAGTGGAGAGACTGAATGAATTCTTTGCTTCGGTCTTTACTGAGGAAGATGTAGAGATGTTACCCATGACTGAAGTGGTATTTAAAGGTGCGGAAGAACTGAAGGAAATATCGATACATCGGGAAGACGTATTGCAACTATTAGATAAACTGAATAGTAGCAAATCACCTGTGCCGGATGATATAGATCCAAGGTTGTTGAAAGAACTGAAATATGAGATTGCAGACCTGCTATTAGTAATCTGTGTGCTATCATTAAAATCATCTGTAATACCTGAAAACTGGAGGATGGCGAACATAACACCAATTTTTAAAAAGGGTTCCTGGGGTGATCCGGGAAACTACAGACCAGTGAGCCTGACGTCAGTACCGGGAAAAATGGTAGAAACCATCATAAAGAATAAAATTGCTGAACATGTAGATAGACATGGCTTAATGGGAGACAGCCAACATGGCTTTAGACAAGGAAGATCTTGTCTTACTAATCTGTTTACTAATCTGTTATGTTTTTTTGAAGATGTGAATAAGCAGGTAGACAAAGTGAGTCGGTTGATATAGTGTATTTGGACTTTCAGAAAACCTTTGACAAGATCCCTCATCAGAGACCTTTGGCAAAATTAAAGAGTCATGGGATAGGAGGCAGTGTACTATTGTGGATCAGGAACTGGTTAAAAGATAGAAAGCAGAGGGTAGGACTAAATGACCAATTTTCCCAATGGAGAAAGGTGAATAGTGGTGTACCCCAGGGATCTGTGCTGGGTCCGCTGCTTTTTGACATATTCATAAATGACCTGGAAAAGGGAATGAGTGAAGTTATCAAATTTGCAGATAACACAAAACTATTTAAAGTTGTTAAAACCCAAGAGGATTGTGGAAAATTGCAAGAGGATTTTGATAAATTGGAAGACTGGGCATCAAAATGGCAGATGAAATTTAATGCGGACAAGTGCAAAGTTATGCACCTAGAAAAGAACAACCCAAACTATGGTTACACAATGCAAGGTTCCACATTAGGAACCACCACCCAGGAAAAAGATTTAGGCGTCATTGTGGATAACATGTTAAAACCCTCTGCCCAGTGTGCAGCAGTGGCCAAGAGAGCAAATAGAATGCTAGGTATCATAAGGAAAGGAATGGAAAATAAAACAAAGGATATTATAATGCCTCTATATCGTTCCATGGTGAGACCGCACCTTGAATATTGTGTGCAATTCTGGTTGCCATATCTTAAAAAGGATATAGCGTTATTAGAAAAGGTTCAGAGAAGAGCCACCAAAATGGTAAAAGGGATGGAAGGATACCCCTATGAAGAAAGTCTAAAATGGTTAGGGCTCTTTAACCTGGAAAAGAGACGGCTGAGGGGAGATATGATAGAAGTCTATAAATTAATGAACAGAGTGGAACGGGTAAACGTAGATCGATTGTTTACGTTATCAGAATATAGAAAGACTAGGGGACATGCAGTGAAGCTACAGGGTAAACTATTTGAATCCTGGAGCCCCTCTATGGCTTTGGAGGACAGGGCCTTCAGCTGGGACTGTTTGGCATGCCAATCTACCTTTGATGCAATGCCCCAAGGATTTCAATGCCTTGAGCGAGATCTACCCCTGGAGGTTCTGTCTTGCTTCAATGCAGACTTGGGCTTTCACTTTGAGGATCCATGAGGAGGAGGATGAAGCCCTCACGAAGCGGACGCCAAAGATACTGCGTTCAAGGCGAAGAGTGCCCCAAATTTAGAGGTCTGGTTCTGTAGGCCTCTCTGAGTCATCTTTTGACAGAGGGGCAGTCTTTTGACTGGTAATCTGGGCAGAGGCATTTTAGACACCAGTCATGGTGTCAGTCGCTGAGATGGTGCTGGCACACTTGGAATTTTTCTTGAAACCACTAGCTGGTTTCTCCATGCCTTCAACGATGGGAAGGCTATGGTAGGCTTAAGGCCTAAAAGGGCATCAAGACGCCTGGGTTTTTAAAAAAATTTTGTTAGGAAAAATAAAATAAGAGAAGAAAAGAAAGAATGAGGGAACCAGCGATGTCCTCGACGGTGACGGTGACGATGGGAAGGCAGAGGTGCTATCCACAAAAAAAGAGTTTTTCTGCAGTAAAAGGATTTGCTTCCTGCTGGCTCCCTGGAAAACAAAGAACTGAAGAGAGGGAGTTTGGAAGATGGGATGGCAGTCGCGCAAGTGCAATGGAATGCTCCCAAAAGCTTTCCTATTGGACACTGGGGAGCGTTCCTGCATTGGCTCTGTTGGTACCGATGTCAGCCATATCTGAAGATTACATTCCTGCTTGTACCTGGAGATTCCGTTGCACTCCAGAAACCTCACTATTTTCTCTTTCAGCAGCATTTCCAATAATTTACTCACCACCGAAGTTAATCTAACCAGACTGTATTTTCAACCACACCCTTACTTCCACTTTTGTGTAAAGGGACCACATGTGCCTCTTTACAGTCCTCTGACACCTCTCCCGACTCCAATGAGGCATTGAAAAGGTCAGACAGTGGAGATGCTAGAACTTCCCCAAGTTCCCTCATATTCCCGGATGTATCCCATCCGGTCCCATTGCTTTGCCTACTTTTAGTTTAGTTAGTTCCTCACAAACACAGCCTTCTAAAAATTATTCAAGATCTCCGTCACTTCTGTTCCTGTTTGTGGGTGTTTTATGAGGTCCTGTTCCCTGCCCTTCATCTGTGAACACAGAACAGAAATATTTATTAAGCAATTCTGCTTTATCCTCATCAACTTCTACATATTTCTCCCATTCATCCTTGAGTCTGACAATACCACTTTTTCCCTTCCTCCTCTCACTAACATATCTGAAAAATGTCTTATCCCCCCATTTTATTGCATTAGCTATTTTTTCTTCTTTTTGTATCTTTGCTTTCTTGACTACTTTGCTAGCCTCTCTAAGTTTCATGAAGGCCTCCTTCTTTTTCTTAACCTTTTCAGCTACTTCTTTTGAGAACCATAGCGGCCTCCTTTTCCTTTTCCCTTTATTTACCATTCTAACAAAAAGGTTGCCCTTAAAATATCCCCTTTCAGTTTTGCCCACTGTTTTTCTACATCCCCCAGCTGTTCCCATCTCGCTAATGACTCGTTGAGGTATTGGCCCATCTTGGCAAAGTTAGTTTTTCAAAAGTCTAAGAACCTCGCTTTTGAATGGATTTTATCAGCCCTAGTGCTAATACTGAACCACACCATCTGGTGATCACTGAATTCAAGATGATCTCCCACTATAACATCAGAAACACTTTCAGAATTAGTAAGTACCAAGTGCAGTATGGCCCCTTCACGTGTGGGTTTCATTACCAGTTGCCTGAATATTTCTTCCTGTAAAGAATCCAGGATCTCCTTACTTCCAGATGACACTGCAGCAGGGATGCGCCAATCAACATCCAGCATATTGAAATTCCCTATCAGTAGCACTTCCCCTTTCCTGACAAGTCTGTTTATGTCTTGTGAGGGAGGTATATATATCATGCCAATGCAAATTGATTTCTCTTTCCCTCTTTCTAGTTTAACCACAGTGCCTCCTCTCTCCCTTTTAAGTCCTGTAATTCTATAGCTTTAATATTATTTTTTACACATAGTGCCACACCTCCTCCCCTTCTTCCTACCATGTCCTTTCTGAATAAAATATAGCCTGGTAAGCGTAGTCACTCACCTGTAACAGGTGTTCTCTGGGAACAGCAGGAATCGGTCCTCACATATGTGTGACTCTGGCGCCGACAGAGCCTGGGCGGACCATTTCCCCAGCTTTCAAAGAAAGCCTTTGGGACATGCTACCATACATATGTGGTCCCCTTCCCGCATAGCTAGGATGGTAGTAAAAAACGAAAACAAGGTAGGGAGGCAGCTCCCAGGGGAGGAGGGAGGGTTGTGAGGACTGATTCCTGCTGTTCCCGGAGAACACCTGTTACAGGTGAGTAACTACGCTTTCTCCAGGAACAAGCAGGAAGTCAGTCCTCACATATGGGACTCCCTAGCTCCAGGCTGCCGAGGACCGAACCACGACAGCACCAACGGCAATCAATTGGGTAGCTGTGGTTTACAGAAGAAAGTCCCCCACTGAGAGATTCTGCAAGATCCTAGCGTCCAGAGACACTATCACTCCAGTAGCCTGAACACAGAAGGGTCAGAGGACAGGAGTGTCCTACACCCTGAGAATATTACAGAGTACTGCCTGGCCAAAGGCATTGTCCCTGTGAGACTCGCTCTCAAGGCAGTAGTAATCTGCAAACGTATGAATTGAAGACCATATGGCGGTCTTGCAAACCTCTGTCACCGGCACTGAGCAGAGGTTGGCCATCGACGTGGCCTTCACCCTCATGCGATGCACTCTGATCCAGTGCTCAAGGGAGAGGCCAGCTCGCTCATAAGTTAGGGCAATACAATCTTCCACCTAAGTGGACAGAGTTCACTTAGTCATGGGGAGACCCAATCAACTGGGGTCGTATGACACAAAAAGCTGAGGAGCTTTCCGATGGGCCTGAATCCATTGCAAGTAGAAGGAGAGGGACTGCCTGCAATCCAGTGTATGAACGATTAGTTCCTCCCTGCCAGCATGAGGCCGCGGAAAGAAGGTGGGGAGGACTATCTCTTGGTCGAGGTGGAAAGGAGATACCACCTTTGGGAGGAATATGGAGTGCGTGCGGAGTACCACCCTATTGTTATAGAACCTCTTATATGGTAGATTTGCCACCAGGGCCTGGAGTTCGCTCACCCTTTGAGTGGATATGAGGGTCACCAGGAAGGCCTCTTTCAAGGCATATATCTTAGGTGGCAAGTGGCTAGGAGCTCAAATGGTGGTTTAGTGAGCTGGTAGAGCAACACGTTGAGGTCCCACTCCACCACCAGAGGGCAGAGAGGGGGCTTTGATAACAAGAGGTCCCAGAGGAACCTTGAGACCAGAGGCTGGCTAGAGAGGGGTTTTCCCTCGATAGAGTGGTGGTGCTTGGCTATGGTGCTCATTTGCACTCTTATAGAGTTGGATTTCAACCCAGCATGTGAGAGGTGTAGCAGGTACTGAAGAAGAAGTTGCACTTGACAGGAGAAGAGATTCATTCTCCTTCTCAGCACACCAGATGGAGAACCTTCTCCAGTCAGAGGTGTAAGCTCGTCTGGTGGAGGGTTTTTGGGAGGCCAGTAAGACCTGCTTGACTTCCCCTGGAAGGTTGAAAAGGGCCAGCACTACTCTTTCAGCAGTCACGTTGTTAGCGTTAGCGATCCCAGGTTGGGGTACAGAAGGGAGACCTATTCCTGGGACAGGAGGTCTGGGGCCCAGCTCAGTGGGACTGGGAGTGCCACCGACTGGGAAAGCAATAGAGGAAACTAGGGTTGCCTTGGCCACCTGGGTGCGATCAGCATTACTGACGCCCTCTCACTCTGGACTTTGAAGAGAGTCTTGGCGACCAGGGGGGTGGGTGGGAATGCATAGAGTAGGCCCTCTGGCCATGAGATTAGGAAGGCATCTGCTGCCACTCTCCCCGGGTGTGGCAGGCAGGAGCAGAAGTGCGGTACTTGTGCGTTGTCTGGGAGACAAAAAGGTCTATCAAAGGCCTGCCCCAGCGGTGGACGAGTTGCTTCATTACCCTGGGGTTCAAGCGCTACTTATATGGGCAAAGGACTCTGCTTAGCCTGTCTGCTAAGCAGTTGTCCTGGTCCGGCAGGTATACCGCTCACAGGAGCATGCTATTGCGCACTGTGAAGGAGAGTACAAGCCCGTGCTCCCCTGCTTATTGATGTAAAACATGGCCACCTGGTTGTCCATCTGGATCAATACAGATTGGTGCCGCTGGCAGTGGCAGAACGCTCGCAGGACCAGGAAGATTGCCCTGAGTTCTAAGAGATTGATCTGTAAGAGTGACTTCTCCTGGGATAAGCTGCCTTGCGTGCGGTGGTCCCCGTAATATGCCCCCCAAGCCAGGAGGGAGACATCTGTTGTCAGGGTCCTCTGCAGTGCGACTGCTTGGAATGGCATTCCCGCCTGGAGGTGGCGCACGTTTTGCCACCAGGTGAGGGACTCTGCCAGTTGGCGGGTGACCCTGACCCTATTCTGTAGTCTGCCCATGTCTGGCACCATGAGTTTCCTTTGGTGGAAGCTCTGTCCACTGTGAGAGTAGACACCATTGGGCTATCCACATGTGTAGGTGGGCTAATAGGGTGAGGTGGACCATTGAGGCCATGTGACCCAACAGGTGGAAGAGGAGGCGAGCTGGTACTGACCAGCGGTATTGAACCTCTCCTGCCAGCTGTATGAGGCGGTCTGTCCTTTCTCTTGGGAGGACGGCCTTGACCTGTAACATGTCTCTTGGGGAAACTGCTAGGTACATATGACCTAGATTGGCCACTGTTGGAAACAGAATACTGGGCTTGATGGACCTTCGTCTGACCCAGTATGGCATATCTTATGTTCTTATGTTCTTATGTCCAACTGCGCCCCTATAAATTCCAGGCTTTGGTTTGGAGAGAGATGGAATTTGGGGTAGTTGATAATGAACCCCAGGTGCTGCAGTAGGAGGGCCGCACACTCTGTGGCCTGACTGACCTCTGAGGTTGTACCACCCCTGATTAGCCAGTCATCTAGGTAGGGGAAGACGAATGCTGCTTGTAGGTGCAGGTGGGTGGCTACCACTGCCAGGCACTTGATAAAGACCCTTGGCGAGGAAGCCAGGCCAAAGGATAGCACCATGTACTGGTAGTGACCTCCTCCCACCACAAACTGTAGGTACTGCCTGTGGAAGGGGTGGATCAGGATGTGAGTGTACGCATCTTTTAGGTCCAAGGAGCACAGTCAATCTCCCTGGTGGAGGTAAGGCAGCAGTGTTCCAAGGGAGAGAATTTTGAACTTCTCCAGATACTTGTTTAAATTTCACAGGTACAGTATGGGCATGAGTCCTCCCATTCTTTTGGGGACAAGGACGTACCTTGAGTAGAAGCCTTTTTATCACAGGTGCTTGGTACAGGCTAAACTGCATTGTCTCTGCAAGCTCTGAGAGCAGAAAGGTCTAGTGAAGGAGAGGTCACACTGACTCTCCTGAAAAGAACCTGGGTGGTATTTGTTGTAAGTGGAGGAGGTATCCTAGTTGGGCGGGAGCTAGGGCCTGGGGCTTCTGAACCTTGGGCTTCTGAGCTCCCTGGCCTTTCCTCTTAGGGTGAGAACCCCGCTGTTGGCCCAAGAAGAACTGGTATCGGTGACTCTGTTGAAAGTGCCCCTTTTCCCCCGAAAATAGGGGCCCTTTCCCTGAGGGTTTTTTGCGGAGAAAGGAAGCGGTCTCCTTTGAGAGCCTCTAGTGGGTTACCACCTCAGCTTCTATCTTGGCTGCCTTGTTGGCCATAGGTTTGCCAAACACATTCTCACCGGTGCAGGGGACACTGAGCAGCTTGTCCTGGACCCACTACTCGAGAGCTGAGGACTGTAGCCAGGCCTGACATCGATCCCCGATGCCGGCCGCTGCTACTCAAGCTGCTGACTCAAATCCATCACAGGCCACATGAGAGAGGAACTTTCAACAGTCCTTGATCCCGGAGGTTAGAGTCTGAAACCAATGGAGAGATTCCCTGGCGAGCATCGCTGAGAACCCGATCAACTCTTGAGTCAGGGCTTTCAAATACATGCTTATATATAGCTTATAGGCCTGGATTCGACACCCCAGCATCGAGTCCTGGTAACACTTGCACCCAAGGGCGTCAAGGGCTCTAGCATCCCTGCCTGGGAGGACAGAAGAGTAAGTCTTCTGGCTTTTGAGTTTTTGCATGATTGACTCGATAACCATGCAGTTATGTGGGAGTTGGGGCTTGTGGAACCCTGGCACCTTCCTGACGTGGTATATGGTGTTGAGGCATCGGCTGACCACCGGCACTGATGCCAGCATCTCCCACACTCGCAACAGTAGCCTCTCAAGGATCGGCTGGACCAGCACCGTGAGTTTCCTTGGATGGAGGCTCAAATTGAAGGATCTCCAGTTCCTCGGTGCGTGGGTCCTTCTCCAGGGGCTCTTGCCATATCCCTGATAAAGTCATGGAAGGCCACATCCTCTGGAGGAGAATGGCACCGGAGCACCTGGGGAGACAGGTCCCAGAGGACGTCTCAGTGCCCTCTGGTTTCCGGGGACGCCTCATAATCAATCTCCCTCTTGGAGTCGAGGGACGATGAGTCCGAGGACTTGCGACTCCTTGGCTTGAGGCCCACGTAGAAGGGTCGGGGCCCTCCCGAGGACATAAGAACATAAGATATGCCATACTGGGTCAGACCAAGGACCATCAAGCCCAGTACCCTGTTTCCAACAGTGGCCAATCTATGTCACACGTACCTAGCAGTTTCCCCAAAGGACACAGGTCCTACAATCTTGTATTGGGGAAAGCAGTGGATTTCCCGGGTCCCCTTTAATAATGGTTTATGAAACGTTCTTCCAGGAACTTGTCCAAACCTTTTTTAAACCCAGCTACACTAACAGCAATTACTACATCCTCCGGTAACGAATTCCATTGTTTCATTGCACGTTGAGTGAAAACATATTTTCTCTTATTAGTCTTAAATAGGTTACACTGTAGCTTCATTGAACATCCCCTAGTCTTTCTATAATTTGATGGCATAAACAATCGATCTACGTTAGCCCATTCCACTCTATTCATTAATTTATAGACCTCTATCATATCTCCCCTCGACCGTCTCTTTTCCAGGTTGAAGAGCCCTAACCTTTTAAGCCTCACTTCATAGATGTATACTTCCACCTCCTTTACCATTTGGTGGCTCTTCTCTGTACCTTTTCTAATAACGCTATATCCTTTTTAAGGTATGGTGACCAGAATTGCACACAATATTCAAGGTGCGGTCACAACATGGAACGATACAGAGGCATTATAATATCCTTTATTTTATTCTCTCTTCCTTTCCTTATGATACCTAGCATTCTATTTCCTCTCTTTGCTGCCATTGCACACTGGGTGGGGGGTTTCAACATGTTATACACGATGACGCCTAAATCTTTTTCCTTAGTGGTGGTTCCTAATGTGGAACCTTGCATCGTGTAACCATAGTTTGGGTTGTTCTTTCCTACGTGCATAACTTTGCACTTGTCCACATTAAATTTCATCTGCTATTGGATGCCCAGTCTTCCAGTTTATCAAAGTTCTCTTGCAATTTTTCACAATCTTCATGGATTTTAACAACTTTGACTAATTTTGTGTCATCTCAAATTTGATAACCTCACTCATTATTCCCATTTCCAGGTCATTTACGAATATGTTAAAAACAGCGGACCCAGCACAGATCCCTGGTGTACTCCATTAATCACCTTTCTCCATTGGGAAAATTGTCTATTTAGCTATACCCTCATTTTTCTATCTTTTAACCAGTTCCTGATCCACAATAATACACTGCTTCCTATCCCATGACTTTTTAATTTCGCTAAGAGTCTCTCATGACGGACCTTGTCAAAGGCTTTCTGAAAATCCAGGTATACTATACCAACCTACTTACTTTTGTCTACCTGTTTATTCACACCTTCAAAAAGACATAACAGATTAGTAAGATAAGACCTTCCTTGGCTAAAGCCATGTTGTCTTCCATTAAGCCATGATTATCTACATGTTCAGTAATTTTGTTCTTTATAATGGTATTACAGATGATTTTAATGATAGTTCACAGATTACTAAATAGTAGGTCTACAATCTCATATTTCAATTCTTTCAAACACCCTTGGATGTATACCAGTCAGTCCAGGTGATATGCTACTCTTCAGTTTATCATATAATTGTAATACATCTTCCTGGTGTATTGATATTTCTTTCAATTTTTCTGCGGCATTACCTTTAAATACCATTTCAGTCATAGGTAATATCCCTACATCTTTCTCAGTAAATTTATTTATTTATTTATTTAATACTCTTATATACCGCGCTATTCGATATCAGTGCGGTTTACATGGAACATCAATAAGATTTTACGGTGGGAGTTACACCGTAATTACAGAGAACAGGGAGCTCAACTTGGATAACATGTTAACTATTTTACACAAAAAATACCAGAAAATATATATACGTATATACATCACATTGCAGTATGGTTACTGGGTAGTCATGGATCTGTGATTGTGTGCGGGGCACTTTGGCGTGCCTACTTCCGGGTAGCACTTGATGAAGAGGTGGTGCTTCAGTGCCTTCCTGAATTTTGTTATCTCTGTGATTGCTCGTATGTTGGGTGGTAGGGCATTCCAGCATCTAGGTGCACAAAGACTGAAAGCCCTGTTTGCGGTTGCCTGTGTACACTGGGTTATTGTTTTGGGGATTACCATAGTGTTTACTGCTGTAAGTCGTCTGGTCCTGGTAGGGGAGTCATGAAGGTGACGCTCGCAAGTGATGAGGGGGAGAGCCCGTTGATGGCCTTGAAAGTTAGTAGCAGGATCTTGAAGGCGATCCTACAGTGGACTGGGAGCCAGTGGAGACTTTTGAGGATAGGTGTTATATGTTCTTGCCTTGAGGCCCCATTTAGAACTCTGGCTGCAGAGTTCATGGCAAGTTGGAGTGGACTTAGGGTTGATTGTGGTAACCCTTGCAGTATCGCATTGGCGTAGTCGAGATGTGGAATAGTTAACGCCTGAAAGATCGTTCTGAAATCATCAGGTTGTAGTAGGGGGCATAGATTTATTTTATTTATTTATTTATTTAACAGTATTTCTAAACCGCCTTATCTTAATAATCAAGGTGGTATCACAGCAAACAATCAGGTGAAGTGAGAGTGTTATACATGCAGTGGGGGGAAATTGAATGTGTGTCGTGTTGTGTGTTAGATTGGTATGATCTATTTACAGAGTGGGCTATATACAGTGGTGCAAAAACAAATTCCATGCATACGTTGGTTAGGCGAGATCATGTGCTGTTGTTCATTCTCTGAAGTCATGTAATGTGTCCATAGTGTTCTATAAACAGTATGGTTTTCAGCTGTTTTCTGAAGTCTTTTAGGTCTGTGGTGGCCCTCAAGTCGTCTGGGAGTTTGTTCCATATTGTTGGAGCGGCCATTGAGAGTGCTCTGTCTGTTGTGTCCTTGCGTGTGTGTTTGTATTCACTGGGGGTGCTGACTCTGTTGTGGGTTTGTTTTCTTCTGGGACGCGTACTGGTGTCTGATTGTATGAGGGTGTGTAGGCTGTTGGCTGATGTGTGGTATTTGATCTTGAATATGTTTATGATAGTTTTGTATTTGATGGGTGCACCGATTGGAAGCCAGTGTAAGTCTTTTAAGGTGGGTGTGATGTGCTCCTGTCTTGCCGTTCCTGTTATGATTCGTGCAGCAGTGTTTTGTGCTAGTTGTAGAGGTTTGAGGGCTTGTTTCGGTAGGCCAAGGTATATAGATGTCTGAGTGTCCTGATTTTATGGTATGTTGATTTTACCATGTTGCCAATGTGTGTCTTCATGTCCAGTTTTTGGTCCAGTGTTACGCCTAGGTAACGGAATGTGGACTTGGTTTGCAGGTCTACATCCCCGACTTTTAGGTAGGTTGGTGGACAGAAGTTAGAGTTTCTGGTAATGAATAGCACTTCCATCTTCTTGTGCTGTATCCGGAGATTCTGATTTTGGAGCCAATTTTCCACTGCATTGAAACAGTTCGTTAGTGAAGAGAGGTCGATCTGGTCAGTCTTGAAAGGTGTGAAGAGCAAGACATCATCGGCATATATCATGCACTCAATGTTGAATGAGCGTATGAGGTCACAGATGGGCTGCATGTAGATGTTAAACATTAGGGCTGATAGGGAGGATCCCTGCGGAACGCCCTGTTTCTGGTGGAACGGTTCAGATGTTGATGTCTCTGTTCTCACATGCTGCCATCTATCAGATAAGTATGATTTACACCAGGTTAGGGCTAAATCATAGATGCCTTTCTCCTCGAGCCGTCTCAGGAGGGTCGTGTAGCATGAGTCAAATGCTGCGGCGATATCCAAGAATATAAGCGCCACACCGCGGTGAGTGTTATCTTTTGTGTTGAGAATGTTGTTGAATAGGGTGGTGAGTAGCGTCTCCACACCATGGGCTTCTCTGAAGCCATGTTGGCAGTGGTCTAGAGGTGCAGCATTGTTGACATGTTGTTGTATCTGGCATTGGACCTCCTTTTCTATTATTTTGGCCAGGAGTGGAATACTGGCAATTGGTCTATATGATTCCACTTTCTGAGGGTCAAGCTTGCTGTTTTTCAGCAGAGGTCTGATAGATGTGTGTTTGAGATTTAGGGGGAAAAATCCAGAGGTGAATGATGTGTCGAAGAGTCTGGCAAAGAATGGGCTAAACTCTATTTTTAGTTCCTTTATCCAAAAGGCGGGACAGGGATCGGTCTGCGCAGTAGAGGTGTTGATTGTGGAGATGGTGTCAGCAATTTGTTTAAGTGAAGGAGTGGAGAATGTTGTTAGTTTCCCTGCATTGGTTTGCACTTTGTTGGAGGCGGGTGCGTCAGACTTGTTGGTTTGGCATACTTTTGATTGAAGGAAGTCAGCATAGTCTTGGGCGTGGATCTCGTTTTTTTGCACTGGTCCTGGTTCTCTTGTTAGGTTCTTGACTAGGTTGAATAAGTCGTGTGGTTTAGAGTAGTTACTCACCTGTAACAGGTGTTCTCCAGGAACAGCAGGAATCAGTCCTCACATATGGATGACATCGACGTCGATGGAGCCCCTGCGGAGCATTTCCCCAGCTTTCTATGAAAGCCTTTTGGAATACTGCATGCATGCGTGGTCCCCTTCCCGCCTAAAGGTGCCATCTTGTTCAGTCAAAAGACATAGCTAAAAAACAGCACACAAAAAAAATGTAAAAATGAACTATATACAACTGCAACTCCCAGGGGAGGAGGGAGGGTTGTGAGGACTGATTCCTGCTTTTCCTGGAGAACACCTGTTACAGGTGAGTAACTACTCTTTCTCCAGGACCAAGCAGGAAGTCAGTCCTCACATATGGGTGACTCCCTAGCTCTGGGCTACCAGGAACCCAGGCTGAACAAGAGAACTCCCTCTAGTCCCAGCATCAAAGAAAGGCTTTGCACTGAAAGAACCTCCACCGGTAGCCTAACGGAGGGCTGGAGGGCAGGAGTTGCCTAAACCTCAAAGAGATTCCGGAGCACTGCCTGGCCAAAAGCACTGTCCCTACGGGACTCCCTCTCCAGGCAGTAATGGGCCGCAAAAGTCTGGCTTGAGGACCAAGTTGCAGCCCTGCAGATGTCTGCCAATGGTACAGAGCGGAGATGAGCTACTGAGGCAGCCATAGCCCTTACACGGTGGGCCATGACCCGATCCTGCAAGGGAAGGTCAGCCGCCTTGTAAGCCCAGGTGATACAGTCAGCCACCCAGATGGACAAGGTACGCTTGGACATAGATAACCCCAAATTATTAGGGTCAAAAGATATGAAGAGCTGAGTAGCCCTTCTATGTCCCTGCGTACGGTCAAGGTAGAAGGATAAGGCCCTCCTACAGTCCAGGGTATGCAGGACCGCTTCAGCCTGGCTTGCATGAGGCCTAGGGAAGAATGTTGAAAGAACCACCTCCTGGTTGAGGTGGAAAGAGGAGACAACTTTCGGGAGGAACTTTGGATGAGTCCTAAGGACTACCCTGTTCCTATAGAATCTGGTGTAAGGCCTGTCACAGACCAGGGCCTGAAGCTCACTCACTCGTCTGGCCGAGGTTAAGGCTACCAGGAAGAGTGTCTTCCAGAAAAGGAAGCGGAGAGGACAAGTAGCCATCGGCTCAAAAGGTGGGTGAGTCAGTTGTTGCAAGACCACATTCAACTCCCACTCAGGGGCTGGAGGATGGACAGGAGGTTTGAGCAAGAGCAAACCCCTGAGGAACCGGGACACCAAGGGGTGAATCGACAGAGAGTGTCCTTCCACCAAAGAGTGGTGAGCTCCCAGAGCTGAGAGGTGGACCCGAACAGAATTGGACTTAAGGCCCTGATTGGACAAGTGCAGCAGGTACTGAAGCACTACTGGTACAGCACAGGAGAAAGGATCTTCTGTACGCAGCTGACACCACACAGAAAATCTTTCCATTTCAGGGCATAGGTTTTTCTAGTGGACTGCTTCCTAGAGGCCAGGACGACCTCCTGAACTTCAGGAGGTAGGCCACATGGAGCCAAAACTACCCTTGCAGCTTCCAGGCCATCAAATTGAGAGATTTGAGATTGGGGTGCAGAAGAGAACCTTGATCTTGAGAGAGAAGGACGTGCTGCAACCCCAGAGGCAGTGGGGGGTCCACTGCCAGTTGAAGCAGAAGTGGAAACCAAGGCTGCCTCAGCCACCTGGGAGCTACTAGGAGTACCGAGGCCTTGTCCGGTAGAACCTTGAACAGGGTTCGGGCCACCAGAGGCGTGGGAGGAAATGCATATAGGAGGCCCTGAGACCAGGAAATCAGAAAAGCATCCGCTGCCCACCTCATGGGATGCGGGTGCCTGGAGCAGAACCTGGGCAGCTGCTTGTTCAGGGGACTGGCAAAGAGATCTATGGATGGAAGTCCCCATTTTAGGAAAATCTTCTGAACCACTAATGGGTGGAGTTGCCATTCGTGGGGCTGCAGAACTCTGCTCAACTTGTCTGCCAGGCAGTTCTCCTGGCCAGGGAGATAAACAGCTTTGAGAAACATGTTGTGCTTGAGCGCAAACAAGCAAAGGTCCTGTGCCTCCTGACAAAGGAGCCTGGACCCAGTGCCGCCCTGCTTGTTCACATAATACATGGCTACTTGGTTGTCCGTCTGTACTAAGACAGACTGGTGAGCCAGGTTTTGAGAGAAAGTCTTGAGGGCTAAGCGAATAGCCCAGAGTTCCAGTAGGTTGATCTGTTGCGTGGCCTCCCAGGGAGACCACAGGCCCTGGGTGCACTTGCCCAGACAATGTGCTCCCCAGCCCTGCAGAGAGGCATCTGTGGTCAACACCACTGTGAACCCAGGAATTTGAAAAGGCACCCCTTGCAGTAGATTGGGGGGGGGGGGGGGTGCAGCCACCAGCATAGGGAGTGCAGGAATGGTCTGGACACCCTTACTCTGTCTCTGAGGCGTCCTGTGGACTGTGTCCACTGAGTCCTGAGGCACCACTGTGCAGGCCTCATACGGAGTCTGGCATTGGGAGTCACATGCACTGTCAAAGCCATGTGGCCCAGAAGCCGCAGCCAGAGTCTGGCGGAAACCAGTGGCCTGTGGAGAAACTGGTTTGCCAAGTCTATCAGTCTCTTGGCTCTGTCTTCTGGCAAGAAAGCCTTTGCCTGCAAAGAGTCCAGCCTTGCCCCTATGAACTCCAAGTTCTGGGAGGGGAGCAAAGTGGACTTTGCGAAGTTTATGACAAAACCCAGGTGTTGAAGAAGAGAAATAGTGCGGAGGGTGGCTTGCCTGGCCTCCTGGCACGTCTGACCCCTGAAGAGCCAGTCGTCCAGATAGGGGAAGACAAAGATACCCTGATTTCTCAGGTAGGCCGCCACCACCGCCAGGCATTTGGTAAAGACCCTGGAGGCGGAGATGAGGCCGAAAGGCAGCACTCTGTACTGATAATGGTTTCCTCCCACAATGAACCTGAGGTACTTTCTGTGGTCTGTATGAATGAGGATGTGAGTGTACGCATCCTTTAGATCTAAGGAGCATAGCCAATCTCCCTGCTGGAGGTAGGGCAGAAGCGTTCCAAGAGTAAGCATCTTGAACTTTTCTTTCTCTAGGAACTTGTTGAGATTTCTGAGGTCGAGAATAGGCCGTAGGCCTCCGGTTCTCTTTGGTATGAGGAAGTACCTGGAGTAGAAACCGTGACCTTGGAGGTGGGGAGGCACAGGCTTCACCGCCTTGTCTCGCAACAGACCCTGAAGCTCTTGAAGGAGGAGGTCTGTGTGGATGCTCTCCAGGGAAGTAAGGAGGAGGCAACTGATGGAAATGAAGCATATAGCCCATGTGGACTATGCTTAAGACCCAACTGTCTCCTGTAATGGGTGGCCACCTGTAGGCAAACAGGGTTAGTCGACCTCCTGTGCAGGGATGGGACAGCAGAGATGGAGAGGCCATGCCTTGGGAGTCAAAACCCCCCACCCTTCTGAGTGGGAGCAGGAGCCTGAGGCTTGGGGGCCTTCTGCCTACGGGGCCCATGTCCCTGCCCCTTGGCCTGCTGACCCTGTGGGGGAGCTGTGGAGGCCTGGTAAGGTGGGAACTGTTTGTAGGCAGTCACCTTCCTTAGGTAAAAGGACTTCTTACCCAAGCCCTTCTTTTTATGAGAAGGGGCAGAAGTCTTTCTAGACAGCCTTGTCCTCGTGAGGTGCTTGGTCTCGAGCTGTGCAGCCTTCTCGGCCATGGGCTTGCCAAAAAGGTTCTCACCTCGGCAAGGGACATTGACCAACTTGTCTTGAACCCATGGCTCGAGATCCGATGACTGCAGCCATGCCTGGGGTCGAGCTGCGATGCCGGCTGCCGGCTGCCGCAACACGGGCCGAGGCCTCGAAGCCATCGTAGGCTGCGCGGGACATGAACTTAGAGCATTCCCGAATCCCCGAGGACAAGGACTTGAACCTCTGCAAAGGTTCCCCGGAGAGACCAGCAGAGAACCCGGCAAGCTCCTTCGCCAGGTCCCGCAAGTACATGCCCATGTACAGCTGGTAAGACTGGACACGGCAAGCAAGCATCGAGCCCTGGAAGCACTTTTTACCAAACGCATCCAGATTCCGGGCCTCCCTGCCAGGGGGCACCGCGGAGTGCATCTTCTGACTTTTCAGACAATGCATGGCCGATTCCACCACCATGGAATGGTGTGGTAGCTGCGCCTTTTGAAAACCAGGGCTCTTACGGAGTCGATAAATGGAATCGACCGCTTGCTCAGAACCGGCCGGTGCCTCCCACATCCGGAAGAGGAGCCGTTCCAGCATCGGAGGAACCGGCACAGTAAAGGCCTCCTTCAGAGGAGAGTCATACTGGAGGGCCTCGAGCTCTTCAGCTCGAGGCTCCTCCTCGGGGTCCGCGGGGATCGCCAAAGCAGTGGCCATATCCCGAACGAACTCCATGAACCGGGTATCCTCCGAAGGGGATCTACTCCGGGGCTCAGACTGCGGTGAGTCCGACGGGATGCACCGAGTCTTGAAGGTATCAGGGGACTCCTCGTCCTCCGTCTCCCAGGCAGACTCATCCGAAGAGGAGTCGGGCTCCAACCGCGTGGGTCCCGGCAGCACCCGCCCCGACGCCGAAGGCACCGGCGTCGACGCCCTCAGTCCTGACCGGGAGGTCGAGGATGACCGCGACCGAGGACGACCTCGAGCCTTCATGGTCTCGAGTATCGGCTCGGTCTCCGGGGTCGACTTCGATGTCGATGTCCCGGTGGTCGGGGCAGATGCGCCAGCAAGGCTGGCCATCAGCACCCGCTGCTGATCCATGAAGGCAGACAGTCTGCACTCCAAGGCTGTCAGCCTGAGACCCAGCTCAGGAGACTCAGCAGCCACCGACTCGGGCCCCGGTGGCGCCGGGCCCGTCGTCAGCTCCCTGGGAGGAGAGTCCTCGAGGACAACTGGACTTACGTGTCCAGCAAACTCCGGCTCCACACGAGGCACTTTTGACGGCTTCTCCTGTTCCACGGGCCCGGGACGGCGGTCGGGGGTCTGAGACCTAGCCCTCGAGGAGCCAGGGACCTCCTCCGTCACTGCCCTCGTGAGCCACTTCTTCCTCTTTCGCTCCTGCTTTGGGGACTCCCTGTCCGAGGAACCCCGACGATGCTCAGGGTCAGACTCCCGAGACGTCGGGGCCTCAGACGAGGTCTGGGCCCGGCCGGAGGCCGAATCAGAGAAAAGCCTTTCCTTTTGATGCTGGCGACTTCGCAGTGCCTTAGTGGACATTTTGCCACACGGTCCACAGATCTGAGGATCATGATCAGGACCGAGGCACCGAAGGCAGCAGTCGTGTGTGTCGGTGAGAGACATTAGTTTCTTGCACCGATCACACTTTTTAAAACCACTGGAAGCCATCGGGGAAAAAAGAGCCCCCGCGAGGTCAAAGGACCGGCCTTCCAGGGAAAAAGAAAAAAGGGCACGAACGCCAGCCACGAAGGGCAAAAACCAAAAAAATGAGAACGGGCTCGATACCGGTGTACCGAACCTTGCGGGAAGGGGAACCGGCATCGAACCGGGCAAAAAGCCGCGATGAAATCGCAGGAAATAGCAAGAAAAATCTAACTGTTTTCCGGGTGAACTAGGACAGATGTCCGACGGGCTCCACAGAAAAAGAGAGACTGAGCAAGATGGCACCTTTAGGCGGGAAGGGGACCGCGCATGCGTGCAGTATTCCCAAAGGCTTTCATAGAAAGCTGGGGAAATGCTCCGCAGGGGCACCATCGACATCGATGTCACCCATATGTGAGGACTGACTTCCTGCTTGGTCCTGGAGAACCTTAGCGATCATCGTAGTGTGTCTGTGTGTGCTTGTCTTATTTTCTCAGTTATCGCCTTGTGGTGTGTTGCTAGTTGGAGGTTATAAGCTTCCTGATCTTCTGTGGATCGTGAATGCCTCCACCGCCTTTCGAGTTTTCTGAGTTTAAGGAGGGAATCATGTAGTTCTTTTGAGTACCAGGGCGCAGCAGCCCTTTTCCTTGGGGCTTTATTGTGCCCCGTGCGTAGTGCAATGGAACTAAGGCTGTTGTTCCAGCTGGAGACTAGGTTATCAAGGTTTGTTGTTGTCATGCTGAGAAGAGGCTGTGTGTGCTTCATGATGGTTTCCTTGTTGAAAGGGTGGAAACTTCGTGGGGGTAATCTTGTGGGGTCCATCTTGTTTCCAGGAAGCTTCCTGAGCTGGTTTTCCATGGGAATTTGGAATGAGATTAGCTTATGGTCAGACCATGGTACTTCGGTGTAGGCTGGTGAGGTGAAGAGGGCCGCTTCGCAGACAGATAGTGGAGCGAAGATCAAATCCAGCATGTTACCCTTTGTGTGGGTTGGTTCGTTGATTAACTGCTGATATCCTAGGTCTGTCAGTGCATCCAGGAAAACTGATGCTTGAGAGTCAAGTAGGGATGGCAGATTGAAGTCTCCTAGTATCCTTCAATCTTCACCTCGACTCCCCTTCTTCCTCAAGGGACCATGCTTTTCTTGCTCTCCTTCAAGATCTCTCCCTCACTCAACATGTTCCCTTTCCTACACACGCCGCCGGTCACACCCTTGATCTTCTCATCACTCCTGCGGCTTCTCAGCTCTTGTTTTCTGATCTAGTAGCTCTTCCTCTCCCCTGGACGGATCATGTCTGTCTCACAGCCTCTTGTTCCCTCCCACCCCCTCCTCATTCTTCACTTCTCACCTCAAATTCCTCGCCCCCTCGATTATCAAGACGAATCACCCCTGATACAGTTCAAAATTTTCCCCTGGTTACTACCCTTCTTCCCTCAGATTTCTCCTCGCTATCCCCAATGCCCAAGCATCCACTTGGTTCTCCTCCCTCTCTTCCGCTTTTGATTCTATTGCCCCCCTTCGCCCCCGCCCAGTAAAGCGGCGTATCTCACAACCCTGGTTTCATTTCGGTCTCTGCCTCCTTCTGTCTCAACTCCGCAGAGCCGAACGCCACTGGCGTAAGAACCCTTCCCCGACCACCCTGTCTTCTTTTAAAACTCATCATGCCTTCTACCGTTCCCAAACTCTCCTAGCAAAACGTACCTTTATTTCCGATGCTATTACCAACGCCCCAAATCAGACCCGACACCTCTACTCCACACTCCGGTCTCTCACTTCCCTTCGCTCCAATTCTTCCTCTGCGCCCACCCTTTCCACTCCAGCCCCCTCTTTGCTAGCCTCTTTCAGCACCAAAGTCACTTCCCTGAGAGCGTCCTTGCCAATCTGTCCTCCACCCATTTCCTCCCCACCCCCTACAGCTTCCCCCCCTCCTTTATCCCACCACTCACACACTTGGTCAGCATTTGCCCTAACTTCCTCAGCTGAACTTCACAAACTCATCTCTACCTCTAATAAGACCCTCTGCTCCCTCGATCCCTTCCCATCTTCTTGGTTACTTACACCCTCTCTTTCTTCCCTCCCCCCTATCCTCTCTATCTTAAATAATAGTCTCTCCACAGGAACCCTCCCCAGCCCCTGGAAGCACTCCTTAATCCGCCCAATCCTCAAGAAATCCTCCCTTGACCCTCTGGACCCAGCACATTACCGTCCTGTCTCACACCTTCCATTCCTCTCCAAGCTCCTGGAAAAGATCGTCTTTGCACAGCTTTCGCACCATCTTGACTCCACCAACTACCTTCACCCCCGCCAATCAGGTTTCCGGCCAGGTCACAGCGTTGAAACCACCCTCCTTGCTTTCACTAACTCTCTGCACGTGGCACATGATCGTGGTGACATTTCGGTTGCGGTAGCACTTGACCTTTCTGCGGCTTTTGACCTGGTCGATCACTCCCTTCTCCTAGCCCGTCTCCGTGAAGCTGGTATCCATGGAACTGTCTACAGGTGGTTTCACTCTTTTCTCTACGCACGATCTGCCTCAGTCCTTTCTGCTTCTTCCTCTACTCCCCCTTCTGCTCCCTTCCCTTTACCCTGCGGGGTTCCCCAGGGTTCTGTCTTGGCTCCTCTTCTCTTCAATCTCTTCTTGGTTCCCCTCACACTAGTCATTCAACAATTCGGGATTTCCACCTTTTACTATGCGGACGATATTCTTCTCCTTCACCACACGTCCCCCTCCCTTCCCGACCTCACTCCCCTAAATAACTGCCTCACTGCCGTCACCCACTGGTTGTCCCAGAACTGCCTCCACCTTAATCTTGCCAAAACCACTGCCATCTGGTTCCCTCACGGTCATCCCTCCCCCTCTCTAGCTCCATCCTTTTCCAACACTCCCATTTCCTTGGTCACCACTTTCCGCTATCTCGGTGTCCTCTTTGATTCAGACCTTTCCTTTCATGCTCATATCTCTCACATTACCAAACCTTCTTTCTACTTCTTACGTCAAATTCGCGCTATTCGCCCCTTCCTCTCCCCCTCTGCTCTCTCTACTCTACTTCTCTCTCTAGTTATGTCCCGGGTCGATTTTTCGAATTCTGTCCTAATCGGCCTGGCCTCCTCCCATCTTCATCGTCTTCAGAGAATCCAAAACACCGCAGCTCGCCTTCTTTCTCACTCATCTCCTTATCACCACATAACCCCTCTTCTCATCCATCTACACTGGTTACCCGTTCCCTTTCGCTCTTAATATAAACTGCTCACCCTGGTTCATAAGGCCCTACACACCAGTACCCCACAATATTTAGCTGATCTTATTCATTTTCACACCCCCAGACATACCCCCCGCTCATTCCATTTAAACCGTCTCACCCTTCCCCCCCTTCTGCAGCCCATCTTCAATCCACCCGCTCTTCAGCTTTCTTCTTCATAGGTCCTGCACTTTGGAACTCCCTTCCCACTTCTCTCCGCCTAGAACCCTGTCACGCAGCATTCAAGCAACAGCTAAAAACCCACCTTTTTTCCCTAGCCTTTAACCTCCCCACCTCCCCACCTCCCCTCCTTCCTTATAACTCTACTCTCTTCCCTCTACTGTTCCTCAGCCCACTCTGTTTTTATGAATTGTAACTTCTTTTCCTTTTCTGGCCTTGTGCCTTACTTTTACTGGTTTTTATTTATTGTAAACCGCTCTGATCCTATTTTGAAGAGCAGTCAATCAAGTTTTAATAAACATAAACATAAACATATCCAGTTTGGGGTACGCAAGCTTGGGGTATTACAGGCCAGCTCAATTATCGTGGCTAGGTCATCAGGTGCTGAGGTCGAAGCTCTGTACAGCAAATTGATGGAGCAATGATTGTTTGCTATGACTACTATGTCAAGGTTGGATGTGTTGGTACTGTTGGAGAGGTGAAAATTGAGGTCTGTTTTAGCGAGTATGAGTACTCCCCCGCCCCTTTTGTCGCCTCTGTGACAACAGTGTATTTTAAAGTTGGGGGGTAGCAGGTGTTTGAGGAGGACCGTGTCAGAGTTTGTTAGCCTGGTCTCTGTGATCAGGAGCAGGTCTAGGTTGTGGAGGGCTATTAGGTCGGTGATGATCGGCCATTTGTTGCGGACTGAACGCGCATTTATAAAGGCGGCCTTTAAGTGCTGTGGAGGTAGGTTATCTTTTTTTACATTTGTAGTGTGTTGAATGGCGATGTGGAGTAGGTGTTGGTATGTTGGTTGCGTATTGTCTACTGACTTGTGGGGGGGGGATCTCTTGCCCATCTCCTCTCATGTCCCTGTAGAATAGGTATGTGTTTCTGAGTGCTTGTTAGGGCTAAAGTGCTACTGATCAGCCCTAAGAGGAGGTAGCCACAGATTAATGTTGTCATGAGGTGATCCATTCCTTAAGTTTGAGCTACTTTGAGATTATGGGGCCTTAATGTCTGAGTAAGTCGTAGAGTAGTACTGCTTCAGGAGACTGTGCAAGTGTTAGAGGGCAGATGATGTCTTTGGCATTAGGTGGGTTTGAAGTAATGCAACAGTCAAGTACAGAAAACATACGGCTGGAAATAAAAATATACAGCTGGGAATATTAACTATCTATAGGCTCATGGGTATATAGATTTACCAACTAGTTTCGAATAACTATACAACACAGTCCTGTAGTGTGGACTATCTAACCATTTGTTGGTCAACCAGATTTAAAGCATGTTTCTGTTAGTCTTTGTCATACCTATTCCTTCCTGATGTGGGTTTAGGTGCTGTATCCAATGGGTCTGAGGTGTGAAGGAGACCTCTCAGTTGTGTTGTGTCTCCGTGGGACCGAAGTTCAGTCGGCAGAGTGTTCAGGGACGCTTGAGGGAATAGAGGAGCTGTAGCGTGGGTCTGGCGATGAGGTAGAAGAGTGGAGATCTGATGGCGGCACAGTCTTGGTGTGGCTCCCGATGTGGCTGCTGCTGGAGGTGACAACAAATGCTCATGCTCGTCGAATAGGAGGGGGGAGCTCGAGCTTCCTTTGCTGAGTTGTGAGAAGGTCGTTACGTTGGTCCGCCGCCTAAGCGCCGCGCCAAAGGGCCCTCTGGCGAGGCCCTCAGGCGCGGGCACGCCCGACTGGCTTTCCTTATTTAACTGCGGGGCGTCTGCCACGTTTGGGCAGCACGCAAGATGGCAGCTTCTTCCACCGCTGGAGGCTCGATCCCCGGAGGGGAGAGCTGAGGATGGTGTTGGGAGAGTCTCTGTTGTGCGCCCGATTGGCGCTCCTTATTTAACTGCGGGGCGTCTGCCCCGATTGGGCAGCACGCAAGATGGCAGCTTCTCCCGCCACGGGAGGCTCGATCCCCGGAGGGGAGAGCTGAGGATGGTGTCGGGAGAGTCTCTGTTGTGCGCCCGATTGGCGCTCCTTATTTAACTGCGGGGCATCTGCCCCGAATGGGCAGCACGCAATATGGAAGCTTCTCCCGCCGCTGGAGGCTTGATCCCTGGAGGGGAGAGCTGAGGATGGTGTCGGGAGAGTCTCTGTTGTGCTAAGAGACCAAAGCAAAGAATTCATTCAGTCCCTCCACAATGGCCTTGTTCCCTCTTAGTGCCCTTTTATCCCTCTAATGGTCCAACCGACTCTCTCATGGTTTTTTTTGCTGCAAATGTACTTGAAAAAGTCTTTATTACGCATTTTTGCTTCCATAGCAAACTTCTTCTCAAATTTTCTCTTTGACTGCCTTATCAATGCCTTGCATCTAATTTGTCAGTACTTATGTAGTTTCCAGTTTTCGTCATTTGGCTCCTTTTTCCATTTCCTGAAAGATGCTTTTTTGGCAACAACAGCCTCTCTGACCTCACTTTAAACCATGCTGGTAGTTTTTTGGACTTCCTTCTACTTTTCTTAAAGCGTGGAATACAGTTGGGATGGGCGTCCTAGATAGTAGTTTTAAGAACACACATGCTTGATGTAAATCTTTTTCTGTTTGTAACAACCTATACAGGTCTATACTTTTATCAGAGTAAGATTGCGATTAAGCTCTAGAAAGATATGCTTACTCCACTCTTATGAGTATAATGAATTTTCAATTTTTTAATACATAATTAGACAGTTCCCTTTCTCCAGAACAATGGGTCTCAGACTAAATGGAGCTACGGTATTTGTTTCTTAACCAACTTGCTCCAATATTTGCATCAATGACCCAAATTGAAAATATTTCTTATACTTTGAAAATGTTTCTTATACTTTTTTTATAATTTTCTTATACTTTTTGTTATAAAAAACCTTTAAAGATAAGCCTGACTTAGTTGAAGTTCTAAGCTAATGGTTTTTTATAACAAAAAGTATAAGAAAATTATAAAAAAAGTATAAGAAACATTTTCAAAGTATAAGAAATATTTTCAATTTGGGTCATTGATGCAAATATTGGAGCAAGTTGGTTAAGAAACAAATACCGTAGCTCCATTTAGTCTGAGACCCATTGTTCTGGAGAAAGGGAACTGTCTAATTATGTATTAAAAAATTGAAAATTCATTATACTCATAAGAGTGGAGTAAGCATATCTTTCTAGAGCTTGATGTAAATCTTTAACATTTGCAACTGCGCCTTTTAGTTTTTTCTTAACTATTTTCCTAATTTTATCATAGTCTCCCTTTTGAAAGTTAAAAGGTAGTACTGTGGATTTCCTTGCCATCCTTCCTCCATTTATGAAATCAAATTCAATCATGCTATGATCACTATTGCCAAGTGGCTACAACACCCTTATCTCTTGCACCAGATTTTGTGTTCAACTAAGGACTAGGTCCAAAATGGCTTCCCTCTACTGGTTCATGAACCAGCTGCTCCAAGAAGCAGTCATTTATTTCATCTAGAAATTTTATCTCCCTAGCATGTCCTGCCATGACACTGACCAAGTCAGTGCTGGGGTAATTGAAATCATGCATTATTATTACTGTGCTGTAACTTTTGTTAGCATCCCTGATTTCTTTGAGCATTTCATCATCCATTTGTTCATTCTGGTCAGCCGGTCGATAGTACACCCCCATTGCCATCGCCTTTCCCTTTTTACATGGAATTTCAATCCATAGAGATTCTATAGCAAATTTTGTTTCCTGCAAAACTTTAATCCTTTGTGACTCAATGCCCTCTCTAAGTTAGAGTGCAACCCCTCCACCAATTTGATATGCTCTATCATTAAGATATAATTTGTACCTAGGTATCACAGTATCCCACTTGTTGTCCTCCTTCCACCATGTCCCTGAGATACCAATCATATCTAACCTCTCATTTAGTGCTATGTATTCTAACTCTCCCATCTTATTTTTTAGACTTCTAGCATTTGCAAACAAGCATTTTAGAGGCTGTATTTTATTTACATTAATCTTGCTATTGGTAGCTAGGGGTAATTTGCAATCTTTAAGCTCTGTCTGCTCTGTATTCAAGGGCATTTGGTTTACTTTTGTCTTTATTGGAACCTCTCTGTTGATATGCCATAACTTAAATCTTTTGCTAGTATCCTTCAAGGATACATTGTTCCGAACCTTGCGCTCTTGGGCGACTGTCATCTTCCCCCTGTTATCTAGCTTAAAAGCTGCTCTATCTCCTTTTCAAAGGTTAATGCCAGCAGCCTGGTTCCATCCTGGTTAAGGTGGAGCCCATCCCTTCGGAAAAGTCCCTCCTTTCCCCAGAATGTTGCCCAATTCCTAACAAATCCAAAACCCTCTTCCTTGCACCATCGTCTCATCCACGCATTGAGACTCTGGAGCTCTGCCTGCCTTTTGGGTCCTGCACGTGGAATGGGAAGCATTTCAGAGAATTCTACCCTGAAAGTTATGGATTTCAACTTCCTACCTAAAAGCCTAAATTTAGCCTGCAGAACCTCCCTACCACACTCTCCTATGTCATTGGTACGGACATGTACCAAGACAGCAGACTCATCCCCAAAACTATCTAAGACCTTGTCTAGATGGCATGTGAGGTCTGCTACCTTCACACCAGGCAGGCATGTTACCAGGTAATCCTCATATCCACCTGCCACCCAGCTATCTACATGCCTAATGATTGAATCACCAATTATAATGACTGTCCTAACCCTTCCCTCGTGGGCACATGGCCCTGGAGAAACCTCCTCGGTGCGAGAGGGTTTTACGTCACCTGGAGAAACAGGTCCTAGCTACAGGATCACTTCCTTCCACACCAGGGTGATGCTGTCCTGTCACATGACCTCTCTCCTCCATGGCAACAGGGATGCTGCCAGACCAGAGGTGGAACTTCAGTATTACATCCTTGTAGGTCTCATCTATGTACCTCTCTGTCTTCCTTATGTCCTCCAAATCTGCTATTCTAGCCTCCAGAGATCGGACTCATTCCCTGAGACCAAAGAGCTCCTTGTATCTAGTGCACAGGTAAGACCTCTCACCAACTGGGAGAAAATGATATATGTGACACTCAATGCAATGAATTTGCACTGTGTGGGAAAATGTGTGTCAGTGCCATGTGGAAGGCCTGATATCAGACATGTGGGTCTCACACCTGTCCCATCATTCACCCACCATACAACATCCCAGAAAAATGTGTAGATAGCAAACTGGGCAAATGGGGCATGTATGGACATGAGGTGATACCTACAGGTAGCTATCGAAGGGGTAGGATGTGTCCTCATGTACTGCAGAGATGTGATGGGGCCAAAGCTGTACAGTTACAGTCATGATGTCATAAATGACTCATGTCTCACATGTAGGTTACAGCTGTATGCATGTAACTGCCTGTTAATATACTGCTGCATCAGCACAGTTATGTCACAGTACATCTTACCGACAAATTGGTAATGTCTGAAGATAAACAGGGACTGTACGGACTTGCAGTCAGCTGAGCCATTGGTGGGTTACGTGACCTGCTTAAGGTCACAAGGAGGTGATGTCAGTCCATGAAAGTTGTAGCAGACATAAAATGTGACAGTAACACATTCTACAGTATCACATAAGGAGTGCTAGTGGTTCCCAAACCCTTGCAGCTTGGTAGCCAAGCCACTGCCATGACCATTACGCCATGCCTTCAAGCAGGTGCCTGGTATCTGCAGGGGTGAACATGTCTGACCCCCTGCAATGGGCAGTAGCAGAGCCAATAAAACCATGCTCTCAGAAGGGCATCAGGGAGAATAGCATGTTTGCTGACCCAAAGTGTGGCCAGAATGCATAACATAGTAGAAGGATGTGTGTCTGCAAGTCACAGCAGAACCTGGACTGTTACAGGCATGGAAAAGACCTAAGAAGCACACAGACCAAAAATGAACAAGTGGGAATCAAACCCTCATTCCCTACTTATGGATGCATTGTACTACCCAGTAAGTTACACCTCCACAGTTCTTTGCATGGCAATGTCTGGATTCAAAGAGTCTGCAGGTCACGGTCTAAAATGTCTGCTGTGTGTGCCGGTATAGGTTAGTCCCCTCCATTACCCATGAGGCACCGCACATGTGGAACAGCAGTCTGCAGCTGATCACCAAATGGAGAATGCACTGATCCATCACATCAGCTCAGTAAGACACACTGACAGTGTGTGCTACAAGCACATAACAGCTGCGAACTGTGCTATTGAGAAGTTTCAGCAGTCCCCCCAAGGGTGAGGATGGGCGCCCAGCATCTGCTTGCACTACTAGAGATTGTTTCTGCTGGCTGTATTGCAGATGTACTTCACTGTTAGTGTGTTATGCTCATTACCTTGTTTCTTGCACAATGACAGCATGCCATAGGCACCAGTCTCTCCTGGCACAGTGTATGGTGTTGCAGCAGCTCAAACCATGAATGTCAAATCCAGTGGGGCTTCTAGGCTTGCATGGGGTGGCTGTTGTTACTGTCTTGCCATGAGTGGAACTGCTGTCCTAACCACCTAGGACTACTTATCCACCACAACAAGCACAGTCAGACTAAACCGGCTGCCCACCACAGGGCTGTTTCAGTTATGCACATGCTAACTGTGGCCAGTTAGCACACAATGTTGTGCACAGAACAACCATGTACACCCTGTCTTGGAACAAACAGCATGATCACCCAACATTTGGCACAGTGATTGGGCTCCCAAGACAGCGAGAGCACCCACATCACTCAAGCTGGGCACTATATAACACTATGGGGTATGTTTACTAAACTGCGGTAATGTCATTCGTGTTAGGTTCCGCAGTAAAGGTACAGATACCCATATAAAGGTGTGGGTGTTGCATCATTACAGCAAGCTGTAGTAGCTAACGCGCGTTACAAGGCGCCTTAGACTAACGAGTGTTACAAGGCACCTTGTAAGGCACCTTGCAAGGCACCCTGTAAGGCACTTTGCAAGGCACCTTGTAAGGCGCCTTGCAAGGCGCCTTACAGGGTGCCTTGCAAGGTGCCTTACAAGATGCCCAGTAAGGTGCCCTGTAAGGTGCCTCAGAAGGTGCCCTATAGGGACCCCTAGGCTAAGCGCCATATTAGGTACCCTTGGACAAGGCACCGCAGAAGGCACCCTGGGCTAAGGAACCATAGGTTAAGGTGGCCTAACAAGGTTATGGTGTCCTAGGTTAGTGTGCCCTAGGGACTGCAAGGTGCCTCAGGATGACATGCATGACCTGTGCGGAACAGAGACAGATGTAGCGGAGGATTGGCCTAGTGGTTGGGGCAAGGTACTTTGGGCCGGAGGGTCGGAGGTTCAAGTCCTGCTGGAGGACAGAAACCTTGGGCCGGAAGGACTGGGGTTTCTAGTCCCACAGGTGCTCCTTGTGGTCTTGGGCAAGCCACTTAACCCTCCATTGCCCATGTTCCCTATAAGTATTAGTGTATATGTCTCATATCCCCTTGTGTTAAATGTATCCTCCAATTGTAACCGCTTTGACCCGGAAAAAGGCGGTATATAAATATGACTAAATAAATGTAGCCCTAACACTAGATAGAGCACTCAGGAAAGGCAATGGTGAGTGAAGGAGGGAGAAGTGGGAGCCGCTGGACCTGCCATATCTGCACGCATCCCATGTGCCTGCTATTACTGATGACAAACATGGTGGGGCAGCTGTACCACAGCACAGGGTGTTGGCAATATAAAGTACCGGAAAAACAATTGGTGGCAGACGATGGGAATACGTGTCCCCCAGTGGAGGCGGAGGTGGCAGGATATTTACAATGATGGGTGGACAGAGGAGTGGTGGTGTCATGCAGATCAGACACAGGCGAGGCAAGCATGAACAGGCGCAATGCAGGAAAAGGTAGCAGGGCATGACATGGGGTGGCAGCCTGCACTGGCAGACAGGACTCTACACAGCTGACAGACGCAGATAGATGGACCGAGGGAATGTTGGCAATTGTAGCGAGGGTATTATGGGCTGGAAGCACAGATCTGCAAATATATGACCTCTACAGGCATGCACACTATTTGAGTAGGACAGGCATGAGAAGAGGGAACAATGAGGAACTGAACCCATGAACACTGCCAAGAATGGCATTGTATTAACCAGTAGGCTATACCTCCATGGTGTATGTCACAGCAATGTCTGGGTACAGAAGGACTGCAGGTCACCGCACAAACTGTCTGCTCTGAGTGCCAGGATAGGGTAACCCCACCAGTACCCATGATGCAATGCACATGCTGAATAGCAGTCTACAGCTGATCACCAAATGGGGTCTGCACCTCTCCGGTACCTCAGCTTCGAAAGATGAACTGACAGTGCAAGATACTGGCACAGAGTAGCTACAGAGCATGCTATTGTGCAGGTTCTGTGTTCACCCTGAGGGATAGGATGGACGACCAGCACTAGGTCCGCAGTACATGTGGTGCTAGAGAAAGGTCCTGCTGTACATCCCCATCACAACTAGCGTGTGACAGGTGTTCCTTGCAGTACATCTGAAGGTCATTTGGTGTCCATTTGTATCCTGCCGTCACATGTGGCCCTGTGGGACCAGACACCAGCCAGATTGGTGTGTACCCCATGTTAGGGTCTGGCTGACATGGACAGCTGTTATCAGCGCAAAGGGGTTCCTAGAATAGCATGAGGTGTGTGTAGCAGTGCCTTTATAGGCTGCAGTGGTATATACTACATACCCCAAAGGGCCCACATCACCCTTTTTGTAGGTAAAGAACAGGTGCTCCTGTCCTGGGGAAGCAACCTCCATCCTGTTTGTATGAGACAGCCCTCCAGGGTTGGTGGGCCAGAGCCATACCTATGACTGGAGCAGCGGCAGACCAGCAGCAATGCTGGGGCTAGGTCTGGAAAACCCCAACTGCCTCCCACCATTGTCTGCCAGTCACCAGCAGACAGCAACTTAAAGGTGTTCTGACCATGCACAGTCTAACTGCAGACAGTCCACCAACCTACTCACAGAAAATCTATGTGCAGCAAACAGGCAACTCATTGATTGGGACCCCAGGACTGGAGAACATAAATATATCACTGGAGGCAGATAGTGTAGAGCGCTATGTGGGAACCTAGACCTGCCATGGTCACTGTTCGGTTAGAGTGAGTGCCCTCCCAGTATGCCATGCTGTGGCCACCCTGTCCATGCAAGTGGTGGTCAGGCACTACAGTGTCCCAGCCATTGCCCCACACCCTGTGAAGATGCATCCTGGACAATCTGCCCTGTCCGGGCCATACCCAAAATACCTTGCTCCTCATTATGCACCTATTCAGGCTAACGCTGGTAACAGTGGGACATTTTGGGCCCAGTGAAGGGTGGGCAGCCACAGAACAATGGATAGACATACACACACGCTCACTCCTATTGCAGCATTGTACAAAGATAGGGTGGTTGGCAACCCTGCCTGCCACACTGGTCCTGATCACAGTGCCGACATTGCTAAACTGTGCAGGGGGTAGTAGTGGTGCTCTGGTGATAACTTCAGCTCAATGCTGGGGCCAACAGCCTGACTCTCCATGCATCTTTGGATTGTGGAGCCTGTGTAGGTGGGTGTTTGTGCCCCTGTTTGCCGCTGCTTTGGGCTTTGCACATGTTGCTGTTGTATCTGCATTATAGGGTAAAACATAGGGACATGCTCTGCAGGAACCACAGCTGGGGCTTGAACCTGTGACCCTCTGCTTCTGGACACACTGGCTGGGTGTACTGCACCACACTGTTGCCACAGCTGCACAATAGTCCCTGGGGCTACCTGTACTTTTCCTCAGACTTTGTATGTTGCACTGCACACCACGTACTGATGCAGGGCATGGCCTAGGTCCACTGCAGGGAGGTGGCACTTCCCCCTCCAGCACGGGCACCCCCCCCCCCGCCAAGCTGATATGGCCATTTGCTGTCGGTGCTGGTAGTGCGCAGTCCCAGGCCATCCAATGTGTAGGTAGGCGCCCGCCTAGAGAGCGGATCCCGGGGTGGGGGGGCCATACATGGACATCCTCACATCCCCCCCCCCCCATCACTGCCTACCAATATTATGTCCCTTCCACATGGGGGCGGGATGGCTGGGGGGATGTCAGGTCAGTGCCCTAGCAACTATTGGCTAAGGTGAACCAGGTAGATATAGGTGGATTGTGTTTGGCCTTGGTCAGCTGCTATCTTGCTGATTTCTGGTTTCTATGTTCCTATTTGCCACCTAGGCGCCCGCCTGGTCCACCCTGTGCCCCAGCTGCCCATGCTACATGTCCCGCCTGTGGCCCCCTATGCCCCATTTGCACCATCGCCATAGTGGCCATTCATACTTTGGCACTATGGTGTTGCTGAAAATGGAGCACTACTATCACATTTCTTGGGCTCCCTGCCTTGGCTGTACATTGCTGACACTTAAATGGTTTCTCTCTCCTGCAAATGTGCATCTAACGGCAGTTTTCATTCGCGATAGGATTCAGCCCTTCAGTTCAGCGCGTTAGTGTGAAGGGGGCCTCTCCCTGCCCACTCTCCGCCCATTGACCCCTTCTCTCTGCCCTCTCTCCACCTTCTGCGGTGTTTACCGCGGCCAGGGACGTTAACGATCGTTAAGTAATGTTAACGTGCATTAACGTTACATACCACGCGTTATGTAACGTTAACGATCAACGTTACATAACGCGCGGTATGTAACGTTACCGCAGTTTAGTATACATACCCCTATGTGGATACATAATCATGGGGATTTCGGTGGACTAAGGCTGCTGTTTTTATCCCAAGGGTATAAGAATGACCTTGCTGTGCTCCAAATAGACTCAGACACTTAGAAGGAAATGAGATCTTTATTATGCCCAATCAGTTACAATCTTAGCCAAAAAACAAAATGCAGCAGTATTTTTCTTAGCAATACAGTGTGCCTGAGCCAGAGGTGAAAAAGACAAAGAGCACTCACTGATGGTTTGTCTCCCCCCCCCCCCGCCCCCCCCCCCGAATAATATCTAGTGCTGTCCTTATATACATTATTTAATTGCAGTTGGGGACTTTTTACTGTACTATATTCTTATTGGTTGATCTAGCTCTATTTCCTGTGCAAGCACTTTCAGACTTTCGCAAATGCTAGCAACTAGGTTATCAATTCTCTACCAGCTTGTCTTTACCTTGGCTCATCTTTCTGCAGTTGATGGCTACATGGCCAGTTTCACCACACCTACAAAGGGAATTTTTCAGTGGTCACATCCTGTAGCATTTGACTTTGGTTCAGTTTTTTTAGATGTGGACTTGATGATTGTATTTTCTCTGAATCCTCTTCACTGGCCACTGGCAGATAGAGTCTAGTCCCAGGGCAGTGAGCTTTACTTGACACGTAAAAGGAGGAAAGGGATGGAAAATTTGACTTTCTGAATTTACTACAAAAATATGTTTATGTTTATGTTTGGTAGAGGTGTTATATATAACACAGGTACACTACCAAAAAACTGCCTCCAGTTTTGCAACTGATTCCTATAGATTTTGGGGTGCTGAATCCAGGAAAAATAGCCAAAATGTTCCATCACGTCACGTTTTCTTGCAAAATTAGATTTCTTACCCATATAAGGAATGTTCACATAATTTCTTTTTAGCCGACTGCAGTTTATTTTCTTGCCCCAAAATAGAGGTTGTAATGGTTAACTAACTAGAAACACTCCCTCATGATATTTTAGAGTGTTTTGTATTCATTTTATACATTAACAGGACAATTGGGAGGCGGGGGGCTAAATCCAGTACTCGCGCTGGCGCATGTTCTTTCCTGTTCGCCTCGCCTCGTTCGCTCGCTCAAACACGGTGGTTGCGACATGAACGTTCCTGTCAAATTTCAGTTTCTTGCAAGTTCATTATTACCTTTTGTTTGCTCAGTCGTAATCCAGCTTTATTCCGAAGTGGTTCACTACAGTTGTAGTTTGCAGTGCTGTGTATTTGTGATGGCTCACAGAGCCAGAGGTTGCGTCAACTCTCCGGACAGTTTTTTTGTTTTATTTGTGGGGAATATACCGTGAAAAAGCGGCAGAGGAACATTTCTGCATTTATTAAAAAAGTATATTTCGCCTATTTCGGTTTGAAGTTAGGCGATCAAGACAAACCGTGGGCTCCTCACAAAGTGTGCAAGACATGTGAGGAAGATCTACGCTTATGGATGAAAGGTAAAAAACAAGCATTTCGTTTCGGAATACCTATGATGTGGCGTGAACAAAGAGACCACAGCAGTGACTGCTATTTTTGCTCTTGCATTGTGAAGGGATACAACTTAAAAAATAAGAACGTAATAAGTTACCCCAACCTTCCCTCAGCAATTAGGCCTATGCCTCATAGCAACGAAGTACCTGTGCCTGAACCACCAAAATCTTTGGATCATATTTGTGTGGACGATTCTGATCATGATGAGACTCATCAGATGGCTTTTCCCGATGAGTCCAGTACTTCCGAGTTTGAAACTGAACCAGATCCGAAACCTGAACTTTTCTCTCAAGCTGAATTGAATGATTTAGTCCGGGATTTAGGACTCCCAAAAGATGCTGCCCAACTGCTAGGTTCTCGGCTTAAACAGAAAAATCTATTGTCACCAGGAACAACTTTTTATTGGTACCGGAACCGCGAGACACAATTTTTAAAGTATTTCAGCAAAGAGGAAGATTTGGTATTTTGCAACGATATATACGGAGTGATGGAAAAGTTTAAACTCAAGTATGATCCTGCTGAATGGCGGCTGTTCATTGATTCGTCAAAAGACAGCATAAAAGGTGTTCTTCTTCATAATGGCAACACATTCGCTTCAGTTCCTATTGCTCACTCTGTTATTCTCCAAGAAAAATACGAGAATTTGGCCCTGATTCTTCAGAAGATTCGTTATGATGAGCATAAGTGGATGATTTGTGGAGACTTTAAAATTCTATCCATGCTGTTAGGGCAGCAATCCGGTTTCACCAAATATCCCTGCTTCCTTTGCTTGTGGGATAGCCGGGCCCGCGACCTACACTGGGGGAAAAAAGACTGGCCAATTCGGGAGTATTTGAGACCCGGTGAGAAAAATGTTCTTCATGAGAGCTTGGTACCTCGTGATAAAATTCTATTACCACCTCTCCACATTAAGTTGGGTCTCATTAAGCAATTCATCAAGTCCCTTCCAAAAGATGGTGAGTGCTTTCGGTACCTTTGCTCAAAGTTCCCCCGACTTTCTTAAGCAAAGCTAAAGAAAGGAGTGTTTGCTGGCCCTGATATAAGGAAACTCATTTCAGATGGAGCATTCGCTGAAACGATGTCTGAGAAGGAAAAAGAAGCCTGGGATTCCTTCAAGGATGTTGTTCTCAAATTCTTGGGGAACAGGCGGGATGAGAACTATAAGGATATTGTTGCCAGGATGCTCAATGCCTTCAAAGAACAAGGCTGTAACATGAGCCTGAAAGTCCATTTCTTGCACTCCCATGTGAACTACTTTCCCGAAAACTTGGGGGCGTACAGTGAAGAACAAGGTGAAAGGTTTCACCAGGACATCAAGGACGCAGAGAGAAGGTACCAAGGAAGATGGAACACCACTATGATGGCTGATTTCTGCTGGTTGCTGCTGCAGGAAACCCCAGATGAAAAATACGCCAAGCAGCGCACCAAGAGAAGCATTCGGGGGAAGAAGAAACGGGCCCACCAGGAGATTGATTGACCCAAGAATGACTTTAAAATCTAAACTGTGTTGACAAATATCGTGTTTTTACTAAACTTTGAAATAAAAATTTGCTAGTTATTACCACAGTGTCGGATCTCATTTATTAGAATTTTATTTTCACACCATCGGGTGTTTGTCTTCATGTATTGCAATGGTGCGGTTTGCGTTTTCTATTCTTACATACATACCTGTACAACATTTTTTGCACATTTCTTTGCTTTGCTTTGTGTCTAACCTCGCTCTTATATACTCAGTGTTTGTGCACATGTATGTGGCTGTTTTAAGTGCAGACAATTTTGCTACCATCACAGTGTGTTTTGTTGACATTACTCTATTCTTATGTGCTGCCTTGTTACAATTTTCTTTATTCTTATTTGAATAACTACTAAACAATTAGTATAAAGAATTCATCCAAGAAACTTTTATCTCGATCGCACTCAATCTGAAACGTTCACCTCAAACTGCTAACCCAATGTAGCAAAAAATCTGTACGTGATGGAGCAAATTGGTTACCAGATTTGGATTCAGCGCACCAAAAAACGTAAAAATCAATCGAAACATTAGAGGCAGTTTAAAAAAACATTTTTTTAGTGTACCTGTGTAATCCTTTGTTAAAAAAAACCCTTTCCATGACACTGGTGAATAGGGATTAATAAGTGTGAGGCGTTTTCAGACCAATAAATGCTCACCAAGTTCCTGGGCAAGTGAGTCTGATTGGAGCAGAGCAAGGTTATTTTTATATCTTTGGGGTACAAACATAGCAGTCTTAGGCCACCAAAATCCCTAAGAATAGCCCTGCCATGGTCACAGCTTGGTCAGAGTGAGAATGTCCTTGCAGCGTGGCCACTCAGCCATGCACGTGACAGATGGGCACCACGAAGTCTCAGCCATTGACACTAACTCCGACGCAGACACATTTTATTTATTTATTTTTATTTATTTGCATTTCTTATATACCGCACTATTTGCGATCAGCGCGGTTTACATAAAACAAAAGGTATCCGACAATGAACAAAAGTCAGGTCATTACATTGAACAGGAACAAGTAACTTGGAAAACAGGGTAAACTATATACATATGCGTAGCATTGAATAGGTAACTATATACATGTCAGATGGAGTTATTGGGTATTGATCATACTTGGTGGCTGGGGTTCGGGGCAGTCAGTGAGGTATTTGATAAAGAGGAAGTGTTTTAAGGCCTTCCTGAACTGGCTCACATCCTGGGCAAATTGCTCTGTTTCAGGCCATTCCTACAATCCTATGATTCTCAACATGCACTTTTGCAGACTAATACTGGGAGAAGCCTAGGCATTGTGAGGCACAGTGCACTGCAGAAGGCCACAGAACTCTGGAGAGACACACACTCACAACGCTGTGCTGTGAAAAAGTGGGGATGGCTGGCATTCCTGCCTGCCACTTTGGTCTTCATATCAACTTAAGCATTGTTAATGTGTGCTCATTGTGCTGGCACTAGTAGCATGCTCTGACATTCACGCCCGTTGTTATTTGTTAATGCCCACTCATTGTGCCGGTGCTATCAGCCTGCCTTTCTATCCAGCTGTGGATAGTGGAGCCTGTCTGTGTAGCTGATGGATATTTGTACCCTTGCTGCCGATTTATTGGGGGGAGGGTGCATGTGCTGGTGTTGTACCTACATTGTAGGCTAAAGTTTACCCACTGGGATATGTAATTTCAGTTTGTTCAATGTAAACCGCACTGATGCAGAATAGCGCGGTATATAAGAGAATGTAAATAAAATAAATATGCAAGACATGACATGCAGCAAGGTTTTAAACCCATGACACTCCACCCATATACACTCTGGCTTTGAGTGTTGAGCCACATAGCTGCCATATGTATACAGCAGTCTCCGGGGCTGACATGTTTCGCATCAGATAGACCTTGGCACATGTTGTGATGTGAACAGCACACAGAACCAGAATGTGGGTTTTGTCTGCTGCAGCGCACCGCACCACCGCACTTGCCGCTAACACCTACACACCATGCTGACATGCCAGCATGCTGTCAGTGGGGTGGTGAGCAGCTTTGGTAGACACCTAGGGCGCCAGGTCCAGATGGTGGAGGAGCAGAGGCACACATTGATGGTCATGCCGCCCCCCCCCCAACTAAATGCCGCTGCCAGGACCCAATCCCCACCTGATGCCAATATGTCGCAGGAGGAGGTGGACAGCTACAGCTTTAGTATTTCCCTGGTGCCTGCATTGTGCAGCTCCCTGTAGCCCTACAGCTGCTGGCGCTATCAGCCTCTTCCTCCAGAGCTGGCTTCAGTGGCAGCAGGAGGCCAGCCGGGGTATCTGCCTAGGGTGCCAGGTACCCTTGGGCCGCCCCATGTGGTGCACCACCTTTCCATAGCAGCAGCATGTCTGTGTGCCGCCTCTGTCGATGTGGGATCATGACAAACATCACAGATGTGGGAAGCTGCCTGGTTGGCCTTGCGCATCAGCAACCCCCGCTGCATGACCAACATGCCACCTCCTTAGCTCTATTTGCACCATCACAATGATGCCCTTTCATACTTGGGCATTATGCTGTTGTTGTTAATGGAGCACTACTATCACCATCTTGGGCTCCCTTCTCTGTGCATCACATTGCACACGTTGAGATATGCTCTCTCCCCTCAAAATATACCCTTTCCACGAGGTTTTACTTGCCGTTGTGGTTCCCAGTGTTAAAGGGCTCTAACACACACTTATGCAACAGGCGTTAAGGGAGCACCCACTGTTAAGGCCCACTCTCCATCCCATTAACGCCCACTCTCCTCCTACTGTTCCCTTAATGCTGCAGGAGCCTTTAACATTCGTTAATGCAGCTTTTTCACAGCATTAAGGCCATAAGGGTACCAATAACAGGCGTTAACAGCACACTTGCTCCCTTAACACCCTTTAGTACACATACCGCTTAGGGGCATGTTTATTAAACAGCACTAACGGTGCAGCTGTGATGTTATCGCGCAATAAGAACATAAGAACATAAGAAATGCCATACTGGGTCAGACCAAGGTCCATCAAGCCCAGTATCCTGTTTCCAACAGTGGCCAATCTAGGTCATACGTACCTAGCAGTTTCCCCAAAAGACACAGGTTCCACAATGCTTGTACTGGGTCAAACATTGATATCCTGGGTCCCTTCTTAATAATGGTTTATGGACCTTTCCTCCAGGAACTTGTCCAAACCTTTTTTAAACCCAGCTACACTAACAGCCTTTACTACATCCTCCGGTAACAAATTCCAGAGTTTGATTACACGTTGAGTGAAAAAATATTTTCTCTAATTAGTCTTAAATAGTTTACCCTGTGGCTTCATTGCATCTCCCCTGGTCTTTCTATATTGTGATAACGTAAACAATCGATCTACGTTTACCTGTTCCACTCCGCTTATTAATTTATAGACTGCTATCATATCTCCCCTCAGCCATCTCTTTGCCAGGTTAAAGAGCCCTAAGCTTTTTAGCCTTTCTTCATAGGAGTATCCTTCCATCCCCTTTACCATTTTGGTGGCTCTTCTCTGAACCTTTTCTAATAATGCTATATCCTTTTTAAGATACGGCAACCAGAATTGCACACAGTATTCAAGGTGCGGTCTCACCATGGAACGATATAGAGGCATTATAATATCTTTTGTTTTATTTTCCATTCCTTTCCTTATGATACCTAGCATTCTATTTGCTCTCTTGGCCACCTCTGAACACTGGGCTGAGGGTTTTAACATGTTATCCACAATGGCGCCTAAATCTTTTTCCTGGGTGGTGGTTCCTAATGCGGAACCTTGCATCGTGTAACCATAGTTTGGGTTGTTCTGCCCTAGGTGCATAACTTTGCACTTGTCCACATTAAATTTCATCTGCCATTTTGATGCCCAGTCTTCCAATTTATCAAGATCCTCTTGCAATGTTCCACAATCCTCTTGGATTTTAACAACTTTAAATAGTTTTGTGTTATCTGCAAATTTGATAACCTCACTTGTTATTCCCTTTTCCAGGTCATTTATGAATATGTCAAAAAGCAGCGGACCCAGCACAGATCCCTGGGGTACACCACTATTCACCTTTCTCCATTGGGAAAATTGGCCATTTAGCCCTACCCTCTGCTTTCTATCTTTTAACCAGTTCCTGATCCACAATAGTACACTGCCTCTATCCCATGGCTCTTTAGTTTTGCCAAAAGTCTCTGATGAGGGATCTTGTCAAAGGCTTTCTGAAAGTCCAGATACACAATATCAACCAACTCACCTTTGTCTACCTGTACATTCACACCTTCAAAAAAACCCATAACAGATTAGTAAGACAAGATTTTCCTTGTCTAAAGCCATGTTGGCTGTCTCCCATTAGGCCATGATTATCTACATGCTGTGTAATTTTGTTCTTTATGATGGTTTCTACCATTTTCCCCAGTACTGACGTCAGGCTCACCGGTCTGTAATTTCCCGGATCACCACTGGAACCCTTTTTAAAAATTGGCGTTACATTGGCGATCCTCCAATCTTCAGGTGTTACAGATGATTTTAATGAAAATTCACAGATTACTAATAGCAGGACTGCAATCTCATATTTCAGTTCTTTCAACACCCTTGGATGTATACCATCCGGCCCAGGTGATCTGCTACTCTTAAGTTTATCTAATAGTTGTAATACATCTTCCCGTTGTATCGATATTTCCTTCAATTTTTCCGCACCTTTAAATACCACTTCAGTCATGGGTAACATCCCTACATCTTCCTCAGTAAAGACCGAAGCAAAGAATTCATTCAGTCTCTCCGCTATCGCCTTGTCACCTCTTAGTGCCCCTTTAACCCCTCTATCATCTAATGGACCAACTGACTCTCTCACAGGTTTTTTGCTACGAATGTACTTGAAAAAGTCTTTATTTTGCGTTTTTGCTTCCACAGCAAGCTTCTTCTCAAATTCTCCCTTTGCCTGCCTTATCAATGCCTTGCGTTTGACTTGCCAGTGCTTGTGCTGTTTCCAGGTTTCGTCGTTTGGCTCTTTTTTCCATTTCCTGAAAGATGCTTTTTTGGCAACAACAGCCTCTCTGACCTCACCTTTAAACCATGCTGGCAGTTTTTTGGACTTCCTTCCACTTTTCTTAAAGTGTGGAATACAGCTGGTCTGGGCTTCCAAGATAGTATTTTTCAACACACCCAAGCTTGATGTAAGTCTTTAACCTTTGCAACTGCTCCTTTTAGTTTTTTCTTAACTATTTTCCTCATTTTATTATAGTCTCCTTTTCGAAAGTTAAACGGTAGTACTGTGGATTTCCTTACTATCCCTCCTCCACTAATTAAATCAAACACAATCATGCTATGATCAGTATTGCCAAGTGGCCCCAACAACCTTACCTCTTGCCGTAGCCTAAGGTGCTGTAGTCTAAGGTGCCTCATGGCAGACAGGGCACTTTATAATGTGACCTATGGGGCACCTTATAGGGCACCTTATGAGGCACCTTAGGTTACGGCACTGTGAGGGTGTTTTTGCTGGAAGCACTGATTTAAATTAAAAGAAAATGCCTCAGACAGACTTTTTAGATTACACCACTGCAGGATTGAACCCATGACCTCTGTTTCCAATGTCATTGCAGTAACCAGTGCGCTACATCTTTATAGCATCTAACACTGCGCTGGCATGTACTTAGAGTTAATGCATGTTAACGTGTGACGGCGCCCACGATACAGATTCTTGCTACCTTAGGACCGGAACGCCCGCTCCTTATATGGCATTCTTCACATTATCACTGCAACTAGCGCCGGTAACATTAAGACGATTTAGTAAACATACTCCTTAGAGTACAAGCCCCTTTGGGGATAGGGAAATACCTAGTGTAACTCACCTTGAATTACTACTAGAAAAATGTGAGCTAAAATAAGTAAAGTGGACTTCTTTACATGATCATGTCCTAGTTAAGTTTTAGACTAGATTCATTGCCAAGCATCATACAGTTGGACCATGTTGGGGATGCTTTAGAAAAATAATATTTAATTTGCAGCGATATCACTCTGATAGAATAGAAAAAAAAGAAAGAAACCCTAATGTCTACTTTTAATGGAAAAAATCATTATGATTGCGTGGAGCATGCTGAATAAGGCAGACATGTAATTTTTATCTTTGCAGCAATTACGTGAGTAACACATGGACTTGGGAAGCCGCTTCATTTTCTTTCACACTGTGTCCCAATGAGCGATTTATCCGAGACAGTAATCTTAAACTATAGGAAAGTCTTACCTGCAACGTAGTCTCCAAATCCAATTGTTGTCAAAGTGATAACTACAAAATAAAATGCATCCAACGTATGCCATCCTTCGATGTGCTTGAATATAACTGCTGGAATAGCAACAAACAGCAGGCAGCCAAAGAGAATGAATATAACCGTGGATATGATTCTAATCTTTGTCTGACTCACATTCCATTTCTACAAAGCAAAAGGATTAAAAGAAGAAAAACTCATTATTGATGAAGATGGGACATCATTTGCACAATATCATCACCATAAAGAACATGATCATTGAATCTCAGCATGATAGGGCGTTATCATTCTCGATTAAATTAATGCAAGCATTTATTTCAAATCAAAACTGGCTGGTTTACTGTAAACACTTTCTAATAACTCATGAAGCAATTTGGATTTGTAATGGTGAAGTCATTTTCTTTTACTTGAAGGGCACTTGTGCATATTTTCTAGTGTTAAAAGTCAAGCTAGGTTTTGCTTTTCAAGGTTCCCTCTGGGCAATAGGCCTAAAGGTGAAAGGTTGGGGCTTCCTTACTAAGTGCTACCAGAAGAATTTGGTTAGCACTCTCATTGTAGGCTTCCATTCATCAATCAACAAACAGATGCAAATCAGCTGCTTTATCAGTATCTATGCCTCCATCTTCCAAATTACCAGCTGTGTTGGCTACAATTACTAACCAGTTCCCAGATTGGCAAGGTATCCAAATCACTTTTTCTCCAAATGAGATGCTGTTACTTTTCTTGCCACGCCTGTTCTCTGCTATTAAAATACCATCTTCCTGGTAAACTATGCTATGGACAATGCATGCAGCAAACATGCACATGTCTACTATATTGTATCCTATTTCATATTGGATATGGAAAATTTTAGTAGTGATATCGGTCCTGGAGAAAATGCCACTTTCTGCATGCCATGAAATTTTTTATTCGACCAATATACAAATTGTTTAAAAATGCCGCTTGTACATGACACATCCAAAGAAGTGAACATTGTGGCCCTGGCTGAGCTCATGTACAATATCATATTTGGGTAGTTCTCTCATATGGTCCAATAAAAGATATAAAACCTGTAAATAATTCATATTAAAGATGAGTTCATTTTTCATTAGAAAGCTTGGCATTCAAAACAGGGCTCAGTCCAATTAATTCTGGCCATGTTTTTGCATTTGGAATATAAACTTTGATTCACCCCCTTACCCCCAAAAAACAGTGGACTAAATATTCAGGCCTCAATGTGGAAATCCTGTGTCACAGCCCCAGGCTAAAGCTCAGCGCAGGGTTTCCTAACACAAGGTTAACACAGAACCTTTGCTAGGCCTTTCTTTCGTGCAACCATATGGGACTTATGTGCATGTGCTGGAATGTCATCCACTGTGAGCAAAAAAAAAAAGATCATCTGAGGTGAAGTTTGACACTTCATCTTAGATGACCCAATCGGGCCCAGACCCCCAATCTTCCACCAACTTGTTTTGAAACCCCTCAAACCCCCCCCCCCCCGTCCCCTCAATATGGTGGCCCCAATGTAACCACCCTCTTCTGCTCCACAATCTCCACAAGATGACTGGCCAAAGAAGCCCTAACCACCCCAACCCTTGAAAATCTTAATAGTGGTCCAATAGCCACTATCCTCTACCCCCATTCCCCACCAAAAAAACATTGGTAACCTGGTCCAAGCAGGTCCATGCCCCCTCCATCCACCCCCAAAAATCGTAATTTTTCCCTGGCAATCCCTAGACCCACTATACCATCTCCTCGTACTGTTAACTTTGGGAGGCAGGAGTGAAGCCCACATGATCCTGTCCCTGAGTTGCCATCATGGAAAATGATGGCACCAATCCTGTGCATTGCATCCTGGGATGCACCAGGCAGAGTCAAGCTGCCAAATAAGGCAATACCTGTCTTATATGGCAGACTGACAAGCCCCCCCTCCTCCCCAGCGGTACAGTTATGCATATAAAATTATTCTTGCTATGTACATTGCGCCACTTACATATGACATTTATAGATAGCGGATTAATTTCACCACCCTCCAGTTAACTTTTTAGTCTGCCTTAAATCCTGCCCCAATTTTATATGCATAACTTTGGATGTATAAAGACTTGATATTAAATATAAAAGAGCTGCAAATTTTGAAAGAAAAACACTTGTAAAGTGGGCTTCTGAAAACTGCCCAGTGTGTACCTTTACCCACAGGAAGAGGAGCAATCCCATGGATGAAAGAAAGACGAAGTGGTGGGTCCAAGGGGAAGTCAGAAGTGTAAAAATATGCAGAGGTGTCTGATTTTAAAATATCTATCTATATTTGTTGCCAGGGACCCAACGCAGGGAGTTTTGCTTTGGAAATGAGTGTTAGGCCCACAGGCATGAAACAGCAGCCTGCAAGCTCTGTAGAGAAAGTGAATATTCTTGCCAGAACTGCTGATAAGTTAATGCGAAATGATAGTGGCAGTATGCTTTAAACGGAAAGGCATATTCACAGAACAGTGAATCTTTGCTACAAACAGTACTTTTATGATCAAATGCGATACTGAGACTGTAAATATTTAAATACTCTAGCTATTAATGTTGCTGCTGGATAGCTGTTGGTATTTAGTGCAGTAAGGCATAGGATATGCAGAAATCCCACGTCTCATTCATTAGGGGGTATGTTTACTAAACAGTGCTAATGTCGCAGCGGCGACGTTATTGCCCGATAATGGCGCATTACTGTGCGATAATGGCGCATTAGCGTGCGATAACGTCACGTGCCGCACGATAACGTCACCGGCGGCATTAAGGTGAAGAGAGAGGGTGGAGTAAGGCTCCCCAGAGGGTGGAGATAAGGGGTCAATGGGCGGAGAATGGGTGGAGAGAGGCTCTAGGCACACTAACCCTGTGAAATCAGGGTCTGAAAACTAACTCCAGTGAAAACCTTGTGTTAGAGGTACATTTACAGGAGAGAGAAACCAGTTCAGTCAGCAATGTACAGCAAAGGCAGGGAGACCCAGGTAAGTGATTTAGTGATACATGTGCAGTAACAAAACATGCAAAAACCAGAGAGATAATTACCAGAACCAAAATAGAAATACAAAACACCAAGCTGGCCAAAAGAAAAAACAATGATAAACGGTAATCAACACTACTCATAAAGAATAAAAAGGAAGCTGTCACTTTTGGAAGGGTCAGTTCTGATTCCCCTTACAAAGTGAATGTTTCAACATTGATAGTGTTGATGAGGGTTTGCTGTGGTGTATATTGGGCAGCTTGCTTATGTGGTTTTCACATGTGCAGCAACAGCAGAGTGGCCATGTAGGAAAGGGCACTATGGTGATGGTATAAATGGGGTACAGGGGGCTGCAGGCGGCACATGCAGTGGGCCATCTAGGGCACAGTGTGGACTAGGCAGATGCCTACCTGGCACATAGGAATGCAGAAACTGAAAAGCAGCAAGACAGCAACTAATCAAGGGCAAACATGTCCACGAGTGTGTGTCACACAGTGCCCCAATGGACATTACCAAGCAGGTACCCCAAAGGGCACATAATATTGGCAGGCGGTGCCGGGGGGAAGCGTGGATGGCTATATAGGCACCCCTACCCCAGATCCCACACCATAGACAGCCGCCTACCGGCACACTGGATGGCCTGGACTGCGCACCACCAGCACCACTGGCATAAGGGCATGTCAGCATGGTGGCAGAGAGGTGCTGATGATGGAGGGGGCAGTGGCATCAGACCAAAGCCAAGCCCTGTTTAAGTGGGTGCTGTGCACTGCAAAAGACAAGGTCTGTTTGACGAATATTAATGGTATCCCCAGGGAATGACCTGCCTCTGTGGCAACAGTTTGGTGCAGTACACACAGCCAGTGTGTTCAGGGGCAGAAAACACAGGTTCAAGTCCCAGCTGTGGCTCCTGCAGACTATGTCCCTATATTTTACCCAGTACTAAACAGTGGTAATATAGAAGGAACCTTTATTACAGATAAAATAAACATGCCATAAACGCCTATATGTTACCCTACAGAGCACATACACCATAGACATGTGCAGTCCCTAGAGCAGAGTTTCCTAACTGCAGTCCTGGAGGGCGAAACACCATTCAGGTTTCATGCTGTCCCTAAGAAATATGCTTGAGATGCATTTGTTTGTCCCACCAGGACCAGAGTTGGGAACCTCTGCCCTAGAGCAGTGGCCAACAGGGGCACAAACACCCACACCCACAGGCTCCACTATCCAACGGCTCATGGAGAGTCAGGCTGTTGGTCCCTGCGCGGAGCAGCATCTACCAATACTAGCACCTGCATACCTTAGCAATGTCATCTTAAACTTGGAAACACGTTCCACATATATCAAAATGTTGCTATGATTAATGTAAGGTAACAAATCCTAAGTTAAACACAATTTGTTGACAGAGATTCATCATAGCAACCTTTCTGATATCTGTGGAGTGTGTTTCAGTTGTTGTTTCTGACATTGTTTACCACCCCGGGCTGCCAACCACCTCTATATTTGCACAATGCTGAAATAGGTGTGGGAGTGTGTGTATGTCTATCCAGTGCTTTGTGGCTGCCTACACCTTACTGAGCCCCCAATGCTTGTACTGTTTCCAGTGTTAGCCTGCCAATGTGCATAATGAGGAGCAAGGTACTGTGGGTATGGCCCGGACAGGGCGGCCTGGGTAGGATGCATCTGCACAGGGCATAGGGCAATAGCTGGGACATTGTAGTGCCTGACCACCACCTACACGGACAGGGTGGCCACAGAATGTCATGCTAGGGGGGGGGGGTCACTCTCACCCTGACTGAGCAGTGACCATGGCATGGCTAGGTTCCCCCATAGTGCTATACAGTATTTCTCTCAAGTGATATTTATGAGTTCTATTTTCTGTTGTCCAATCAATGACATGCCTGCTTGGTGTGTGTGCTTGTATCCTGTTTTTGGGTGCACACAGTTCCTTTGGAAACATGTACTAGCTAGCAGACTGCCTGCAGTTAGCATGTGTATGGCTGGAACACTGTGCAGTGGGTGGAGGCTGACTGTGCCCTCTGCTGGTGAATGTCAGATAGTGGTTGGGGGGCAGCTGAGCTTTTCCAGGCTGATTGCCAGTGCCTTATGTGATGTGTACAGATCTGCATTGACTGCCATGCAGGGTTGCCTCTTCCCCAGCAGGACTGGGGTTGATGGTCCCCTCTACTAGCACCATTATAGAGATATAAAATGTGGATCTGTTGGTGGGAGATCCTGTCCCCCACCCTGAGCCACAAAGAGTGGGTTGGGTGGTGCTACATAATCCACTTTTGGGTTCACACACCACCCTTCTCTTATAACATGTGACCATGGCAACCACACAGGATATGCACTACTCTGGGTGTATCATAGTCCACAAGAGCTAGATGTGACTGGGAAATACAGATAGAGACAGGTGTATCCTAAGTGTGTCCGCAAGGACTAACTATCACACACTGGCACTGATGGGGACCTGCAGTACAGCCTATTTCAGCCAAGCCAGGTGCTGCAGACCTGGTGCTGAGCGCCCCACCTCACCTTCAGGGTGAGCACAGGAACCGCACAAAGTCACGGTCTGTAGCTACTCAGAAAACACCCACAAATAGGAACAGAAGTGAAGGACATCTTGAACAATTTTCAGAAGACTGTGTTCGTGAGAAACTAGCTCAACTTAAAGTAGACAAAGCAATGGGACCGGATGGGATACACCCTAGAATACTGAGGGAACTTGGGGACGTTCTAGCAGCTCCACTGACTGACCTTTTCAATGCCTCGTTGGAGTCAGGAGTGGTGCCAAAGGACTGGAGAGAGGCTCATGTGGTGCCTTTACACAAACGCCGAAGTAAGGCCGGTTAGTTTAACTTCGGTGGTGAGTAAATTATTGGAAACGCTGCTGAAAGAGAAAATAGTGAGGTTTCTGGAGTCCAGCGGATTACAGGATCCAAGGCAGCATGGATTCACCAGAGGCAGGTCTTGTCAGACAAATCTGATTGATTTCTTTGACTGGGTGACAAGGGAGTTGGACCGAGGGAGAACCCTAGATGTGGTGCATTTAGATTTCAGTAAAGCCTTTGACACTGTTCCTCACAGGTGACTTATAAATAAACTGAGCACCCTAGGGATGGACCTAAAGTTACTGCTTGGGTTAGAAATTGGTTGGGTGTGAGGTGACAAAGAGTACAAGTAAATGGAGTTCACTCTGAGGAGAAGGATGTTACCAGTGGTGTTCCCCAGGGATCTGTCCTTGGTCCGATTCGTTTTTTTTTTTTTTATTTATGCAAATTTTCAATTATACAGCAAAGAATAAAATTCCTTACAAAGATTACAGAGTCACAAATTGGGGGAACCTTTTTCCTTAGATATCCTTGCAGATGTTTAGTGCTTTATAATGACTTGAAATATGTTTTTGCCGATCCTAATGATTTGAATGCCTTTATTAATGCTAGACTTTCTGCGGTTGTTGTATCCGAGTAACACTGCTTATTATAACAGCTTAATCCTCCTAGATATAGTTCCGGGGCCCTCCGCAGTTACCTGGTTTCTTTCTGTTCAGTATTCCTGATGTTTTTTTTTTTTTTTACCCAAAGGCTCTGATTTGGCTGAATGTTTCCTTTCTCTCTCCCCCCACTTTAACGAACTACAACAGTTTATGACTATATTTATTTCTTTGTTGCTTACTTATTGGCATTATTTCTATCATACTCTGTAATCTTTGTAAGGAATTTTGTTCTTTGGTCCGATTCTTTTTAACATCTTTGTTAATGATATAGCGGAAGGGCTGTTGGGTAAGGTTTGCCTCTTTGCGAATGATACCAAAACCTGCAATAGAGTAGACACCCAGGAAGGTGTAGATAACATGAAGAGGGATATAGCTAAGCTTGAAGAATGGTCTAGAATTTGGCAGCTGGGATTTAATGTTAAAAAATGTAAGGTCATGCATTTGGGCTGCAGCAATCCAAGGGAGCAATATAGTATAGGGGGTGAAGTACTTTTGTCCACTAAAGAAGAGCGGGACCTAGGCGTGGTTGTGTCTGATGATCTTAAAGTAGCTAAACAGGTAGAAAAGGCGACAGCAAAAACTAAAAGGATGCTTGGGTGCATACAGAGAGGAATGGCTAGCAGAAAAAAGGAGGTGATAGTGCCTCTGTATAAGCCTTTGGTGCGACCTCATTTGGAGTATAGTGTGCAATTCTGGAGACCGCACCTTCAAAAGGATGTAAACAGGATGGAGTCGGTGCAGAGGGTGGCTTCTAAAATGATTAGTGGTCTTCATTATAAAGCATATAAGGACAGACTGAAGGATCTTAATATGTACACCTTCGAGGAAAGGCGGGATAGAGGTGATATGATTCAGATGTTTAAATACCTCCGTGGCATAAATGTTCAGGGAGAGAGCCTCTTTCAATTGAAAGCAAGTTCTGCTACGAGGGGACATGGGATGAAGGTGAAGGGAGATAGATTCAGGAGTGATATGCGGAAATATTTCTTTATGGAAAGAGTAGTGGATCCATGGAATAGTCTCCCAGTGGAGGAGGTAGAGATGAGGACAGTAACTGAATTCAAAAAAACATGGGACAAACACAGAGGATCTCTAAAGGTAAAAAGGGGACTGTTGTAGTTGTTGATATGGAAGGACAGACTAGATAGGCCATGTGGTCTTTTTCTGTCATCATATTTCTATGTTACTCTGTGCCAGTAAAACACACGGTCAGTTCCCCATAACAGGCCGGGGTGCTATAGAGGCGCATCCCCCATCTGGTGATCAGATGTAGGCTGCTGATCTGCATGTGCAGTGCATCATGGGTACAGGTGGGTCTACCCTATCCTAGTAACCACAGCAGACAGTTTTTGTGGTGACCTGCAGTCTTTCTGTAGCCAGCCAGCGGTGTGTTAGATGCTATAGAGATGTAGCCCACTGGTTACTTCAATGACTGTGGAGGCAGTAGTCATGGGTTTCATCCCACAGTGGTGTTATTTAGTAAGGCTGTCTGAGGCTTTTCCTTTTAATTTAGATCAGTGCTACCAGCAAAAACACCCTCACAGTGCCATAACCTAAGGTGCTTCATAAGGCGCCCTATAGGGCACATTATAAGGTGCCTTGGCAGACAGAGCACTTTATAATGTGCCCTATGGAGTGCCTTATAGGGCGCTTTATGCGGCACCTTAGGTTACGGCACTGTGAGGGTGTTTTTAATGACAGCACTGATTTAAATTAAAAGGAAACACCTCAGACAGTCTTCTTACATAACACCACTGCAGGATCGAACCCATGACCTCTGCCTTCACAGTCATAGCAGTAGCCAGTGGGCTACATCTTTATAGCTTCTAGCACTCCTCTGGCTTGAACTTAGGGTTAACGCGCGTTAACGTGCCACGGCGCCCACTATCACGTGATACAGATTCTTGCTACCTTGCCACTGGAACGCCCACTACCTTATATGGCATTCGTCATATTAACGCTACAACTAGCACCGGTAACATTAAGACGGTTTAGTAAACATACCCCTTTTGCTTACTTCTCATAAATTTAGAGCTTCAGTGCCAGTGCACTGGTCCCGATCCCTGATTTTATGAGAAGTAAGCAAAAGGGGTATGTTTACTAAACCGTCTTAATGTTACCGGCGCTAGTTGCAGCGTTAATGTGAAGAATGCCATATAAGGTAGTGGGCGTTCTGGTGGCAAGATAGCAAGAATCTGTATTGCGCGATAGAGGGTGCCTTGGCTCGTTAACACGCGTTAACCTTGAGTCCATGCCAATGCTTTGTTAGAAGCTATAGAGATGTAGCCCACTGGTTGTTACAATGACTGTGGAGGCAGAGGTCATGAGCTTGATCCTGCAGTGGTTTAATAAAGCTGTCTGAGGGATTTCCTTTTAATTTAAATCAGTGCTGCCAGGAAAAACACCCTCACAGTGCCGTAACCTAAGGTGCCTCATAAGGCGCCTCATAGGGCACATTATAAAGTGTCCTATCTGCCAAGGCACCTCATAATGTGCCCTAAGGACGCCCTATGAGGCACCTTAGGTTATGGCACTATGAGGGTGTTTTTACTGGCATGACTAATTTAAATTAAAAGGAAAACCCTCAGACAGCCTTATTAAAGAAGGCCACTGAGGGATTGAACCCCTGCCCTCTGCATTCACAGTCATTGTTGTAACCAGTGGGCTACAGCTTCTTACATACCAATGGCTGGCTACAGAAAGACTGCAGGTCACCGCACAAACTGTCTGCTGTGGTTACCAGGATAGGGTATAATCACCCGTACCCATGATGCACTGTACATGCAGATCAGCAGTCTACATCTGATCACAAGATGGGGTATATGCCAACACAGCACCTCGGCCTGGTAGGGAGAACTGACTGTGTGTGTTACTGGCACAGAGTAGCTACAGACCATGACATTGTGCGGTTGCTGTGCTCACCCTGAGGGTGAGGTGGGGCGCCCAGCACCAGGTCCGCAGCACCTTGCTTGGTTGGGATAGGCTGTGCTGCAGATTCCCATCAGTGCTAGTTTGTCACAAATAGTCCCTGCAGACACATCTAGGATACAGCTGTGCCCATCTTTATTTCCCAGTCATGTCTAGTTCTTGTGGACTATAATGCACCCAGAATAGTGCATAACCTGTGTGGTTGCTATGGTCACATGTTATAGAAGGGTGTTGTGTGGACCCAAAAGCCCTTTATGTAGCACCACCCAACCTGCCCTCTCTGGGTCAGGGTGGGGGACAGGATCTCCCACAGACAGACCCACACTCTACATCAGAGGCAGTAGAGAGGACCATCAACTCCAGTCCTGCTGGGGAATAGGCACCCTACAGGGCAGTTAATGAAGATCTGTACACATCATATAGGGCACTGGCAGTAGATCCGGACAAGCTCAGCTGCTCCCCACCACAATCTGACATTCATCAGCAGAGGGCACATTCAGTCTCTACCCACTGCACCCTGCAAGGTGCTCCAGCAATACATATGCTAACTGCAGACAGTCTGTTAGGTAGCACATAGTGCATGTTCTTGGAGGAACTGTGTGCCCCCCAAAAGTGGGAAGCACACACACACACACACAAAGTAAATCAGTGACTGGACCCCAAAAAAGGAGACACATAGATACCACTTGAGAGAAATAGTGCATACCACTATGGAGGAACCTAGCCATGCCATGGTCACTGCTCAGTCAGGGTGAGAGTGACCTTCCAGCATGACATGCTGTGGCCACCCTGTCCGTGGAGGTGGTGGTCGGGCACTACAATGTCCCAGCTATTGCCCTATGCCCTGTGCAGATGCATCCTGCCCAGACCGCCGTGTCCGGGCCATACCCACAATAGCTTGCTCCTCATTATGCAGATTGGCAGGCTAACACTGGAAACAGTGCAAGCATTGGGGGCTCAGTAAGATGAAGGCAGCCACAAAACACTGGATAATCATACACACACTCACACACCTATTTCAGCATTGTGCAAAGATAGCAGTGGTTGGCAGCCCTGGCCACCACACCAGTCCTGGGTACAATGCAGGCATTGCTAAGGTATGCAGGTGCTAGTATTGGTAGCTGCAGCTCCACGCAGGGCCCTACAGCCTGACTCTCCATGAGGCTGTGGGTGTTTGTGCCCCTGTTGGCCGATACTCTAGGAAAGTGGTTCCCAACTCCGGTCCTGGTGGGCCAAATACCATTCAGGTTTTCAAGCTGCCTCTAATGAATATTCATGAGATACATTTGCATTCAATGGGGGCACTGCATAACAATGCATCTCATGCATATTTATTAGGGACAACATGAACCCCTGAATGGTGTTTGGCCCTCCGGACTGCAGTTGGGAACCTCTGCTCTAGGGACTGCACATGTTTATGGTGTATGTGCGCTGTAGGGTAAAATATAGGGACATGGTCTGGAAGAGCCACAGTTGGGACTTGAACCTGTGACCTTATGCCCCTGAACACATTCACTGTGTGTACTGCAGCAAACTGTTGCTGTAGAGGCAGGTCATTCCCTGGGGATACCATTACTGTTCATCAGACAACCCTTGTCTGTTGCACTGTACGCCACCCACCTGAACAGGGCTTGGCCTTGGTGTGCTATGGGCAGGTGCCACTGCAATCTCCACCACCAGAACCCCTCTGCCACCATGCTGACATGCCCTTATGCCGGTGGTGCGCAGTCCCAGGCTATCCAGTGTGCCTGTAGGCAGCTGCCTATGGTGCGTGATATGGGGTAGGGGTGCTGACATAGACATCAGCACTTCCCCCTGGCACCGCCTGTCCATGTTATGTGCCCTTTGGGGTATCTGCTGGGTACTGTCCCCTGGGACACTGTGGGACACACACTCGTGGGAATGTTTGACCTTGGTCAGTTGCTGTCTTGATGATTTTCAGTTTCTGCGTTCCTATATGCCACCTAGGCATCTTCCTAGTCCACCCTGTGCCCCAGCTGCCCCACTGCATTTCCCGCCTTCAGCCCCCTGTACTCCATTTGCAGCCTCACCGTCGTGCCCTTTCGTACTTGGGCACTATGATGTTGCTGCACATGTATCACTACTATCACTCTTGGTTTCCCTGCCTTTGCTGTACATTGCTGACTGAAATGGTTTCTCTCTCCTGCAAATGTGCCTCTAAAGCGAGGTTTTCACTGGCGTTAATTTTCAGACCTTCATTTCACAGCGTTAGTGTGCCTGGAGCCTCTCCCCGTCCACTCTCCGCCCATTGACCCCTTCTCTCCGTCCTCTGGAGAGACTTACCCCACCCTCTGTGTGCCTTAACGCCGCCGGAGACATTATCATGTGATAAGTGAAGTTATCGTGCAGTAATGTTGCATTATTGCGTGATAATGTCGCCGCTGCGACGTTAGCGCTGTTTAGTAAACATACCCCTAAGAGAAGTAAAGCCAAGTGGCCAATCCAGTAGGAAGGAATCTGAGCTCACCTTTCTGTGTACAGCCTCCTCCTACACCATCCCTTTTCCTTCTGTCTACAAGTATTATAATGTCTCTGCATCGCTCCATGATGCAACCACACCTTGAATATTGTGTGCAGTTCTGGTCGCCATATCAAAAAAAGGATATAGCGGAATTAGAAAAGGTACAGAGTGACCAAAATGATACAGAGGAAGGATACCCCAACGAGGAAAGGCTTTAAAGGTTAGGATTCTTCAGCCTGGAATTGAGATGGCTAAGAGAATGGAGAAAAACGGATAAACGTACATTGGTTGTTTACTCCTTCGAAAAGTAGTAAGATTAGGGGACATGCAATGAGGTTACAATGTAGCACATTAAGACTAATCAGAAAAAATATTTTTTTCATTCAACACATAACCAAATTCTGCAATTTGTTGTCGAATGATGTACTAAACACTGCTAGTTTAACTGGGTTTAAAAAAGGTTTGGATAAGTTCCTAGAGGAAACGTTCATAAACCATTATTAAAGGGGCCTGGGCAAATACCTTGCTTACACCAAGATAAGCAATATGGAATCTGTGTACCTTTTTGAGAAACTGACTGGTACTTGTGACTTGGATTGACCACTGTTGGAAACAGGATTCTGGGCTTGATGGACCTTTGGTCTGACCTAGTGTGGCATATCTTATGTTCTTAAGTAAAAGTGCTATGAAACCTATGCGGACACTTTTAGCCACTGTATAGAAAGCAATTTTCAGCCTTCAAAATTACATACATTGCCTTCACACAGTTGCTGTTCTTTTTCATTTGCAAATCAATACTGCATTTAAATCTTTCTGGACTGCAATTTCACTCTTGGCATCTCTACAATATATACCCCATTCTGCTTATGAAACAGGTTATTTGTACATGCTGTATTAGAGGACTTCAGATGGGTAGAGTTTTGGTAGATGGGCTGGGTGGTTTTATGACCAATATATTCTTGAATTGTACACAGATAACCTATTTTTGGAGTAGTGGTTGATCAAACAATGATAAGAAGATAAAATAATTGACTGGTAGGACATAATGGGTTAAAATTGGTTTTTAATTACTCTTTCTACTCTTAACAGTAAGAACAGACTAAACCAGGTGCAATTAATTATACAAGTTTTGGACATAGTTTAAGAGTTAACAGCATTTATTTAACAAATATAGAGCACAGTTTACTAAATATTTTTCTATATACACGGAATGGGAGAAAACTCTTAGGAAATAGGCCCCACAGATAATTAAATTAAATAAAGCCGTCCAGATGTTAAATATGTACTAAAAAACGAACAGACAAATGAAAAACTGTGAATATCTTACACACCATATGAAAAAACATAATTGATGACAAACCTGAAGCCCCATTTTACACAAAAATATAAAGGTGGGAACTGGAATATCCAAATCGGGACGTTCACAATTCCCCACTTTTTCGAACAGGTATAAGGATGCTATCAAATACTTGTGTATTTGGTGGCATTTACAGTGTAAGCATCGAATTCAAGAAATAATACGGGTAGAAAAAGAACAACACCACCTGGTCGCTTCCATGCCTAAATGCCAGTGATTAAATGTGGAAGTCTGCTTTTTGCTGTTTTCACATATCAGCGCCGGTAACTATACATTTAAGAGCCATAAGGGTATGTTTACTAAACAGAGCTAACTTCGCAGCGGCGACGTTATCGCGCGATAAGGGACGTTATTGCGCGATAAGGGATGTTATCATGCGATAATGGCACATTACCATGTGATAACGTCACGTATCGCGCGATAACGTCTCTGTCGGCGTTAAGGTGCGCAGAGGGTGGAGTAAGGCTCCCCAGAGGGTAGAGATAAGGGGTCAATAGGTGGAGAGTGGGCAGGGAGAGGCCCCAGGCACACTAACACTGTGAAATCAGGGTCTGAAAATTAACGCAAGTGAAAACCTTGCGTTAGAGGCACATTTGCAGGAGAGAGAAACCAGTTCAGTCAGCAATGTATGACAAAGGCAGGGAGACCCAGATAAGTGATAGTAGTGATACATGTGCAATAACAAAACATGCAAAAACCAGAGAGATAATGACAAGAACCAAAATAGAAATACAAAACACAGAGCTGGCCAATAGAAAAAACATTGATAAACAGTAATCAACACTACCCATAAAGAATAAAAAGGAAGATGTCACTTTTGGAAGGGTGAATTCTGATTCCCCCCACAAAGTGAATGTTCCAACATTGATAGTGTTGATGAGGGTTTGCTGTGGTGTATATTGGGCAGCTTGCTTATGTGGTTTTCACATGTGCAGCAACAGCAGAGTGGCCACGTACGAAAGGGCACTATGGTGATGATGTAAATGGGGTACAGGGGGCTGCAGGCGGCACATGCCGTGGGCCAGCTGGGGCACAGGGTGGACTAGGCAGATGCCTAGGTGACACATAGGAATGTAGAAATGGAAAACCAGCAACACAGCAACTGACCAAGGGCAAACATGTCCACGAGTGTGTGTCCCACAGTGTCCCAAGAGACAGTACCCAGCAAGTACCACAAAGGGCACATAACATCGGCAGGCAGTGCCGGGGGGAAGCGTGGATGTCTAGGCAGGCACCTCTACCCCATATCATGCACCACAGGCAGTCGCCTACCGGCACACTGGATGGCCTGGGACTGCGCACCACCAGAACCACTGGCACAAGGGAATGTCAGCATGGTGGCGGGGGGGTGCTGGTGGTGGAGGGGGCAGTGGCATCTGCCCACAGCAGACCAAGGCCAAGCCCTGTTTAGATGGGTGCCGTGCCCTGCAACAGACAAGGGAATGATCTGCCCTGTGACAACAGTTTGGTGCAGTACACACAGCCAATATATTCAGGAGCCGAAGGTCACAGGTTCAAGTCCCAGCTGTGGCTCCTGCAGACCATGTCCCTAAATTTTACCCAGTACTAAACCGTGGTAACAAAGACAGAACTTTTATTGCAGATAAAATAACACCATAAACGCCTATATTTTACCCTACAGCGCACATATACCATAAACATGTGCAATCCCTAGAGCAGAGTTTCCCAACTGCAGTCCTGGAGGGCCAAACACCATTCAGGTTTCATGCTGTCCCTAATAAATATGTCTGTGATGCAGTTGTATGCACCGCCCACATTGTATGCAAATGTATCCATGCATATTCATTAGGGACAGCATGAAAACCTGAACCGTGTTTGGCCCACCAGGACCGAAATTGGGAACCTCTGCCCTAGAGCAGCGGCCAAAAGGGGCGCAAACACCCACACCCACAGGCTCCACTATCCAATGGTTTATGGAGAGTCAAGCTGTTGGGCCCTGCGCTGAGCAGCATCTACCAATACTAGCACCTGCATACTTTAGCAATGCCGTCTTAAACCTGGAAACATGTTCCACATATATCAAAAGGTTGTTATGATTAATGTCAGATAACAAATCCTATGTTAAACACAATTTCTTGACAGAGATTCATCATATCAACCTTTCTGATATCTGTAGAGTGTGTTTCAGTGTTTGTTTCGGACAGTGTTTACCACCCCGGGGAGTGACCCTAACAGTATTGAGTACCATAGCAATGCCTGCACTATGCCCAGGACTGGTGTGGCGGCCAGGGCTGCCAACCACCTCTATCTTTGCACAATGCTGAAATAGGTGCGGGAGTGTTTGTATGTCTATCCAATGTTTTGTGGCTGCCTACACCTTACTGAGCCCACGATGCTTGCACTGTTTTCAGTGTTAGCCTGCCAATGTGCATAATGAGGAACAAGGTACTGTGGGTATGGCCTGGACAGGATGCATCTACACAGGGCATAGGGCAATGGCTGGGACATTGTACTGCCTGACCACCACCTGCACGGACAGAGTGGCAAGAGCATGTCATGCTGAGGGGGGGGGGGGTCACTCTCACCCTGACTGATGAGTGACCATGGCATGGCTAGGTTCCCCCGTAGTGGTATACACTCTTTTTCTCAAGTGATATCTATGAGTTTCTTTTTCTGGGGCCCTATCACTGCCATACCTGCTTGGTGTGTGTTCTCGCATCCTTTTTTTTTTTAGTGCACACAGTTTCTTGAGGAGCATGCACTATGCAATAGCTAGCAGACTGTCTGCAGTTAGCATGTGTATGGCTGGAACACCTTGCAGGGTGCAGTGTGTGGAGACTTACTGTGTCCTCTGCTGGTGAGTGTCAGATAGTGGTGTGGGCAGTTGAGCTTGTCCAGGCCTACTGCCTGTCTGCAAGTGCCCTATGTGATGCGTACAGATCTGCATTGACTGCCCTGTAGGGTGCCTATTCCCCAGCAGGACTGGGGTTGATGGAACACTCTACTGGCACCACTGCAGAGATGCAGAATGTGGATCGGTTGGTGAAAGATCTTGTCCCCCAACTTGAACCACAGAGTGCTGGTTGGGTGGTACTACATAATCCGCTTTTGGGTCCAAACAAACACCACCCTTCACTTATAACATGTGACCATGTCAACCACACAAGATATGACCTTTTCTAGGTGCATCATAATCCACAAGGGCTAGACATGACTGGGAAATACAAATGGACACAGGTGTATTCTAAGTGCATCTGCAAGGACTACCTCTCAAATACTGGCACTGATGGGAACCTGCAGCACATCCTAACTCAACCAAGCCAGGTGCTGTGGACCTGGTGCTGGGCGCCCCACCTCACCCTCAGGGTGAGCACAGGAACCACACAATGTCACAATCTGCAGCTACTCTGTGCCAGTTACACACACGGTCAGTTCCCCCTACCAGGCTGGGGTGCTATAGAGGCGCATACCCCATCTTGTGATCAGATGTGGGCTGCTGATCTGCATGTGCAGTGCATCATGGGTATGGGTGGGTTTACCCTATCCTGGTAACCACAGCAGACAGTTTGTGTGGTGACCTGCAGTCTTTCTGTAGCCAACCAGCAGTGTGTTTGATGCTGTAGAGATGTAGCCCATTGGTTACTTCAATGACTGTGAAAGTAGAGGTCATGGGTTTGATCCCACAGTGGTGTTATTTAATAAGGCTGTCTGAGGCTTTTCCTTTTAATTTGTATCAGTGCTGCCAGCAGAAACATCCTCACAGTGCCGTAGCCTAAGGTGCCTCATAAGGCGCCCTAAAGGACACATTATAAGGTGCCTTGGTGGACAGGGCACTTTATAATGTACCCAATGGAGTGCCTTATAGGGCGCCTTAGGTTACAGCACTGTGAGGGTGTTTTTTCTGGAAGCACTGATTTAAATGAAAAGGAAATGCCTCAGACAGTCTTCTTACATAACACCACTGCAGGATCAAACCCATGACCTTTGCCTCCACAGTCATTGCAGTAACCAGTGGGTTATATCATTACAGCTTCTAACACTGCACTGGCATGAACTTAGGGTTAACGGGCGTTAACTTGCCACGGTGCCCACTATCGCGCAATACAGGTTCTTGCTACCTTGCTGCAGGAACACCCACTACCTTATATTGCATTCTTAACATTATCGCTGCAATTAGCGCCGGTAACATTAGGATGGTTTAGTAAACATACCCCTTTATCAATTGCACTAGATGTATGTTATCATTTTTATTGAAAGGAGATGACATGAACAGGCTGAAAATGTTTGATTGCATGTATTTTAATTCCTGGCCTCAGTAAGTCCCGCAGAGGATGGAGAGAGGGCGGAGAGAAGGGATCAATGGGCGGGGAGATGGCGGGGAGAGGCCCCTTCCACACTAACGCGAGGAAATGAAGGGCTGAATCTTAACGCAACTGAAAACCTGGCATTAGATGCACATTTGGTGACAGTAGTACTCCATTTGCAGCAACAGCATAGTGCCCAGGTATGAAAGGCCACTATGGTGATGGCGCAAATGGGGCATGGGAGCTGCAGGCAGGACATGCAGTGGTGGCTACTGGGGCACAGGGTGGACTAGGCAGTTGCCGAGGTGGCACATAGGAATGCAGGAAACCAGCAAGACAGCAACTGACCAGGGTCAAACACGCCCAAAGAGTCCCATCCAGGGGAATTACTCAGCAGGTACCCCAAGGGGCAAATAACAGTGATATGCGGTGATGGGGGAAGCGTTGACATCTATGTAGGCACCCCTACCCTAGAATCCACACCTTAGGCAGCCACCTACCTGCCCCCTGGATGGCCGGGGATGGCACACCACCAGCACCAACAGCATATGGTCATGGCGGCATGGCAGAGGGGGTGGGTGATTGTGCTGGTGGGAGCAGTGGCACCCGCCTGCAGTGGAGCTAGGCCATGCCCTGTACCAGTACGTGGTGTGCAGTGCAACAGAAGAGGTCTAACCGAGGAACGTAAGGGTAGCCCCAGGGACCACTATGTGCTGTGGTGCAGTAAACTCAGCCAGCATGTCCAAGAGCAGAGGTTCACATCCTATCTGTGGATCCTGAAGAGCATCTCCTCATAGTTTTAGCCCACAATGCAGCCACAACAACAACATGGACAAACCCCAATGCAGCGGTGCAAAGGGGTACGGATACCCACTCACAAGGGCTCCATAATCCACAGCTTCATGGCCCCAGCACAGAGCTGTTGGCCCCAGCACAGAGCTGCAGTTATCACCAGAGCACTACTACTACCTCCTGCACAGATTAACAATGTCGGCACTGTGATCAGGACCAGTGCAGCGGGTAGGGTTGTCAACCACCTCCATATCTGCACAATGCTGAGATAGATGTGGGAGTGTGCGTATGTCTCTCCATTGTTTTGTGTCTGCCAACACCTCACTGAGCCCACATTGCTCACACTACTTCCAGCATTAGCCTGCAAATGTGCATAATGAGGAGCAACGTATTGTGGGTATGGCCCAGACAGGGTGGATTGGCCAGGATGCATCTGCACAGGGTGAAGGGCAATGGCTGGGACACTGTAGTGCTTGACCACCCCCTGCATGGACAGGGTGGCAATAGCATGTCACGCTGGGGAGGGGGGGTGTTACTCTCACTCTGATCGAGCAGTGACCACGGCATATCTATGTTCCCACATAGTGCCACACCCTATTTGCTTCCAGTGATATCTGTGTGTTTCTGATTCTGGGAGCCCAATCATGGAGATGCCTGCTTGGTGTCTGTGCTGTGCATCCCACCTCTGGGTTCCTCTATAAGCATGCACTATGGTTTGGTTAGTGGGCTGTTTGTGGTTTGCCAGTGCATGGTGGGAACACCTTGTAGGATGCTGCCGGTGCAGTCTGACTCTGTTGTCTGTTGATGAATTGAAGACTGTGGCATGGGGTAGTTGAGCCTTCCCATGCCTACCCCCAGCATCACTGCTGGTCTACAATGGTCATAGGTATGGCACTGTCCCAGCAACCCTGGAGGGCTGTCATCCGCCAGCAGGACTGTGGGTGCTGGTACTACAGCCATTCTGCAAGGTGCAGGCACCTGTCCCACCACACCCTCATCTACAAAAGGGGTGATTGAGGCCCCTTGGGGTATATAATGTATACCACTTAGACCCATAGTGGCAGTGCTATATAGCACTCCTGTGAGTCTAGACTCCCCACTGCCCTGATAACAGGTATCCATGGCATACAGACCTTAACACTGGGTATGCACTAATCTGGGTGGTGTCCAGTCCCACATGTGATTGCAGAACACAGATGGAACAAATGCACCTTCAGCTGCACTGCTGGGAACACCTGTCACATACTAGCAGTGCTGGGGATGTGCAGCAGGACCTATCTCTAGCACCACATGTACTGTGGACCTAGTGCTGGGCGCCTATCCTATCCCTCAGGGTGAACACGGAACCTGCACAATGCCATGGTCTGTAGCTGCTCTGTGCCAGTATCATGCACTGTCAGTCCGTCTTACCACCCTGCAGTACCGGAGAAGTACAGACCCCATTTGGTGGTCAGTTGTAGGCCGCTGTTCTGCATGTGCAATGCATCATGGGTGCTGGTGGGGTTACCCTATCCTGGCAAACAGAGCAGACGGTTTGTGCGGTGACCTGCAGTCCTTCTGTACCCAGCCATTGCTATGCAACAAGCCATAGAGGTATGGTCTACTGGTTAGTACACTGACAGAGGTCATGGGTTCAATTCCTTGTTGTTCCCTCCTGTCCAAGGCAGATATTTTGCTTGCCTGTGACAGTCATATCTTTGCATATCCATGCTGCCAGCCCATAGTACCCTCATCACAGTTGCCAACAATCCTTATAAGGCATTATAAGGCTCCTAAATAGGCACAGTACAAGGCAAGTTACAAGGCAACTTATTAGGCACAGTACAAGGCACGTTATAAGGCACATTACAGGGCACCTTATTAGGCACAGTACAAGACACGTTATAAGGCACAGTACAAGGCACGTTTACTAAACTCCGGTAATGTTTACTAAACTCCGGTAATGTTACCAGCATTAAGTTCCCCGGTAGTGTTACGGATGCCCATATAAAGGCGTGGGCGTTACATGGTTACAGCAAGCCATGTCAGCCAATGCACGTTACAAGGCGCCTTATGAGGCACCTTACAAGGCGCTTTGTAAGGTGCCCTATAAGGTGCCTTGTTAGGTGCCTTATAAGGTGCCTTGTTAGGTGCTTTGTAATGTGCCTCAGCACAGGGTGTTGGCAATATAAAGTACTGGAAAGACAGTGGGTGGCAGATGATGGGAATACGTGTCCCCATGTGGAGGCGGAGGTGGCAGGATAGTTACAATGATGGGTGGAAAGAGGAGTGGTGGTGCCATGCAGATCAGGCACAGGCGAGGCAAGCACAAAGAGGCACAATGCAGGAAAGGGTAGCAGTGCAGGACATGGGGTGGCAGCCTGCACAGGCAGACAGGACTCTACACAGCTGACAGACGCAGATAGACAGACCGAAGGAATGTTGGCAACTTTGGCGAGGGTATTATGGGCTGGCAGCACAGATCTGCAAAAATATGACTGTTACAGGCATGCAAACTATTTGAGTAGGACAGGCATGAAAGGAGGGAACAATGAGGAATTGAACCCGAGAACAGCATTGTACTAACCAGTAGGCTATACCTCCATGACATATCTCACAGCAATGGCTGGGTACAGAAGAACTGCAGGTCACCGCACAAACTATCTGCTCTGAGTGCCAGGATAGGGTAACCCCACCAGCACCCATGATGCAATGCACATGCTGAATAGCTGTCTACAACTGATCACCAAATGGGGTCTGACCCTCTCTGGTACCTCAGCTTGGAAAGACGAACTGAAAGTGCGTGATACTGGCACAGAGTAGCTACAGACCATGCCATTGTGCAGGTTCTGTGTTCACCCTGAGGGATAGGACGGGCGCCTAGCACTAGGTTCGCAGTACATGTGGTGCTAGCAATCGATCTTGCTGTACATCTCCATCTCTACCAGTGTGTGACAGGTGTTTCTTGCAACACATCTGAAGGTAATTTGGTGTTCATCTGTATTCACTATAAACAAACAAAATGCTCCACTGCTTAACTCTCAAAAATGCAGTGCTCAATGGTGAACCGGTCTCAGACTAAATTGAAGGGGTTTAATCAAATGAGTTACCTCTGATCAGAACACCCCTCTTATTTTGCATCAAGGACCTGAATTTTCACCTTTAAACTCCTTGTGGTAAATTTCTGAATCTTTAAGTGAATCTATTTATTTTCGTGCTTATTTTATCAATTTACTATAAACTCTCTCTATTTTCTAGTAAATAGCAATAATGCTTATCTGAAGTGTCTTCGGGAGTCAAAACTTCAGCCCCAACATGAATCCTCAGCGCTCTTGCGTTTCACCGGCTGAGGATTCGCGTTGGGGCTGAAGTTTTGACTCCCGAAGTGGCCTTTCATGCTTGGGCACTATGCTGTTGCTGCAAATGGAGCACTGCTATCACTTTTCTTGGGCTCCCTGCCTATGTTGTACATTGCTGACACTTAAATAGTTTCACCCTCCTGCAAATGTGCATCTAACGACAGGTTTTCAGTCCCAGTAATGTTCGGCCCTTCATTTCCCTGTGTTAGTGTAAAAGGAGCCTCTCCCTGTCCACTGACCCCTTCTCTCCACTCTCTCTCCACCCTCTGTGGGACTTACCGCGGCCGGTGACGTTAACACACGTTAAGTAACGTTAACGCGCGTTACCGTTACCGCAGTTTAGTAAACATACCCCTATATGATGTAAGCAGAGTGGAAATTGAGAGAGGAATTTCCTGCAGAATGCTTTGTGAGTCAAAACTACATTTTTGAACCTAATTTTGTGTAGGACTGGCAGTCAATGCAGATAAACTAGCAATATAATCAATAATACCACCCTATAAACCAGGTATAATGAAAGTATCAAAACAAAAACACTCAGAACAAGCACTGAAGACAACCAACATATAATAGAACGCTTATGTATAAAGGACTGTCAGAAATAGAACCACCCCTGCAGTGATGTAACACTGACTCAGAGGATAAAAGAAGAAATGTCCCATATAGTATCTGTAAATTTCCTTTCCTTGAATACTGCTACAACCATCCCATGAGTGGGTTGTGCACCCCAGTCAGCAGGTGGAGGTAGATCAGAGCAACTTTCAAGGATGTCATTACTTGTACATATCACTGAGAGAAGCCTGTATGACACTCCCAAGCAGGAAGCAAGACTAAAAAAACTCCAGAAAGAGTAGTTACTCACCTGTAACAGGTGTTCTCCAGGAGCAGCAGGAATCAGTCCTCACTTTTGGGTGACATCGATGTCGATGGAGCCCCCGTGCGGAGAAATTCCCCAGCTTTCTAAGAAAGCCTTTGGGAATACTGCACGCATGTAGCAGTATTCAAGGAAAGTCTGCACGCATGTAGCAGTATTCAAGGAAAGTCTAAAGCATCATCTCTTCTTAAGCTATTTTCCAATCTAATCGTTCACAAGAAAATACTAATGCCACACTCCCTGACCATGTCTACCTCAAATGATAACCAAATGTAACCAATGCATTTAGATTACTGTAGATAGTTTTCCTAGTTGATATAGCTTACCTTCTTTATTCCAAGTTCTATAACCCCTGTTATTTGTAAAATGCATAACAGATATCTGTATGTATATGTTTGTTTCATGTAAACCGCGCTGATGACAATAGTGCGGTATATAAGAGAAGTTAATAAATAAATAAATAAAAAATAAAATAAATGCGCGGTCCCCTTCCCGCCGAAAGGTGCCATCTTGCTCAGTCCAATGACATAGCTAAAAGACAGCACACAAAAATGTAAAATAAACTATGTACAACTGCAACTCCCAGGGGAGGAGGGAGGGTTGTGAGGACTGATTCCTGCTGCTCCTGGAGAACACCTGTTACAGGTGAGTAACTACTCTTTTTCCAGGACCAAGCAGGAAGTCAGTCCTCACTTATGGGACTCCCCAGCTTCAGGCTACCGGGGACCCAGAGCTGAAAAAATGAGCTCCCTCTAGCCACAGCATCAGAGAAAGGATTTCACTGAAACACACCCCCACCGGTAGCCCAACCAGAGGGCTGGAGGGTAGAAGTTGCCTAAACCTCAAAGAGATTCCGGAGCACTGCCTGACCGAAAGCACTGTCCCTATGGGACTCTCGCTCGAGGCAGTAATGGGCCGCAAAAGTCTGGCTTGAGGACCAAGTTGCAGCCCTGCAGATGTCTGCCAAAGGTACAGAGGGGAGATGAGCTACTGAGGCAGCCAATTTCCCTGACACGGTGGGCCGTGACCCGACCCTGCAAGGGAAGGTCAGCTGCCCTGTAAGCCCAGGTGATACAGTCAGCCACCCAGATAGACAAGGTACGCTTGGAGACAGGTAACCCCAAGTTATTAGGGTCAAAAGATACGAAGAGCTGAGTAGCCCTCCTATGCCCCAGCGTACGCTCAAGGTAGAAGGATAAGGCCCTCCTACAGTCCAGGGTATGCAGGACTGTCTCAGCCCGGCTGGCATGGGGCCTATGTAAGAACGTTGGAAGAACCACCTCCTGGTTGAGATGGAAAGAGGAGACAACTTTAGAGAGGAACTTAGGATGAGTCCGAAGGACTACCCTGTTCCTATAGAAGCGAGTGTAAGGCCTGTCACAGACCAGAGCTTGAAGCTCACTCACCCTCCTGGCCGAGGTAAGGGCCACAAGGAATAGAGCCTTCCAAGAAAGGAAGTGGAGAGGACATGTAGCCATCGGCTCAAAGGGTGGGCGAGTCAGTTGCTGCAAGATCACATTCAATTCCCACCCAGGGGCCGGTGGACGGAGAGGAGGTTTGAGCAAAAGCAAGCCTCTGAGAAACCGGGACACCAAGGGGTGAACTGACAGAGAGTGTCCCTCCATCAGTGAGTGGTGAGCTGCTAGAGCAGAGAGGTGGACCCGAACCGAATTGGACTTAAGGCCTTGATTGGACAAGTGCAGCAGATACTGAAGCACTACTGGCACAGTGCAGGCGAAAGGATCCTCCTTGCACTGCTGACACCACATGGAGAACCTTCTCCACTTCAGGGCATAGGTCTTTCTGGTGAACTGCTTTCTAGAGGCCAAGACCACCTCCTCCACTTCTCGGGGTAGGCCCCAGGGAGCCAACACTACCCTTGCAGCCTCCAAGCCATCAAATTGAGAGATTTGAGATTGGGGTGAAGAAGGGAACCCTGATCCTGAGAGAGAAGATCGGGTTGCAACCCCAGAGGTAGTGGGGTTTCCACTGCCAGTTGAAGCAGAAGTGGGAACCAGGGCTGCCTCGGCCACCTGGGGGCTACCAGAAGTACCGAGGCCTTATCCCTTAGAATCTTGAACAAGGTTCGGGCCACCAGAGGCGTGGGAGGAAACGCATACAGGAGACCCTGGGACCAAGAAATCAGGAAGACATCCGCTACTATCCTCAGGGGATGCGGTTGCCTGGAACAGAACCTGGGTAGCTGCCGGTTCAGGGGACAGGCAAAGAGATCTATGGATGGAAGTCCCCATCTCAGGAAAATTTTCTTAACCACCAAGGGGTGCAGTTGCCACTCGTGGGGTTGCAGAATCCTGCTCAACCTGTCCGCCAGGAAGTTTTCCTGGCCAGGGAGATAAACAGCCTTGAGAAACATTTTGTGTTTGAGATCAAAAGAGCACAGGGCCTGTGCCTCTCGACACAGGAGCCTGGACCCCGTGCCTCCCTGCTTGTTCACATAGAACATGGCCACTTGATTGTCCGTCTGTACCAGAACAGACTGGTGAGCCAAGGTGTGAGAGAAGGTTTTGAGGGCTAAGCAAATAGCCCGGAGTTCCAGGAGGTTGATTTGCTGCATGGCCTCCCATGGAGACCACAGGCCCTGGGTGCACCTGTCCAAGCAATGTGCATCCCAGCCCTGCAAGGAGGTATTGGTGGTCAGCACCACCGTGGAAACAGGCACCTGAAAAGGCACCCCCTGTAACAAATTGTGGGGTTGTAGCCACCACTGTAGGGAGTCCAGGAATGGTTTGGACACCCGCACTATGTCTGCAAGGCTTCCTGTGGCTTGTTTCCACTGAGTTCGGAGACACCATTGTGCAGGTCTCATGTGGAGGCGAGCATTGGGGGTCACATGCACTGTCGATGCCATGTGGCCCAGGAGCTTTAGACAGAGTCTGGCGGAGACTTGTGGCCTGCTCAGAAACTGGTTTGACAAGTCTATGAGTCTTTGAGCCCTGTTTCTTGGCAAGTAAGCCTTTGCTTGCAGGGAGTCCAACCTTGCTCCTATGAACTCAAGGTTCTGGGAGGGGAGCAAAGTGGACTTTGCGAAGTTTATGACAAACCCTAGGTGCTGAAGGAGGGAGACAGTTCTGAGGGTGGCTTGCCGGGCCTCCTGGGAAGTCTGACCCCTGATGAGCCAGTCGTCCAGGTAGGGGAAGACAAAAAAACCCTGATTCCTTAAGTAGGCCGCCACCACCGCCAGACACTTTGTAAAGACCCTTGGGGCGGAGGTCAGGCCAAAGGGTAGTACTCTGTACTGGTAATGGTTTCCTCCCACAATGAACCTGAGGTACTTTCTGTGGTCTGGATGAATGAGGATGTGAGTGTACGCATCCTTTAGATCTAAGGAGCATAGCCAATCTCCCTGCTGGAGGTAGGGCAAAAGTGTTCCAAGAGTAAGCATCTTGAACCTTTCTTTCTCCAAGAACTTGTTGAGATTCCTGAGGTCGAGAATAGGCCGGAGGACCCCGGTTTTCTTTGGTACGAGGAAGTACCTGGAGTAGAACCCGTGACATTGCAGGTGGGGAGGCACCAGCTCCACCTCCTGGTCTAGAAGCAGACCTTGAAGTTCTTGAAGGAGGAGGTCTGTGTGCAGAGGAGGTCTTGGAGGCTCTCCGGGGAAGTAGGTTGGAGGCAACTGCTGGAAATGGAGCATATAGCCCTAGTGGACTATGCTCAATACCCAAGCATCTCCTGTAATGGGTGGCCACCTGTGGGCAAACAGGACTAGATGACCTCCTGTGCAGAGATGGGACAGCAGAGGTGGAAAGGCTATGCTGTGGGAGTCAAAAAACCCCTCCCTGCTGAATGGGAGCAGGAGCCGGAGGCTTGGGGGTCTTCTGCCTACGGGGCCCATGTCCCTGCCCCTTGGCCTGCTGACCCTGCTGGGGAGCTGGGGAGGCCTGATACTGAGGGAAAGGTTTGTAGGCAGCCGCCTTCCTCGGGTAAAAGGACTTCTTACCCGAGCCCTTCTTCCTCTGAGAAGGGGCAGAAGTTTTTCTGGACAGCCTTGTCCTAGTCAGGTGCTCAGTTTCGAGCTCAGCCGCCTTCTCAGCCATGGGCTTGCCAAAAAGGTTCTCACATCGGCAAGGGACATCGACCAACTTGTCCTGCACCCAGGGCTCGAGGTCCGATGACTGCAACTATGCCTGGCATCAGGCCCCGATGCTGGCCGCCGCTACACGGGCCGAAGCCTCAAAGCCATCGTAGGCCGCTCGGGACATGAACTTTGAGCATTCCCGGATTCCCGAGGACAAGGTCTTGAACCTCTGCAAAGGTTCCCCGGAGAGGCCAGCAGAGAACCCGGCAAGTTCCTTCGCCAGGTCCCGTAGGTACATGCCCATGTACAGCTGGTAAGACTGGACACAGCAAGCAAGCATCGAGCCCTGGAAGCACTTTCTGCCAAAAGCATCCAGGTTCTGGGCCTCCCTGCCGGGAGGCACCGCAGAGTGCATCTTCTGGCTTTTGAGACGATGCATCGCCGATTCCACCACCATGGAATGGTGCGGCAGCTGCGCCTTCTGGAAACCAGGGCTCTTACGGAGTCGATAAATGGAATTGACCCGCTTGCTCAAAACCGGCGCCGAGGCCGGTGCCTCCCACATCCGGAAGAGGAGCCGTTCTAGCATCGGAGGAACAAGCACAGTAAAGGACTCCTTCGGAGGAGAGTCATACTGGAGGGCCTCGAGCTCTTCGGCTCGAGGCTCCTCCTCGGAGTCCGCGGGAATCGCCAAAGCCTTGGCCATATCCCTGACGAACTCCGAGAACCTGATGTCCTCCGGAGGAGACCTACTCCGGGGCTCGGACTGCGGTGAGTCCGAAAAGTATCGGGGGACTCCTCGTCCTCCTTCTCCCACGCGGACTCATCCGAAGAGGAGTCGGGGGCTCCGACTGCGTGGGCCTCGGTGGCACCCGCCCTGATGCCGAAGGCACCGGCATCGATGCCCTCGGTTCCGAGCGGGAGGTCAAGGGTGACCGAGGACGACCTCGAACCTTCATGGTCTCGAGTATCGGCTCGGTCTCCGGGGTCGACTTAGACGTCGATGTCCCGGTGGTCGGTGCAGATGCACCAGTGAGGCTGGCCATCAGTACCCGCTGCTGATCCATGAAGGCAGACAAACTGCACTCTAAGGCTGTCAGCCTGAGTCCAAGCTCAGGAGACTCAGCAGCCACCGACTCGGGCCCCTGCAGCGCCAGGCCCGACATCGGCTCCCTAGGATGAGAGTCCACGAGGACAACAGGACTTACGTGTCCGGCAGGCTCCGTCTCCACATGGGGCATTTTGGACGGCTTCTCCTGCTCCAAGGGTCCGGGACGGCGGTCGGGGGTCCGAGACCTGGCCCTCGAGGAACCAGGGACCTCCTCCGACGCTCCCTCATGAGCCGTTTCTTCCTCTTACGTTCCCGATCGGGGGACCCCCTGTCCGAGGAACCCCGGCGATGCTTGGGGTCAGACTCCCGAGACGTCGAGGCCTCAGACGAGGTCCGGGCCCGGCCCGAGGTAGAGTCAGAAAAAATCCATTCTTTCTGATGCTGGTGACTTCGTAGTGCCTTAGTGGACATTTTGCCACACGGAACACAGACCTTAGGATCATGATCTGGTCCGAGGCATCGAAGGCAGCAGTCGTGTGTGTCGGTGAGAGACATCAGTTTCTTGCACCGATCACACTTTTTGAAAACACTGGAAGCCATCGGGGAAAAAAGGGCCCCCATGAGGTCAAAGGACCGGCCTTCCAGGGAAAAGACAAAACGGGCGTGAAAGCCAGACACGAAGGGCAAAAACCGAAAAATAGAAGACGGGTCGATACTGGTGTACCGAACCCGGCGGGAAGGGGAACCGGCGTCGAACCGGAGAAAAAAACACGATGAAATCGCAAGAAAAAAACATCAATTTTTCCGGGTGACACAGACAAACGTCCGGTGGGCTCCACGGAAAAAGAAAGACTGAGCAAGATGGCACCTTTGGGCGGGAAGGGGACTGCGCATGCGTGCAGTATTCCCAAAGGCTTTCTTAGAAAGCTGGGGAATTGCTCCGCACGGGGGCTCCATCGACATCGATGTCACCCATAAGTGAGGACTGACTTCCTGCTTGGTCCTGGAGAAAAAGTATTAATTAACAACAATAATTTTGTACAAACATTTGGCTCTTTTCCCATACTTGACTTTGTATCAAGCACTGATACTGAAAATACAGTTAAAAGACAGCAGGGCTTCCAAATATGTAGGAATAGTCTTCCAGGGCAGATCCTGGACTGGCCTAGAAGGATTCAATGAAAGGAAATTAGCAGGTATGGAAAATTTCTCCTTTTATATCAGTTTGCTAGACTAGCCCAGATGAATGCAACATATCCAGTCAGGAGCCAGGGTGGGAGGAAGTCAACTCTCTAGACAGAACTGCTCTTCCAAAAGTGCCATTCATTCAGTCTTCCACATGCAATCTGTAGTGCTTTACAAAGGTATCCAAACATGACCAGGTAGCTACCGCCTTATAGATACTCCTGGAGACATCAAGATGGACTCTGCCCAGGAGGAGGTTTGTGAATGAGTTCTGACTCTCTCCAGCATGCGTTTCCCACACAGAAGATAGGCAAATCTAATAACCTCCTTAACCTAGTGGGCAATCAAGAACTAGGCCTCTGCCAGTCCCTTCCTCGTACCTAAATAGGACAAAGAGATGGTCCAACTGATGGAAGGAATTAGTAAGCTTCAGATACTTCATCAATGCCCCCCTCATGTCCAATAGACAGAATGAGGAGTCCGTCTGAAGGTTTTCCTCTAAGAAGGAGGACAGGATCACAGTCTGATTAAGATGAAGGAAAGACAGCACCTTTGGGAGAAAGGACATCCTCAAAAAGACAGATGATGTTAAGATGATCAGAAAAGGTTCCCTACAGGATGAAGCCTGTAACTCCAACACCCACCTGCCAACACCCACCTGGCATACGCAACAGTCACCAGGAATACCAACTTCTGGATCAAATACGAGGTGCACCATCTAAAAGGGCTCAAAGGGGTAACCTTTCAGAGCCCTCAATGCCAGAGAAAGCACAGTTGCTTACCTGTAATGGGGGTTCTCCATATATAGCAGGAGTATGCAGCCACACTCTATGGTATAGTCCGCTGACAGTGCCAGTGCCAGGACACCCCAAGCTCAGAGAAGTCCAAAGAACTTCTCTGAGCAGGCATGCATCTTCCCACCTCACCATCATTTGCCCGTTCTCGTCAGTTTATTACAAAGCAGGGTAGAGTAGCGTTAGAGGCACTGGAGAGACAACTAAGATGATACATCAGAGCAGAAGACTGGAAGATGAGTAGGTATGCTGAGAAATGTCCTCAAGATGCACCGTGGAATGAGAGTGGAAGGGAATGCAGTGGGTGTTCATTCATAAGACTTACATTATGTCCCTTGTAGAACTTGATTCTATGCACCCCACAAACACATGGCATAGACCAGCCCACAGTTCTGTCCCCTGTGCCTTTTGCTTTGCATAACCCATCATGTACAGATAGCTTGTATCATAGTTTCCTATAACTTACATTGTATGGTTGTCATTGCCATGAAAGTTCACAGTCTCTTTGAAGTTCTTCCTGCTGTGCTGCGTTTGGCTGCTTTTCTTTGCTGCTTTTAAGCTAAGTTTCTTCAGTTATTGATGCTGGATGACGTTGTTTTCCTGATATGTGATTTGGCTTATTAGTTTTACCAGCTTCTTGGGATTCTATTTGAGCTTTTTGCTCTGTACTCCATTGATGGGGTTTTTTGACCGCTGATGTCATTTGGAGCTTTAGTCGATTATTTAGGCACTGTTGAGTTTGCCATTCAACTTGCTCATCCTTTCTGCTGTGTTTGGCAGGAGGGTTGGCTGAGGTATTTTTTCCTCTTTCACAGCTGGTACAATTTCTAACTTTCCTGTTCTAGTCTAATGTTGTTGTGCAGTGCTTGATGGTTTTTGGTTTTTCTTTATTTTTTTTCTCTTGTTATTTTTGTTGGGGGTTCTTTTCTTGTATCTGTAGGAAATGATGAAGGCATTCCCCGCTCATCTATGTGGGCTGGGCCAGAGGGAACAGAATAATGGACACTGTGAAAAGATACACTCCTGGCAACCCCCAGGCATGGAAGATGAGAGTTAAAACTGTGGGATCCAGGGACCATTCGCGTGGGTCTAGGTGATGACTGAGGGAGTCCACTAAGTGATTCTGGCGCCCAACAGGTAAACTGCCCATAGGACAACTCCATAGAGCTAGAGGAGGGTTGCTTCTCAGCAGTATCAGAGGGAACCTGAGCTGCCCTATTTGTTGATGTAGAACATGGTAACTTGTCTGTCAGCCTACCCCACAAGTTACTTGTGAACCCAACACTGGAAGGTATATAGAGAATAGAAAACTCCATGCATTTCCAAGAGGTTTATGTGTAGAAAGACTTCTCTGCTGGACTAGTGAACTTGAGTAGTTACTGTAGATGCCAGAGATGGGCTCTCCAGCTCAGGTGGGATGCATTAGTAGTTAATGTAAGATGATGAAGAGGTTCCAGGAAGATTCGCACTCCAGAAAGACTGGATAGAAGGGTTCACTAGCGAAGGGTTTGATGCAACTTGTGAAGGTTGGGGCCTGAGAAACCTGACGTCAAAGTGAATGCATATACTGATTCCAGTTGAGTTTAAGATGCCACTGAAGCGGGTGTATGTAAAGACGTGCTATTAGGACTACATGTAATGAGGCTGCCATGTGGCCTAAGAGATTCAGAATGTTGCGAGCTGAAGCACTCCTGAGACTGAGCATTAAGGTGATGAGTTGTTGCAGGATAGTCATCCTGTTGGATGACAAGAAGGTATGAGGCAACTTCTGTGGGGGCATAACCATGAAACTGAGTCTGTAGCCCAATGCAATCATTTTGAGGACCCAACAGTCGGTGGTGATGGACTGCCAGGTCTCCCGGAAGTAGAGAATGCAACTTCCTACTGGTAGATAGTCAAAACTAGAGGCCACTTTGGTTGGTTGTACTGAGGCACAGCAGGCTGCTTTCTGTCTCTTTGCCTAGGGCACTGACTATATGCAGGTGGAGGCTGAGGTTGAGGTGGAGGCTGAGAGTAAGACTGGAAATGCTGTCTAGAATAAAATTGTTGGAAGTATTGGTAATGGTAAGCTCTCTGATACTGAGGGTATTGTGGTCAGCAGGATTGCTGGGCTGCCCCCTGCAGTTGAGCTGAGATTTCCCACATTGTAGAAGAATGATCGTGGACTTCTGAAAACAGCCTCCAGCACTTTTCCGAAAAAGCTGTCTCTCTGGCAGGGAGCATCAGCTAACAATCATGAAGAGTCTCCATGAGACCTCAGACCCGGAGCCAAGCTGTACAACGGGCAAAGATGTAAGTAGCAGTGGACCGGGCAACTGAGTCACAGGCATTATACATAGCATGAACGATATGATATAGGGACTCCTGTAAATTGTCTTGAAGGGTATGTGCCACCATCGCCAGAAGGGTAGCAGGATCTGGTATCTGCAAAAGGTCATGATGATATTGTAGCAGCTGAAGTTAATGGGCTAGAATTTTCATGGCTAGCACTCCACTCTGAAAAGTCGTTCTGCCCACTGAGTCTAATGTGTGCTGGTCTTTTCCTGGCAGAGCCTGCGAATGAGACTTGGAAGACTTAGGGGTATGTTTACTAAAGCGCGGTAACGTAGCAGCGGCTATGTTAACGTGCGTTAAGTAACGTTAATGCGTGTTAACGTTACCAGATGCAGCGTTAACATACAGTAATGTCTCCGGCCACAGTAACTCCCGCAGAGGGTGGAGAAAGGGCAGAGAAAAGGGAGTCAATGGGTGGGGAGTGGGAGGGGAGAGGCTCCTGCTACACTAACGCGGGGAAATGACGGGCCGAACATTACCGGGAGTGAAAACCTGTAGTTAGATGCATATTTGCAGAAGAGAGAAACCATTTCAATGTCATCAATGTACAGCACAGGCAGGGAGCCCAAGCAAAGTGATAGTAGTTCTCCATTTGCAGCAACAGCATAGTGCCCAAGTATGAAAGGCCACTTTGGTGATGGTGCAAATGGGGCATATGGGGCTGCAGGCGGGACATGCAGTGGGGCCAGCTGGGGCACAGGGTGGACTAGGCTGTCGCCTAGGTGGTACATAGAAACATAGAAACTGGAAATCAGCAAGACAGCAGCTGACCAAGGCCAAACATGCCCAGCAGTCTGTGTTCCACAGTGTCCCATCCAGGGGACATAACCCAGCAGGTACCCCAAAGGTCACACAGGTACCACTATGCCTGTAATAGGGCAATCAGTGCACATCTGGGGATCACTCTAACAAGGGTCCACAGACCTTCCCCAGGATGCACCCCAAACAGTTCGTAAACCCAGCTAAATGAACACCCTATACTGCAGCCCCCAGTAAGGCATAGCAGGGTATGACCACACGTTGTATGAAACATATATACACCCAGTAGTCCAAACTGGGTACACCGTACCTGAGGTGCATGCCCTAGCCTGTCCACAGTCTGCTGTCACAACACCATCTACCTACATCTACCTGGTCCACCCTAGCCAATAGTTGCTAGAGCACCAACCTGACATCCCCCCAGCCATCTCTCCCCTATGTGGAAGGGACATAACATTGGTAGGCGGTGATGGGGGGATGTGTGGATGTCCATGTATGCCTCCCCACCCCAGACCCCGCACCCTAGGCACCCACACACCTGCACAGTGGATAGCCTGGGAGTGTGCACTACCATCACCGACAGCATATGGGCATATCAGCATGGCAGGGGGGTGTGTGTTGGTGCCGGAGGGGGCAGTGGCACCTGCCTGCAGTGGACCTATGCCATGCCCTGTTCCAGTATGTGGAGTGCAGTGCAACAGAAAAGGTCTGTCTGATGAAAAGTAAAGATAGCCCCAGGGAGTGCTGTGCATCTGTGCAACTGTGTGGTGCAGTACACACAGCCAGTGTGTCCCCAAGCAGAGGGTCACAGGTTCAGGTCCCAGCTGTGGATCCTGCAGAGCATGTCCCTATGTTTTACCCTACAAAGCAGATACAACATCAATATGTGCAATCCCCAGAGCAGCAGCCAACAGTGGTACAAACCCCCCCTCACACAGGCTCCACCATCCAAAGCTTCATGGAGAGTCAGGCTGTTGGCTCCAGCACGGAGCTGCAGTTATCCCCAGAGCACCACTTCTAGCTCCTGCACACCTTAGCAATGCCGGTATGGTGACCACCCCATCATTTGCCAACCACCCCATCATTGCACAATGCTACAATAGGGGTGGGTGAGTGCATGTCCATCCATTGTGGTGTGGTGCCCTACTCTGCACTGGGCCTAGAAAACTTACACTGTTGCCAGTGCCAGCTTGAAAATCTGCATACTGAGCAGCAAGGTACTGTGGGTATGGAGAGGGATGATCAGGCAGGATGTGCCTGCAGTGGGGGTAGGGCAATGGCCAGGACATTGTAGTGCCCAATCACCACCTGCATGGACAAGGTGGCCAAAGGACATCTTGCTGTTAGGACACTCACACTGACCATGGCATGGCTATGTACCCACATAGTACTACATAGTACTTGCCTCAGGTAATATATGTGTGCTTTCTTTTCGGGAGGGTCAATCACTGGGGCACCTCAGGTGTCTGTGCCACACAACCCAGGTCTGGGTGTGCATAGTTCTTTTGTGAACATGCAATATAGAATGGCTAGCAGACTGTCTGCAGTTAGTTTGTGCATGGCTGGACCACCTGGCAGTGTGCAGCAACAATCTGACTATGCCTGTTGCTGGTGAATGTCAGACCATGGTTGGGGGCTGTGGATGCTCCTAGTACTACTGTTGGTCTGACAGTGGCCTAGCAACAGGCACAGACCTGTCTGACCCCCCTGATGACATCCACAGCCTAAGGCAACTTAGGTACCCCACAAAGTGTATGATGCATCAGGTTGATGGGCATGAGCTGGAAGGCAGAAGAACAGGGCAATGGACAGGTAGTAAGGTGCCTCATCCTGTTTACTGTAGTGTGCGCAGTACTTTGGCGCTACGCCCGTTGCAGTGCCGCAGATGCGCAGCATACACAGTAACACGTGTAGCGTTTGTTTGGTGCGTGCGTTGTTATGCGCCATAAGCTGCCCACATAACCTAAGCACCTACGCGTATCTCATATGGCACATGTTATGTCGCGCACATTATTGTGCGCACTGCGCATCAGCGGCTCATTGCGGTGTATGCTATAATGTTGCTATTACTCCACAGCTTGAGCTAGTGGAAATAAGCAGCCTGATTCCTTATTCAGTTAGTAAAATGGTGCTTGGGGAAAGCACTGCCTTCTGGGAGTTGAAGTTTTTTTCACTATTTGAAATAAGGCGAGTTGTGGAGCTCGAGTGTTCAGGCAAATAACAGGATTTTAATTCCCCTTCCCAAATGGTTTTACAAATGGAAAATAAAGAACAAAGCCATACAACTTCTGGCATGAAATAATATAAGAATGTAACTCAAACAGCTTCTTATATGAGCTTCACTATAATCCAACATAAAGAGCACTTCTGTTCCAAAACCTTTGGTGCTGTTTCCTCTGGCTGCTACCGGCAGCTCTCTCTCTCTCTGCACAGCTTAAACTTTTTATACAGGCTTTATCTTCTCACACACAGACATTGTACAGTCCATTGACTCAATAGGCAGATATTCTACAGATGGCTCAGTTTCCATCAGTTCATACTGACTCTCAGTTGGAAATGTCTGCAATTGCTTACAAGGTGTTTCCAGGCACACACCTGTTCCTTCAGCAATAGACTTTTCCCCGTAGCCTTCTGCTACACACGGCTTGTAATTGCCACAGTGTTCACCACATGGAAAGCCCCACCCTTCTGGGTTAATAGCAGAGCACTTCTTAAAAACAGCTTTACTTTTATACCAGTCACTCAGCCTACCTCTTGGCTTCCTTATGAGAGATTCCTTCTGCTTTCCAGGATCAGCTACAGCTGTAAGCCTTGGAGTTTCTACGTGCACACAAGTCTACCTTCTTGGTACATTCCCCTTATGTCTGCCTTTTACCCACGGCAACAACCCTGGGCTGTTTGTACCTTGCTCCTTTGCATGGACTCTCTGCTCATCTCCTGTGCTGACTTCCCCTTCTGTGTTAAAGGTCAGAGAATCCTCTGTTACCATGAATCCCTCTGTGTCTTCACTCTCAAGCAAATCCTCTGTTTCTCGTGACTGCTTTCCTCGTGGCTGTGCTCTCAGCTGGCTCTCCAGATCTGCCTTCCCATGTGCTTGCTCCCTTCCTAATGAGCTTCTCTTAAATCTCTGGTTTTCTGGGTTTAACCTGACCACTCCTTCCAACAGGTGTCCAGCCTTAGCTCGTGATTGCTGAGCTGAACTGCAGCAGGGGCGTGTTTTCCTCTCCTCTAATCTGCTTTGTCTGTGTTTTCCCTGGAAACCACGAACCATGTGCACTTGTTTACTTTCCTTAACTGAAGCTGAATCCTGCACTTTATCACTCTCAAAGGGATCTGAGGGACCTTCTACACCACAACGCCCGTATGCTGCAACACGCGTATGCTGCAATACTGCATCATAATATAGCAGACACGATGGCCACTTGGTGGAGCATGTTTGCATTGTGCTTGTTTAGGATAGTGGTTACAGATGTGTGTTGAGCCGCTATAGGTTATGAGTTTGATTCCCACATGTTCCTTTGCTTTTCTTTTCTGGTGTTCTGCTAACCTTACCATACAATGGCTCACTCGTCACTTCTCCACACACCCTTCCTTCTCTTCACTGTACACTGCAATGTCCCCTCCATGCAACTTATCCATCACATGCTAGCTGTTACATATGGTCCTTTTCTTTGGGTTGTCTGGGTGGGCAGTTGGCTTAGTGGTTTGGCATTGGTGTTAGTGAGCTGTGTTTGAGTTCTTCAGTGTACCAGTTCAATTCCCTCATACTTCCTTTTGAATCTCTTGCCCATTTTGCCCTTGCACACACACCATCCACACAGCTGGCCCTTCAGACCAACCCCTGACGCCCTTTCCATTTAATTTGTTTACTCTTCCGCATGCTGTTTTCACTGCACACCATTTCATGGTGTGTGTGCATGTGTTTATCTGTGGCTCACGTCCCCATTACAGACTGCAATATCAGCTGCCTGGAATCTATGGCCTTACACCTACGGCTCCGTTTCTCATGTGGCACCATGTCTGGACATCCCTCAGCGCGTCTTCTACTGTCTGCACGCCTTTGATTGCAACCCCTTCGAATGCGCTGCAGCTTCCCATCGGCTGTGACGTTAACGCACGGTAGGTCCAGGGCGCATTCTACTGCGCATTAAGCGCCTTGTAATGCGTGTTACCTGACAAGGCAAACCTTAATGCTGCACCACCCACTCCTTTATAGAGGTATCCGTAATATTACCGGGGCACTTAATGATGGTAACATTACCACGCTTTAGTAAACATACCACTTAGTCTTCTTAAGGACCACCTCAGAAACTACTGACTGATGAGGGAGATGTTGATGTTGGAATCCCAGTGCAGGTGGTACCTTGTACTTAAGGTTGAGGCAGCAAGCTGTGGCATACACTGAAGTCAGCATCTTCCAGACTGACGCCAGAAGATCTTGCAAGACTTGGGGAACTGGTAAGGCCAGGATCTCTTTTGGAGTGCTGCAAGCTCGCAAGATAGATTGGAAATCCTTTTTATTGATGATGAGAGGAAGGTGTCACCTCAACATCTCCTGGCAGGAGGGTTCTGTATCTCAGTGATGGGAGTAAGGAAGACTCGCAGTCATGTAGGTACCATCCTCCAAGGGTTCAAAGACTATCCAGTCCGCAAGGGGAGAGGCCCCTATGGAGAAACAGGAAGAGGCTGGTATGAGGGGACCTTTAAAGAAGGCAACCGGTTTCCAGGCGGGGCCCACTGAGAAGGGCTGTAAGATCTTGGACAAAACGGTGTAAAAACTGAAGTAGATGTTCACTAAGGGAGGACCTATCTCCCAATGGAGGAGCCAAAGTGGATGAGGACGGAAAGGGTTGTTTCACTCTCTAGGACTTATGGAAGGAGGTTTCTGAGAAGTCATCCTTGGATTTCCACTTGTGTGCACCTGCAGGGCCTGCTTAGATTTTGAATTATGTTTAGCATTTACCAGAGGTTCCAACCTCGGAGAGTATCTTGCAGAGGCTGGGTCAGGAGGAGAGCCTCTGGCCTGCTATGTAAGACTCTGGGCCATCTTCTTTGATGTCAGAGTTGGTAGGAGGTCTGCCTCCAAACACACGGAAGCCTCTTCCATCCCTGATTGAGCCTTGTCTGGACCCGATGGGACTGGGGCAGATGACATCATGTGCTCAATGCTGAAGACGCTACCTGTTTCTTCTAATATATATATATATATATTGGTTTTTAAATTCCTCCCTAAGGGCTGCCTTTGCTCACAGCACTCATGATGGAAGAGAAAGTGTAGACAAGGGCTAACTAGGCTAGGCCCCAAAAATAAATTGGATATAATCAGTGAAGTGGATGAAACAGCTGCTGACAAACAAATTTATACAACTATGATTCACCCAGGATATGCAGATTTGGAGTTGTCAGATTCAGAGACAGACAGCGGATCAGGATCTATAATATCTATAGGGATAGAAGGCAGGCCCTCTATACATGAAACCGGAATGTAGAACCTAACTTAGCTATAGGCCCAGAAAGTACAGGTCTGAATTGCAGTAAAACTATCTCTTTAAAATGCACTTCTGCTTCTTCTAGGACATTGGACTTAGTAAACAGGGCTTGTGTGATTAGTAAATAGAGTTTGTGTAGAAATAGATATTAGGTCAGATTGAACTTCTCTAAATAAATAGAACATAGGATACAGTTGCTTATCCTGCAATCTGATAGGCTAAAGAGGTTGCTAGGTCGGGATGCGCTGCTTTTGTGAAACTGGGCTTTGAACCAATTAGCAAATATAACGAATATAGCTTGTATAAATAGTAGAAAATCAGCAAATATAATAAGTAACTAATTAGCTTCTGTTGAAAAGTAAAATCACAGCGACACCTGCTGAATTTAGTGAACATAGTCATGAGATGTAACTTCTTCTTTCTATATGATAATGTTGCCTATGTTAGCAAATTTTATGTACACGTTGTAATTTGGAAAGTACCAGATGTTAATTAAGGATTAACTGAATCAGCTGATATTTTCTAATAAAAGCAGGAGCCCTGTGAAGCTATCTTTGAAGAAACTCGATGGATATGTCTGAATTAGACTCCATGTGTTTCCTCCCTATAGAGCTCCACAGTGATTGATTAATTAATTAATTGTGTCTTGTCTTTTCTTCCTGTTGAGGGGTACAGGAATATAGATAAAGAATCCAGGTATTGTGTGTGTAGGATTCCAGGCCCCAGGAGGGTGAGAGTCAACAGTTTTGTGCCCCGACTCGGATTCCTCTGCCTTTCAACAGGAATGGTAAACACTGAAGGACATAATCTGTGAGGCATTGGTGTGAGTATACAGCTGTTTAACAGATATCTGTGTTAAGTGTGCATTATAATGGGTAATAAAACAGCTAAAGTGAAGCAGAGGTCTCAGTTAGAAGACTGGGATGAGAAAGCTCGTGTTATAGCAATAAATAAAAAAGGGAGTCCCAATTATGAGATGAAGAGAAAATTTGGGGATGGCTCTTTAAATTATGTAGCTAAGTGGCATTCAGTGACTGCTGCTAATCCCAAGTTGCAGTTCCCCCTTGGGGGCACGTTTCATGAAGATAAATTAAACTGGTTGCAGTCTGTGTTAGCATTAGATGTACATAACTCTTGTAGTAATCATGAATGAATTACATATAACCTTTGGTGCTGAAAGGCTGCTGAAAAGAGCAAACACACTAATGATTCTGTAATTAAACAGTTCAAGGATCAGGTGTATAGAATGGAAGAGCAAATATGTGTTTTAACTAAAAGAGTAGGAACTGATAGTGGTAAAAGTGAAAATGTAAACAGTTGTGAACCTTGTACCGTGGCTTCTGCACCCCCAGCGTATGAGGAAGAAGTTAATGCATTGGCTATTTCCCTGTCTAGGAATAATGCTCCAGCTTTAGCTGACCGTCAGGATCGGGAGGCGCCCCCGATCCGACTGGATGCTGTGTCTAGTATCTCTACCCCTGTCAAGTCTGATGCGTCAAGTGTAGTATCACCTTCTGTTGATTCTCTAATTGGTGCAGTTAGGGGTGTTGATTTCCTTGCCTCTACCCCTGAGGATTCTGCAGATATTCCCCGTACCACTAGAGCTCAGGAGTTAACTAAGGATATTTTAGAACTTGAAAAGTTAATAGGAATAGAAGCTAGTCAGCTGGGAGGGTTAACTACTGTGGACCAATTGAAACAGTATCATGTTTTTCTCATAAACAAAGCTCGTACATTAACTGAAGTGATTACAGCTATCCTTGACGCACTTGATGTGCAAATAAAACAGCATACAGTAGGTTTGTTGTCGTATAGCCAGAATAAGGAAATTATAGCTGAAGCAATGTCTGCTGTTGCCAAGGGAGTTGGGCATTGGACCAAGGCTCCATTGATTTCTAATTGGCAGTGTTTGCAGCGTTTAACTTTGGCATTAGGTGAATCATTAACTTTAGATAAACAGAGTAGGGAACAGAGTAAGGAAATCGATCTATTAGCTCCGTTCAGAGCATTTCCTAGGGGGGATGGTGGGTTAGTTACCCTAGCATCACACTGGTCGCCAGCTGAGGTTTTTAGCTTGGCTAGATCCTGCCCTAATTCAAGAGAAAAACCTGGTTAATTTGTAGATTATTGGCGGCAGCTAATAACTACTTATGATCCTTCCTGGGTAGATTTACAAAATTTATTGAAAGCAGTTTTTCTGAATCCCATAGAGATAATGGCAGTCACCCACCCTCAACTGCCTGATCATGTAGCATGGGTGTGGCCCTGTGCTGATCCTGTTATTAATGCTTCTGACGCTGCTCAAATGACTGCCTTTAGGGCACACAGGGATAATCTATTAAAAGCAATAGAGAAAAAATGTACTCCGGTCAGGGATTTGTCCAAACTCTTAGATCTGAAGCAGTGTGGGGGTGAAACTGTGAGCCAGTTCCACACCAAGTGCTGCCTAGCATTCCGAGATTTTTCTCCTCAGAATGGTGAGATGGAGGGTTTTGCTTCAATTTTTGTGAATGGACTACAACCAGAAATAAAAACTATTCTTGAAAATGCTTTGCTTGGATGGTCCGCTAAGTCTGCACAAGAGATCCTGGAAGCTGCCTTGCATGCAGAGAAGCGAATCCAGAAGCAGAAAGAAGCTGATAAAGGTAAAATTGATCGTCAAAGTCAAAAACTTTAAAATCTACAAGTAGCAAGTTATGAATCCAATTTCAGAGGGTGAGGTAGAGTAAGAGGTGGTAGAAGTGTGGTACCCTTTAGAGGAAGAGGTCGTGGCTATATGGGAGGACAGCAAGGAGATCGTGCCTGTTATGGTTGTGGGCAAGTGGGGCATATGATCAGAGATTGTACTAAGCCAAGGGGAACTTTTCCCCAACCTGGGGTGCGACAGGATGCTGCTAATTATCCACCTGCTTCATACCCTGTGCCTACTCCTAACCAGCCTTCAGTGATGACCCAATATTATGCAGATGTGGACTATAGTGAGGACTGACTAGGCTTGGTTGTGTGTCCTAACACACAGGGGGAAATACGTGCTACTATTATGGGGTATCAATTGCTTTTCCTATTAGATACAGGTGCCTCCACATCTGCCATAGCGCTATCACAGTTACCACCCCCTCTGTTTGAGGCACTACCTGCAGCTCCTAAAGTACCGTGTGAGGGAATTGAAGGAAAGACTATAATGCATCAAAAGTTATCTGATGTGCCAATTATAGTGGAGGGAAAATTGTATCATACAGATTTTTTGGTTGGCCCTACTTTGCCTGTCAACTTGCTTGGTCGAGATTTTTTATCCAGAAACAAGACTGTTATAAGCTGGGAAACTGGCACTTTGACTTGTACCTTGTGTCCCCCTGCAAGTACAACAGCCTATAGCTGTGATACCGGCTGTTGTAACTACTCCACCATTGGACACTCTTCCTTCAACCTTGTGGGCAGTGCCAGGTGATGATACTGGCCATCTCAACATTCCTCCAGTCAAGATTGAAGTACAACCGGGAGCACCGTTGCCATATGTGCGTCAATATCCATTGCCTGCAGCGTCGGTGGCTGGAATATGGCCAGTAATTGAAAATCTGCTGTCTCAGGGTGTGTTGGTACCCACTTCTTCTCCTTGCAATACTCCTATCTTACCTGTGTTAAAGGCTGATGGTAAGTCCTACAGATTTGTGCAAGATTTGAGAGCAATTAATCATATTGTCCTACCAGTTTTTCCTCTTGTACCCAATCCTCATGATATTTGGACTCGCATACCATGTGACTCCACCCACTTCTCAGTTATAGATTTAAGCTCCGCCTACTACTCCATAGCGGTAGGGGAGGAGTCGAGATATTTACTGGCATTTACGTTTGAAGGGCGCCAGTATACTTGGACTACGCTGTCTCAAAGCTACACAGAGAGTCCTGCTTATTTTTCGCAGGCCCTTAAAGCTGCTTTACAGGACTTGGCGTTGGACAAATCTGTGCTGATCCAGTATGTAGATGATTTACTTATTTGTTCTCCTTGTTATGATGCTTGCATTGCTGATACTATGTTAGCTCTTGTACATATCTCTCATTTGGGATTGAAAGTGAATCAATCAAAATTGCAATTTGCTGTACCACAAGTGATATTTCTTGGTGTATGTCTTTCTTCTGCTGGGCGCTCTATTACTGCTCAGAGAATTGGGCCTATTATGTCAATGCCTTTCCCTGCTACTGTACCTCTAATATGCCGCTTTCTAGGCCTTCTAGTGTTTTGTCGTCAGTGGATACCTGTCTTTGCTGAACTTGCTGCTCCACTATATGCCCTGTTTGGCCGTGAGGCTCCAGAGGGTATTATAGTTCCTACTGAAGTTCAGCACAATGGTTTCCACTCTCTGCGGCAAGCGCTACTGAAGTCACCTTGTCTTTCATTTCCAGACTATAACTTGCCTTTCTGCCTTTATGTAGCAACATCTACTTCTGCTGCTGTGTATGTTTTGGCACAATGCTTTCCTACTGGACTCAAGCCTTTAGGCTACTTCTCTCAAGCCTTTGATCCTGTTGTTTCTGGCATGCCGCCATGTTTTCAATCTTTAGCTGCTGTGGCATTTGCAATACAGACTACTGACTTTCTTGTCCTTCAACATGAACTACATGTATGCACATCTCACTCAGTTGCTAGGTTATTGCATTTGGCTAAGACTCAACCTTTATCTAGTTCTCGTTTATTGTTATTTGATCTGGCTATCTCCCAAGCACATGTAACTTTACATGAAGTCTCTTTGTTACAGCCAGCTCAAATTGTGGCTTCTTTAGAACCATTATTACACTTGTCTGACCCTGATGGAACTCACGATTGTCTTTCTTCTGTAACGGCCTATTCCAAGGCTAGGCCTGATTTGTCTGCTATTCCTTTGTCAAACCCTGACTGGGTTCTATTTACCGATGGTTCTGCCTTCCGTGATGAACACGGGCAATTACTTGTGGGGTATGCTGTAACTACTATTGATGCTGTAATTGAAGCAGGAGCGTTGCCGTTTGCAAGTGCCCAGTTGGCAGAAGTGTTTGCTCTCATTCGGGCCTTGGAAATGTCTACGCATTTGGTTGTTAATATCTATAGTGACAGTAGTTATGCAATCAGGGTTCTATGGGACTTTGGCAATATTTGGGCTCAGCGGGGGTTCTTGACTGCCGCTCATAAACCCATCAAACATGCCCGCTATATTGAACGTTTGCTTGCTGCAGTGCTTAAGCCAACTCAAGTGGCTGTGTTGAAATGCAAAGGACATGATCTTAATGGTACTGTGGTGTCACAAGGCAATCAGTTTGTAGACCAAGCTGCTAAAGCTGCAGCAGCAGGACCTGAAGTTCCATCACATCTTTTATTAACTCTTCATTCACCTGCAGCTTCTACTTCTGGCTCATTATCTCTGGACTTGATGCGTTCTCATCAGGACTCAGCTGACTTCACTGAAAAACAGGATTGGCTCACTTGGGGAGCATCACCTGATGGTACTGGACTTTGGATGAAGGACAATTTGATTATCTGTCCTAAATCATTGTTATATCCTGTTGCCTTATTTTTGCATCATAAGTTGCACTTAAGTGTTTTGGCTATGACAAAAGCTTTTGCTCAATTGTGGCATAATCCTACATTTGCTTCTGCTGCTCATGCTGTGTGTGTTTCTTGTCTCCCGTGTTTGCAAGCAGGAAAATCTGGACGCACTCTGCGTGCATCACCTTCTCCATCCTTGCCTAGGCCTCGGGGACCCTTCCTCTTCTTGCAAATGGACTTTACTGATTTGCCTTGTGCCAAGGGGGGAAGGAAACATCTTTTGGTTTTTACTTGCTTATATTCTGGATGGCCTGAGGCCTATCCAACAAATTCATTGTCTGCTGCTACAGTTTTGAAATGCTTGCTTACCCAGTTTATTCCTTTGTGGGGTGTGCCTCTGGTTTTGTCTTCTGATCAAGGTCCAGCATTTACGGCAGAAGTCTGGAAAGGCATAACTGCATTTTTTGGCCTTCATCAGTAACTTCATCCTCCGTATCATCCGCAAAGCTCTGGCCAAGTGCAACGGATGAATCGGACGCTGAAGGCGCTTCTCCGGTCTCTGACTCATGATTGGAGCCAGGATTGGGTGGAAGCTCTGCCGTTTGCTTTGTTTTCAATTCATAATTCTCCTCAGAGAACTCAACAAGGGCTTACCCCTTATGAAATTGTGACCGGACATCCAGCAACTACTCCAGCCCATGTTATAATTCCACCAAATCAATTGCCGGATCCCCAATTATTGCGCAGCAACCTACTGTCCTATTGTAAATATTTGTACCAAACGCTGGTATCTCCTTCCTTTTTGCAGCTTACAAAGCAGGGTGCTCAGGCATCTCAATCAACTCCAGACGTGGAACCAGGAGACTGGGTACTCATCAAGGATCCAGCACCAAAGTCGGCTCTAGCAGCGAAGTTTCTGGGACCATTCCAAGTGTTGCTGGTGGGATATTCGGCATTGAAAGTGAAGGGGCGAAAAGCGTGGATACATCTGGACCAGTGCAAGAAGGCACTGTCCCCTGGATAAGACAACTTCCACCTAGACCAAATCCTGAGGAATTAATTGAAATTGAACTGGACTCATTTCCTCCAAGTTCATCTCCACTTGACCAACAGAGTGACTGTGAAATTGTTGAACTATCACAACCTAATCCAGAATTGGTTATTGATAATTGGCTAATATGCATATTCGCAGTAGCATTGGCACTATTTCTGTTTTTCTGGGTTTGGTGTCTATCAGCTCTTTTAGCAGTATCGGGAGTATAGATGAGTTGATAAGGAGATTATCGGAAAAACCAACAATGCCCCCTAAACAACAGGCAGTAGTAGATAAGATGCTTCAGGAGTTTGGGTTTGTCACTACTCCTCCTCCTGCGGTCCCAGCTCATACAGTTCCTGACCATACAGTTCCTGAGTATGATCCACATGCTCCCTGGGCAAAACATGGTACTTTCTATAATGTGTTTCATTCTCACATTTACTCCTTAATTCAGTGTTTTAATATTTCCAGCTGTGCGGTATGCTTGCCTCATCCAGCGGCTACACAGTTTGGATTTTTGTCTAGACCTCGACCTATTTCCTTGCAAGAGCTGAAGGAGTTGTCTGTGAATGAAACTCTGTTTAATCTTACTGTAACATGGCCAGAGGGAGTAACCCCTGCTCCAAGAATTATTAGCCCTCAACCAGTGGCTGATCCTCCCATTTGTTTCCAAAGAAAAGGAGCTTATCCTGTGGGAGAAACTCCTTTGTCTAAGTGTCAGACTGTCATGACTAACAACCATGTCCATTTAGTGATGGAATCTTCTACAGTAAGTTCTGTACAAGCCATTTCAAATTTAAAGGTAGTCAATGTTATCCCTGACCCTAAGACTCGTCTTGACCAGTATGAATTACAATATTATGATCAGGATGGGTTCCCAGCATATGGGAAGTATAGATTGCAGAACAGCAAAGATGGTTTGTCATCTGGGTATGTTGACAATTATGTGTATCCCTATCTAGGACATTATCACCCATGGTTAAGAAATATTTGGCCCGGAGCTGAAGTTCTAGTTACAGAACCTAGAGATTTCAAAATTTGGCCTGATGGACTACTTGCCTTGGTAGGTCACTATTTTGTGTGTGGAACTTTAGCTTTTGTTCGATTGCCTGCTGATTGGTCTGGCAATTGCTACATAGCTACTCTTGACTTGCCATGGAAACTGGTCCCTTATGAAACTTTACTAGGAATGCCTTCTAGTCGTCATCGCAGAGCTGCTGATTCCAGTGCTGACATACGTGCAGCATGGAAATTATTAGATAATACCACTATGTTAACCCAACAAGAAGTAAGCACCTTTACGGGAACAGTGTGGCTAAGTACTTTTGGTGCCATACGTCCTACTCAACGTTATGGTGAGCAATTATTGCGGATTTATGCTCTAATTGAAGTAACAGCCCAAGACTTGACTGATGCTCTTACAGTCATGCAAGGTACTGTAGACAAACTGACTGCTTACTCTGCACAGAATAGGATGGCCTTAGATTATTTGCTAGCCAAGGAAGGCGGAGTCTGTAATATCGTACATAAGCACTGCTGTACGCTCATTAATTCACAAAGTAAGGTGGTCTCTGGTATCCTAGAACAGGTGAGAAAAGAAACTCACTTCTCCAAAGATAATATAGAAGGAACTTCTGATTCTGTATGGCCCTGGTTTGATAATGTATGGAGTGGCTTGTCAGGTCCAGTAAAAGCGATACTGACAGGCCTGTTTGGCTTCTTAGTAGCCCTCCTACTCTTAGGAATATGTCTTACTTGCATTATGAAGTGTTGTACTACATACTTGTCCAAAACTACAAATACTATTGCAGTTTTGTGAAATGCCCTTTTATGAAGAATGTGGTTCTGGGCAGAACCAAAGGGAGGACTGTAGACAAGGGCTAACTAGGCTAGGCCCCAAAAATAAATTGGATATAATCAGTGAAGTGGATGAAACAGCCGCTGACAAACAAATTTATACAACTATGATTCACCCAGGATATGCAGATTTGGAGTTGTCAGATTCAGAAACAGACAGCGGATCAGGATCTATAATATCTATAGGGATAGAAGGCAGGCCCTCTATACATGAAACCGGAATGTAGAACCTAACTTAGCTATAGGCCCAGAAAGTACAGGTCTGAACTGCAGTAAAACTATCTCTTTAAAATGCACTTCTGCTTCTTCTAGGACATTGGACTTAGTAAACAGGGCTTGTGTGATTAGCAAATAGAGTTTGTGTAGAAATAGATATTAGGTCATATTGAACTTCTCTAAATAAATAGAACATAGGGTACAGTTGCTTATCCTGCAGTCTGATAGGCTAAAGAAGTTGCTAGGTCGGGATGCGCTGCTCTTGTGAAAATGGGCTTTGAGCCAATTAGCAAATATAACGAATATAGCTTGTATAAATAGTAGAAAATCAGCAAATATAATAAGTAACTAATTAGCTTCTGTTGAAAAGTAAAATCGCAGCGACACCTGCTGAATTTAGTGAACATAGTCATGAGATGTAACTTCTTATTTCTATATGATAATGTTGCCTATGTTAGCAAATTTTATGTACACGTTGTAATTTGGAAAGTACCAGATGTTATTAAAGATTAACTGAATCAGCTGATATTTTCTAATAAAAGCAGGAGCCCTGTGAAGCCATCTTTGAAGAAACTCGATGGATATGTCTGAATTAGACTCCATGAGTTTCCTCCCTATATAGCTCCATAGTGATTGATTGATTAATTAATTAATTGTGTCTTGTCTTTTCTTCCTGTTGAGGGGTACAGGAATATAGATAAAGAATCCAGGTATTGTGTGTGTAGGATTCCAGGCCCGAGGAGGGTGAGAGTCAACAGAAAGGAACAGCTGTCTCCCCTTTTTTTACCTTCTTTTTTTTTTTTGTTCTTTAAATGGAGCAGCGTGAAGAAAAGAACTCCACTGTGAGTGAAGCGAACTGAAGTCTGAGCAGCACGTTACATTGTAGTGGCAGAGCTGACTGAGAGACTTTTTTTTTTAATGGAAGCTACCATGATGAAGGGAAGCTGACGGTACTGCACAACAACCAAAAACAAAGAAATAAATGAAATGAAAAGCAATTCCGACGGAAGAGAGGAGATCTGCGGCTGACTGGCTGCCACGGTTGCAGAAGACTGACGAGAACCAGAACATGACCTGAGGCAGGAAGGCACTCGCATGCTCAGAGAAGTCCTTTGGAAGTCCTTTGGACTTCTCTGAGCTTAGGGAGATCTGGCACTGGTGTTGTCAATGGACAGCATTACAGAATGTGCCTGCCTACCCCCTGCTTGTATCCAGAGAAAGACTCCACAGTGGTACAATCAGATGCATCTACTTTACCACTCTGAGGAAGCGGGACACATCAGGGTGCACCACTAAGAACACTCCCTAAACATGCCCCCACTGCATGTAAGGCCACCACCTGAAGCTTGAGAGAGTTCACAGCTAAACCCTGGTTCAACCTGGACTGTAATAAAGACAAAAAGGAGACTATGTCCATGTAGTACGCTGTGAGTGGGCAGGATACAAACCCCAAATGGATCCAGGCGGAGGGTTAAAGAAAAATGCTTTATTTACAGGGAGTTCACAGCAGTAACAGAGAAACAGTTCTCCCCTAACCCAAAGTTCCTTCACTCTGGGTTTCACAACATTATCGGAGAAACAGTTCTCCCCTCTTCCAAAGTTCTTCACTCTGGGTTCCACAACAGTAGCAGAGAAACAGCTTTCCTTTCCCCTCTTCCAACATTCTTCACTCTGGGTTCACAGCAGCAGCAGAGAAGCAGTTCTCTCCTCCCCCAAAGTTTCTGCACTCTGAGTTTCACAGCATTACTACCACAACCCTGCTGATTAACGTGGAAACACCCCAGCTCCTACCTTCTCAGAGTGTGTCCTTAGAGGTAGGTGGTCACTCCGTACTCTAGAACACCTCTCCTCCTCTCTGTCTCTTCCTTCCCAGTTAAAAGGGTTGTCCCCGGCCACATCCTTCCCAGGCATATTCAAGCCGAGTTCCTTAAAGGGGCCCGGTTTCTGGTGCTTAAAGGGGCATGTCCTTAGCCTGGCTGGAGGTATATCAGTATGGGGGATGGGTAGCTTCTCATATACCCCATCACATACCCTCCACCTCAGCGCAACCCTATGAGGATGAGTGGCCATTGGCGCCAGGGTGTGCAAGTGGGACAGAAAGTCTGCGTTCAGATGTGCCATGCCAGCCCGATGTCGGACCTCATAAAGAAAGGATTGGAGGGCAAGGAAGCAGCGCAGGATCTGACTGTTGGTGTCCTTATGTTGTGCCAGCCACTTGAGCACCTGATGATCCGTGAAGGGACGACCCAGTAGATAATATTGGGATGTCTCTAGGGCCCATTTGATCGCCAAGACCTCCTTTTCAATCATAGCATACCTTTGTTCCCGGGGTAGCAACTTCCGGCTAATAAATGCCACCGGGTGTTCTTCACCCTCCACATCCTGGGCCAAGGCGGTCCCAAGACCCACCATAGAAGTGTCTGTCTGGATAATGAAGGGACTTGTGAAGTCTGGGATGACCAGGAACGGTCTAGAGCACAAAGCTGCCTTTAACTTCCCAAAGGCCTCCTCCAACTTGACAGTCCAGAGGACCTTGTCTGGAGCCTTCTTTTGGAGGAGCCGGGTCAAGTATTTGGCGGTTGCCGCCATCTGCGGAATGAACTGGTGATAATATCCGATCATACCCAGAAAGGTCCATACTTGTTTCTTATTCGCAGGCACCAATATTTGGGAAATGGCCACCTCCTTCTTGACTTGTGGTCGTACTTGGCCATTCCCCAACATATGTCCTAGATACTGGGCCTCTTTGCCTCCCAGGAAGCATTTGCATGGGTTGGCCGTCAGGCTGACCTTAGTCAGACTTATTAGCATGGCCTGTAAATGGGACAAGTGCGTTCTCCAGTCATGACTGCAGATTACAATGTCATCGAGGTAGGCGGCTGCATATCCCCCATGGGGTCTTAGTGGCGATCGACTAGGTGCTGGAACATAGCAGGAGCTCCATGAAGCCCAAAAGGAAAGACCCTGAAGTGAAATAGACCTCGGGGTGTAGAGAATGTGATCTTCTTCCTGGCGGCTGGAGTTAGGGGAATCTGTCAATAGCCCTTTGTCAGATCCAATGTCGAAATAAATCGGGCTCCCCGAGGCGCTCAATAAGGTCATCCACCCGGGGCATGGAATAAGAATCACACTTCGAAACTGTATTTACTTTACAGAAGTTGATGCAAAACCAGATGCTTCTGTCTAGCTTAGGCACTAGCACAATGGGGTTGCTTTGGAATTCTTCTATCATACCCAACTTCAGCATTTCGTCTGCCTCCTTCAACACGGCTTGCCTCCGTGCTTCTGTGAGTCATAAGGGTCGTTGGCATACCGTCACGCTGAGATCAGTGATGATATTGTGGTAGGCGAGGTAGGTACGTCCTGGATCCTGGGAGAACACATCCTTATTCCTCTGGATCAGCTGTTCTAAGTACCCCTTCTGGGTAATTGTCAGGTGTTCTCTGAACGGAACTTGGCCCAGTTCAGAGGACTGCTGTATAACGGGTCCAAACTCCTCTTCATGGACCATCATTGTTAGGGCCAGAGTCTACTTCTTCAGAAGACTGATATGGTAGATCGCCAGCTTTTTCCTTTTAAATGGAAGCTACCATGTTGAAGGGAAGCTGACGGTACTGCACAACAAAGAGCTGCACCTGCTTGTAAACATATTTCCTCTGTTGTACAGCGGTCCTTTCACACCCTACGACAACTTCGTGCCGTTCGCCCCTTCATATCAGTTTCCTCTCTGACCACATTGATACTGTCCTTGGTAGTATCCCGCTTGGACTACTGCAATGTTGCGCTGGCTGGCCTTCCTCAAACCCAGTTGCGCAGATTACTACTTGTCCACCACACAGCTGCATGTATTCTCAGTCACGCCTCCCGCTTCGATCACATCACCCCCATTCTGATTCATCTTCACTGGCTTCCCCTGGTCTACTGTATACAATTCAAAGTACTCATACACGTGCACAGAACCATCTACACTGGCATTCCCCTCTATCTCGCCAATTTAATACATCTTCACTCGTCCCACCGTTCCCTTAGGTCTGTCCACCTGAACTGTATGTCCCTTCCCTCCCCATCACAAGCCCACCTTGAGTCTACCCGTTCCTCAGCATTTTTCTTTTTGGGCCCCCGACTCTGGAACTCGCTCCCCTGCCCCCCTGCCCTCCGTTTGGAGCCCTCCTATAAAATCTTTAAGGCCAAACTGAAGACCCACCTTTTCTGCACTGCTTTCAATCTTCCTTCTCCCTCCGTTCCCCTTTCTCCTCCACCTCGCTGAATCTAGACATACCGATTCCTTTGTCGTCGTGCACTCTGTTTTGTTCTGTCTGTTGCTTTATTCTTCCTCTCCAATCTATCCTTTTTTCTTAATTCCATATGGCGTTCCTTTTCCTTTTTCAGCAGCTCATATATTTTGTTATTGTACACCGCTCTGGTGCCACTGGTAAAGAGCGGTATATTAAATGAACCAATAAAGATAAAGATAAAGATTTTATCTGGTTGCGCAACCTCGTAATTGATGGGCCCCATCTGTTCAATGACTTCATATGGGTCCTGCCATTTACAAAACAGTTTACTCTCCAAGACTGGGAGTAACAGCAGCACCTGGTCCCCGGACTGGAAGGTCCGTTGCACTACCCCCTGATTATAGGCCCGGACTTGACTCTCCTGGGCTTTCTCCAGGTGCTGTCTGGCTGATGCTCCCACTTTCTTTATACATTCCTGCATCTGCAAGATGTAATCCACTATATTCTGGCTGGGGTTGGGTTCCTCTTCCCAGGTCTCTCACAGTATCTGCATGATCCCTCGGGGCTGTCGACCATACGGCAACTCAAAAGGGAAAAACCCGGTCGAGCTCTGGGATACTTCCCTGATAGCAAACAGAAGGTAGGGGAGAAACAGATCCCAGTCTTTCCCCTCTTCATTCAGGAACTTCTTCAACATCTGTTTTAATGTTTTATTGAAGTGCTCGACCAGGCCATTGGTTTGGGGATGATATACCAAGGTCTGTAAGGTTTTGACCTTCAATAGGGTGCACAATTGTTTCATTACATGAGAAACAAATGGTGTTGTTTGGTCTGTAAGGATTTTAGCTGGGAACCCCAGTTGGGAAAACATCTCCCAAAGAGCATTGGCTAATGTAGTGGTCCTTGTATTTTGAACGGTTGTCGCTTCCGGATACTGTGTAGCATAATCCATGACCACCAAGATGAATCTATTTCCCCAGGGAGCACACTCAACCGGTCCCACCAAATCCATCGCAACCATTTCAAATGGGATCTCGACAACAGGCATGGGCACAAGGAGGGCAGGTTTAACCTTTACCAGACTGTGAAGTTGACAGGTAGGGCAGGACTGAAAAAAGAGCTGCACCTGCTTGTAAAGCCCCAGCCAGTAAAACTGAACCAGAATCCGCTCTTGAGTCTTGTCCATCTCCAGGTGCACCCCAAGGGATGACTATGAGCAAACTCCATTATCTGATGGCGATAGGCTTGGGGAACCACTAACTGCTCCAACTCTTCTCCCTCTATTATTCCCTGGGTAACCCTATAAAGGAGGTCCTGCCATACTAAAAAGTAGGGAGAAGCCCTCAGGGAAGGGTCCAGGCTGTCTACTGCGGTCCCTTTTAACTTGTGAACTTGGTTCCAGGCATTCTTAAGGGAGCTATCTTTTCTTTGGGCTTTTTTAAACAGGCCTGGGTTTCCTATACCAGCCTACCCCTGTGGGTGGTTCTCGTCCCCCAGGGCCTCTCATGAGGTGCTAGGTATCTCTGAGACTCATCTACAGTGTCCTGTGGGGTTCTCCCCTCCTCCAAAGAGAGCTCTCATTCATAGCTCCCCCCCCCCCATATGTGAATTATGGCGGGCCCTTTACCACCAACATTGCCTCTGAGACTTGGGGCTCTTGGGGTTCCTGACAAATAAATCTGGGTCTTTTAAGGGGAAAGGTTCTGGGAGGTATTCCTCAGTCACCTCATCAATGCTGCCTTTCCTCCGGTCCCAGACATCCAAAAATTTAGGGAAGTCCCAGCCTAAAAACACTAGATAGGCCAGGTGGGGCGCGACCACTGCTTCCAGGGTCTCCGTTCCGGCGGCCATTTTTAGCTCCACTTGTGTCGTCGGATAGGCCGCCGATCGCCATGGATGCAACTTAGAGTCAGAAGGTTCTAATAATTAATTTGATGTCTGCTCCTGGTGTCCTTGCCGACAAGGGTCCTTACGCTTCCCGAGTCCATGAAGTCTTGCAGGTGAGCGCCCGCAAGTTCCAACAGTATTACAAACAACCCGTGGCTCATTAGGGACATTTCCAGAATACCCCACTCATGTAAGGCTGTAACATGTGTGTCCATGGGTTCCCCCATTTCTATGGGGCACTCACAGGCATAGTGATCTTTTCCTCTGCACCTGAAGCAGGTCAGATAGCTGGCCCCGGCTGCTTGGGCAGCTGGGGAGCATGTAGTCCTTGGTGCAGTGGTCCTCAGGGGTTCCAATCTCGATGTCCGGCCCCCTTGCGATCCGATCGGCCTTGTCCCCCTCATCCTGGGTCTCTCAGCTACCGACTATGCTTCATAAAAGCTTTTCGCTATCTCTACAGCACTGTCCAGGGTCAGTTTGGCAAACTGGCGCACCCACTGTCTCATAGAGGAAGACAAGCCTTCTAAAATTGTTCAAGCAGGATGATCTTGGCTACTTCCACTCCTGTCTTATCTTCTAGCTGTAGCCAATTCCTTGATACCACCTTCAGCCTGTACAAGAAACTTTGTGGTTCTCTGTAGATCCCAGATTTCCATTCCAGAACCATTGGTGATAGGCTTCTGGCATGCAGCCCGCTTGCTTCAGTATAGCGGTTTTACTGCTGCATAGGGTGCCTTTCCATCCAGGTTGGCTTCTTGGTAGGCAGCTTGGTAGCTTCCTGTCATCAGGTTCCCTATGTAAATAACCCACCTGGCCACCCAGACAGTTGAGCAATTTGTTCGTAATTTGCCAGGAAGGAGTCCATGTCCTCGCCCTCCACCATTTTCGGCAGAGGTGGCACTGACAGGTGTGGCTGCCGTCCCAGGAGTATTTGGGATATTTGTGCAAGTGAGTTTTGTTGTAATTCCAAAGACCTTTGTAGTAATGGCTATTGCTGGGTCCCTTGTGCCTGCAAAATCTCTTGTAGCATCTGTTGTTGCTGCTGTCCTTCCACCGGAGCCTGGAGTAATCTCTCCATTCTAGTTCTATCAGTTCCCACATGTCTGGGTAGGAGAAGGGAGAAAGAAAAAAAAAACTCCTGCCTGTCGGGCACTAACTATACAGAAGGTGTGCCCTAACTCTGGTAGGGCTTGCCCTTTTAGCCGTATACTAAAACCCCTCTTCCACGGGGTGGAGGTCTGAGCCCCGGAGGGATGTGGGGGTGTTCTTCTGTCCTTCAGTTAAGAAGAAGATCCCACCATTGCCACCATATTTAGTATGCTGCAAATGGGCAGTTCACAACCCCCCAGGGAGCCAGGCAGAGGGTTAAAGGAAAATGCTTTATTTACAGGGAGTTCACAGCAGTAGCAGAGAAACAGTTCTCCCTTGCCCCAAAGTTCTTTCACTCTGGGTTCCAGAACAGTAGCAGAGAAACAGTTCTCCCCTCTTCCAAAGTTCTTCACTCTGGGTTTCGCAACAGTAGCAGAGAAACAGTTCTCCCTTCCCCCAGAGTTCCTTCACTCTGGATTTCATGGTATTAGCAGAGAAACAGTTCTCCCCTCCCCCTTTGGAGTCACCCAAGTCCTTCACAATCTTGACCAGTACTCCCCAAAGAGCAGCTTGCCATTATAGGGGAGCTTACTGAGTTGGGACTTTGAAGAAGTGTCCACCACCTAGTTGCTGAGCCAGAGAAACTGCCTCACTGCAATTAAGTACGCCATAGTCTTTGAGATTATCTGAACCAAATCATAGAAGGTGTCAGCCAAATAAGCGGCGGCCGATTCCAGTTTCGCTCCTTCTGAGGCCAATCATCCCTCCATGTCAGGAGTCTCTCCTTGGAGCCAACGGATGGAGGTCCTGGACACATACAGCCTGATTCCATCCAGGACACAGAACCCTCTGTACGTCTGGTCTAAACCAGACATACAGAGGGCATCGCGATTCTGATCCCGTGGGGTACGTCTATCCACACGGGATCATAATCGCGATCAGGCCTGTACATGCAGACCAGGACTTCGATTCAGTCTGGCCTGCACGTTCAGGCACTGCCCGACTAACTCAGTCAGGGCTTTTAAATGGAGCTATGGCGCTATTGCATCCGGTTGCCATGGCACTGTGGCTCCATTTAAAAGCCATGATCCCAGCCGCCGGCTCCTGCAGCTAATTCCTCGCAGCCCGATCCCCGGTCCAGCCACCTATGGCCAGGATCGGGCTGTAGGGAATGTCCTCGGCTGCCCCCCCGCCCCATCCACGCCCTTGGCCCACCGATCCAATACGTACAGAGAAGTTATTCCACCTAGGAGGTGGAAAAACTTCCCCATACAAGTCGCTGGCCCTGGACATACAGGATCAACTCCAATTTATGATCTTGTAGATCTTTCAGGGCCGTGCCCCCTTCCACTGGGACGGTAGTTTTCTTGGTCACCACAGAGAACAATACATCCACCTTTGGCATCTGCAGCAGGTCCCTTTCCTCTTGCGGAATTGGGTAGAGACACCCTTAATGTAGCCTCCGGAATGCTGCCAGAGAATGAGCAATAAGCGCCCCCAGCTCCTCCCTGTGAAATACCCAGAATACATTTGGATTGTCCCATGGGGCAATTTCACCTTCCTCCAATTCCGGGGTCCATGGGTCTGCCCAGAGGTCTGGAAAGCCTTCTCCAAAATCATCTGACGCCCGTGGCCTCGGGAACTCATGATCCAACCACTCTGTGTCGTCATCTACCCTGTGCCCGTCCCGCAAAGGCCCCTCTCCAGGGTCTCCTTCCAGCCACATATCTCCTGCTGGGGGGACTGAAAGTTTACCAGGAGGACCTGCAATCTCTACTTGCTTCCTTTTTAGGTAATATGCCCTGTGTAAAGACAGGATGAAATCTGGTGAAAAAAGTGGTTCCAACCCATCCTTTAGTCCTGGCATCAGTGACTGAGATGCCATCCACTACTGGCTTCTTGGCCTTAGCCTTAGCCTTAGCTTTAACTGCTTCTTCTGCTGTGCAGGGGAAATGACTGTCATCTGCAAGATGGCCGCGATTCCCGCTATTTCCACGGGAACCAACAGCCTTGCTAATGCCCCCTCCGAAGCTGCTTTCACATCATCCATGGTGACGAAGAAATCTCGTTCAAGCCTTCTGTCCTGCCTAACATACGTGTGGCAGACCCTGTGAAGAAAAAATGCGGCTGCTCCCACACTGTATGCACACTCATGCGGTTGGGAGCATGCACCCAGACTCAAGGAAAAAATAAACATGGTATACGGAAGAGTACCGCTGACTGCCTGTCACCCAGGATCGGCCCCCCACGACCCCGAGGAATTCTTACCTCCAATTCAAAGCAATACTGTGCCTTTTTGCCTGCCTGGGATAGTCAGAACTCCCCCGCAGCTAATGGGTGTCTGACTATCCGCTGGGAAGTCGAGGAGGAGTGACCTGAGGCTCCCAGACACGTCACACCTCGGCAGTTTCTGAAGCAGTGAAGACACCAAATTGAGACAGGCCCTGCCTCTGCTGCCTTTCACACTCCCAGTGCCCAGGAGGGAAGCGCTTCCAGCCTTCTATCACCTCTACTTGGATTTTCTGCCCTGCTAGAGCAATCCAGTTCTCCTCTTTCAATTTCTTTTCTTTTTTTTTTTCACATGCCCTTCATTCCTCTTCCCTTATATATTTATCTCTCTATCTCTCTCTAATTCATTTTACTTTTACTACTCCTATCCTCTGTCTAGAGAAAGCATTCCCTAAGAGCTCCTTCCCAGCTGCTGAGGACTGAAAGACTAGAGTCTGATGTGGTAGGGGGAGCTAAATACTGTGTCAGCAAGACTCTGCAGTGTTCAGTCCTCAGCTGCTAGAGGGGGCTGGCAACCCATTGGTACCTGGACTGGCCTGGAGAGAAAAAAATAAAAGTATGCATTACTAAGCAATTGCGCACCCTACAAAGCATAGTTAGTCACCTGTAACAGGGGATCTCCGGGAACAGCAGGAATTTAGTCTTCACATATGGGTATTGTCGGTACCGACTGAGCCTGCGTGGGAACGCTCCCCAGCGTCCAATAGGAAAGCTTTTGGGAGCATCCCACAGCGCCTGCGTGCTGCCTTCCCGCCTTTCCTAACTGTCCCTCTCCAGTTGAGTTTATAGTTGAGACAAAAGAGAGAGGGAAAGAGAAAGAGAGAGAGATAGAGAGATACAACTCCTAGGGGAGGTGGGCGGGTTGTGAAGACTAAATTCCTGCTGTTCCCGGAGATCACCTGTTATAGGTGAGTAACTATGCTATCTCCAGGAACAAGCAGGAATGTAGTCTTCACATATGGGGACTCCCTAGCTGCAGATGCCAGGGAGATGGCCCCAGAAAGTTGTCTGCCCTTGTGAAAGGGCTCCACTTCCCCCCATGGATTTCTGGCATCCTACCAGGGATGGTGGGTAGGAGTTGATTAAGTCTGGAACAGGTGTTGAAGAACAGCCTGACCAAACAAGGCATACCGGCAGGAGTCCTTGTCTAAGCAGCAATGGGCTGTGAAGGTATGAACCGAAGCCCAAGTAGCTGCTCGACAGATGTCATCGATAGACACAGAGTGAAGATGAGCCATTGAGGCTGCCATGGCTCTCACATTGTGAGCTGTGACATGGCCTTCACGAGGAAGGTTCTTACTCTCATAGGCAAAAGATATACACTGTGCAATCCAGTTGTACCGTGTCCTTTTAGAGACTGGAAGTCCCAAATGACTAGGATCAAAAGCAACAAAGAGTTGAGAGGATTTTCTATGTTGCTGTGTCCTTTGCAAGTAAAATGCCAAAGCTCTTTTACAGTCCAAAGTATGAAGGTTCCTTTCTGCATTTGAGGCGTGAGGCTTTGGAAAGAATACAGGAAGGTAAACTGCTTGGTTCAAATGAAAGGGCGAAACCACCTTTGGCATAAAGTGTGGATGAGTCCTAAGGACTACCTTATCATGATGGAACCTTGTATAAGGAGGATCAGCCACCAACGCTTGCAATTCCCTGATGCGACGAGCTGATGTGATTGCAATGAGAAAGATAACTTTCCAGGAACGGAATTTCAAAGAGGTAGTGGCTAATGGTTCAAAGGGCGGTTTCATGAGCTGCCCAAGTACCAGATTCAAGTCCCATGCCACCAGTGGTGGCTTAAGGGGAGGCTTTGTTAAAAGAAGGCCTCTCATAAATCTCGCTATGAGAGGATGAGAGGAAATAGGTTGTCCATTTAGAGGCTTGAATGAAGCTGCAATAGCACTCAAATGGACTCTCACTGAATTGGTCTTAAGCCCTGCATTTGATAAATGAAGGAGGTACTCCAGTAATGATTCCAGAGGTATCGCAAAAGGGTTAAGACCCTTCTGCGAGCACCATACGGTAAACCTTTTCCACTTAAATGCATAAGAGCGTCTTGTGGAAGGTTTCCTGGAAGCATGAAGGATATCCTTTACCTGCTGGGAAAGGTTAAGACCGTGAAGTTCTAGGCTTTCAGCAACCAGGCCCTGAGATGCAGAGACTGGGGATTGGGATGCCACAGTATCCCGTCCTCTTGAGAAAGGAGATCTGGAGCAGATCCTAACTCCAGAGGAAGAGCTTGAGAGAGATGCAGGAGCAGAGGGTACCACATTTGCCGTGGCCAATGTGGAGCTATGAGGATCATATGACCTCTGTCTCTCTGAAGCTTGATCAGGGTTTTGGGAATTAGGGGAATGGGTGGAAAGGCATACAGGAAGTCCTGATCCCAATGAAGGAGGAAAGCATCCCTGGCCTAACAACCGCGAGCCGGAATTCTGGAACAGAACCGGGGAAGTCTGGCATTCAGCGGACTTGCAAAGAGGTCTACGTATGCCCGGGGTTCCCCAAATTTGAAAAATTGTGGCCACCTGGTCTGCATGGAGAGACCATTCGTGTGGAAGCAGAACTCAACTGAGTCTGTCTGCCCAAGAGCTTTGAATGCCTGGAAGATACACCACAAGGAGATGACTCTGATGCTCTCTGGCGAGGGCCCATAGTCACAAAACCTCTTTGCACAGCGACAGAGAGCCTGTTCCGTCCTGCTTTTTCACATAGAATATGGCTATTTGATTGTCCGTTTGAACTAGGATTGTCTTGTGCTGAGCTGGGTGTGAAATACTCAAAGAGCAAGGAAGATTGTTCTGAGCTCCAGGAGACTGATATGAAGATAGGCCTCCTGTGGAGTCCAGGTACCCTGGGTAGAGAGGCCTTGCAGATAGGCTCCCCATCCCACCTGTGAAGTATCTGTTGTTGAGTGGCTTGGGGTGGGGGTTGCTGAAAAGGAGACCCCACAAAAAGGTTTTGGGGACAGCTATGCAGGCACCCCTACCCCAGAACCCGCACCATAGGCAGCTGCCTACCGGCACACTGGATGGCCTGAGACGGCGCACCACCAGCACCACCAGCAGAAGGGCATGTCAGCATGGTTGCGGAGGAGTACTGGCAGTGGAGGGGGCAGTGGCAGCTGCCCAGAGCAGACCATGGCCTAGCCCTGTGTAGGTGGGTGTCATGCACTGCAACAGACAGGACCTGTCTGATGAACAGTCATGGTATCACCAGGGAATGCACTGTCCCTGTGGCAACACAGTGGTGCAGTACACACAGCCAGTGTGTTCAGGAGCAGAAGGTCACAGGTTCAAGTCCCAGCTGTGGTTCCTGCCAACCCAGTCCCCATATTTCACCCACTACTAAAACATGGTAATAACAATGGAACCATTAGTGCAGATAAATTAAACATGCCCAAAACACCTATATTTTACCCTACAGAGCACAGACACCATAGACATGTGCAATATCTAGAGCAGAGTTTCCCAAATGCAGTCCTGGAGGGCCAAACACCATTCAGGTTTTATGCTGTCTCTAATACAGATGCCTGTGCTGCATTTCTATGCGCCGCCCCCATGGTATGCAGATGTATCTCATACATATTCATTAGGGACAGCATGAAAACCCGAACAGTGTTTGGCCCACCAGGAATGGAGTTGGGAACCTCTGCCCTAGAGCAGCGGCCAACAGGGGCAGAAACACCCACACCCACAGGCTCCATTATCCAAAGCCTCCTGGAGAGGCAGGATGTTGGGCCCTGCGTGCCTCTCCCAATACTAGCACTTGCATACCTTAGCAATGCCACCCTACACCTGGGAATACGGTACACATATATCAAGAGGTTGCTATGATTACTGGCAGATAGCAATTCCTAGGTGAAGCACAATCTGCTCATTGAGCTGTATCATACCAACCTCTCTGATGTCTGTGGAGTGTGTTTCAGGTCTGGTGTCTGACAGTGTTCACCACCCTGGGGATTGACCCCAACAGTATTGCGTACCATAGCCATGCCTGCACTGTGCCCAGGACTGGTGCAGTGGCCTCTATAGTTGCACAATCCTGGCATAGGTGTGGGAGTGTGTGTCTGTCTATCCAGTGTGTGGTGGCTGCCAACACCCTCCTCAGCCCACACTGCTTGCACTGTTGCCAGTGTAAGCCTGCCAATGTGCATAATGAGGAGCAAGGTACTGTGGGTATAGCCTGGACAGGGTGGCCTTGCCTGGATGCATCTGCACAGGGCATAGGGAAATGGCTGGGATACTGTAGTGGCCAGTCACAACCTGCAAGGACAGGGTGGCCACAGCATGTCCTGCTGGGAGGTCACTCTCACCTTGACTGTGCAGTGACCACGGCATGGCTAAGTTCCCCCATAGTGCTATATCGTATGTCTCTCAAGTGATGTTTGTTGTTGTTTTTTTTCTCCCAGGGACCAAATCACTGACTTAGCTGCTTGGTGGGTTTGCTTACATCCCCTCCAGGAACATGCACTGTGGATTAGCTAGCAGACTGTCTGTAGTTAGTGTGTGTATGGGTGGAACACCTTGCAGGGTGCAGCGGCTGGGGACTCACTGGGCTTGCTGCTGGAGAATGTCAGATAGTGGTGGGGGCAGCTGAGCATTTCCAGGCCTACTGTCTGTCTGCCATTGCCTTATGGATGCGTACAGATCGGCTTTGCCTGCCCTGTAGGGTATCTGTTCCCCAGCAGGACTGGGGTTGATGGTCTCCTCTACTGCCACCACTGCAGTGATGTAGAATGTGAATCTGTTCGTGAGGGATCCTGTTCTCCAACCTCACCCACAGGGGCGGGTTGGGTGGTGCGCATATACGCCGGTTTGGGGTCTGCATACCACCCTTCACTTATTCTGTGAGCATGGCACCCACACAGGATATGCACTGTTCTGGGTGCATCATAGCCCACGTGGCCTAGACATGACTGGGAAATACAGATGGACATAGGTACATCCTAGGGGTGTCTGCAGGGACTACCCATCACACACTTACACTGATGAGGACCTGCAGCACAGCCTATTTCAGCCATGTCATGTGCTCGGACATGGTTCTGGGTCCCCCACTTCACCCTCAGGATGAGCACAGGAACCGCATGCTATCACGGTCTGTAGCTACTCTGTGCCAGTGACACACACGGTCAGTTCCCCCTACCGGGCCGGGGTACTCTAGTGGCGCATACCCCATCTTTGTGATCAGACGTTGGCTGATGATCTGCATGTGCAGTGCATCATGGGTATGGGTGGGTCTACTCTATCCTGATAACCACAGCAGACAGCATGTGTTTTCACCTGCAGTCTTCCTGTAGCCAGCCAGCAGCATGTCAGACAGTGTAGAGCTGTGGCCCACTGGTTATGTTGCTGACTGTAGAGGCAGAGGTCATGGGTTCAATTCCCTGTTGCTTCCTCCTGTCCAGGGCAGATACTTTGCTTGCCTGTGACAGTCATATTTGTTATTTTATTTATTTAACATTTCTTATATACCACCTTTCATGATATCAAGGCTGTTTACATATCTTTGCAGATCTGTGCTGCCAGCCACACAGTACCCTCTCCACAGATATCAACACTCCTTAAAATACGTTACAAGGCTCCTAATTAAGCACAGAACAAGGCGCCTTATAACGCGCCTTATACGGCGCATTATAAGGTGCTTTATAAGGCACGTAAGGCACGTAGGCACGTGCCTTCTACAGTGCCTTATAACGCGCCTTGTAACGCGCCTTATCTGACACACAGCTTTACTGCTGTCCCGCCCATTCCTTTATATGGGCATCTCTACCTTTACCACGGAATGACATTACCGCAGTTTAGTAAACATGCCCTTTACATACGTATACAATAGGGCAATGTTATAAAAGCCCCTTTTCACCGGTTTAAAAAAAAAGCCCAAAGTCCAAAAATGTGCCTATTTTAAGCCTACGCGCATCTGTAAAATAGATCACAAAATTCAGCCCCAAATGCACACAAATATATAACTGCTCTGAAAGTCTAAATTTGAGACCATGCTCGACACATTTATGTGCTTCTTTCATAGACTACCACATATTTCATGCTTACACCTCGGCTCCATATCTGTATTTGTCCTCTGGAAGCAAATTTTTAAAGCAAAGCATTTATGTGGCCTGCAGCAGAAGCTGATAGCATAAAGGCTTTCAGATACTGACTTCATTGGTTTCATGAAATAATAAAGTCTCCTCGGATTATTTTCACTATTTTTTCTGTTTTATGAAGATCGCACAAACTTGCTGCTGTGGAAATCTAAAGTTCAATTATTCATATTTTTTATAATTAATAAACGCTTCAGGAATCACAAAATACATTTTCTTTTTAATCTTGCTTTGAATCCCCAATGTTGATTCTGATTATTTTAGAAATCTGATTTTTCAGATACAGAAATGTTATAGAAAGATAAAACACCTACTGATGCTTCCAGTTCTTTCATTTCTCTAGACACTGAATTATAACATAAGAATTTATAGGGTACAAACACTTTAGTGTAAGTGAGATCTCTGAAAACAATTTTTAAAACAGTGCTGTACTTTTTTTGTAAGAGGAATGTATCTGGAATATAGTTGTGTAAAAACCAGCTGATACAAGATGACCTGGTGAATCAGTGGAATCAGTGGTACATATTGTTACTGAGAGGAGACCTGAGTTAGATTCTCAGCGCAATCTACCAATCACTAGGGAGGCTCCAGACATTGACAAAGTCACTGCTCAACAGCAATATTTAGGGGCATGTTTACTAAACCATGCTAACCTCTAGCGTGCGGTGAATATGCCACACTAAAATTTAACATGGAGCTCCACGCAAAAAATTCCTTATTAAATGGTTAGCATGAGAATGAGCTGAGACAGAGCAGGTCAGGGTGTAACTTGGGCACTGAAGGCATGTCACAGCATCATTGTTTTGATTGCATGCTAATTACAATTGTGAACATTAGCGTGGGTGCACTTAACGCCACCTCAATGAGTGGCATCAGGTGCATCTGTGGGCTGGGTTACTGCAGTGTTGTGCATTATGAACAATCTAACGGAAGGGAGACAGACGCACATGCCCCCCGAAGTTGGCATTCTGGTTTCATGGGCCAACCACATGCTAACGGCGCTGTTCTTAGTAAACATTTGTGAAATGAATTCTTCTGGAAGATACATCTTCACTTAAGTAACAGATTTTATTTATTTATTTACAGTTCTTATATACCGCGCTTTTTGGTATCAGTGCGGTTTACAAATAACAAAAATTTGCATCAGAACAGGATCTTTTGCTTACATTGAACAGGGTATGTAACTTGGAATGTAACAGGGGTAACTATATACAAACTACCATAGTAGTTGTAGAAACTATTTACAGCTTATATTCAGCAAGTTGTTAATCGCAATGGGGAAAGATCTTGTGATCTATGATCATTGAGGGTGTGCCTAATGGGGGTCTAATTTGTGTAGCGTTAAGGGTTATGTTGTTGGGGCATCAGAGGCTGAGTGTGTGGGTTGCGGGGCGAGGAAAAGTGATTGTGTTGGATTAGGGTGGACAAAGTGGAGGCAGAATAAGTAGTGTTTAAGGGCTTTTCTGAACTGAGAGATGTCATTGATTGTTCAGATGTGAGGTGGGAGGTCATTCCAGCACCTAGGAGCATAGAATGTAAAAGCTCTATTCCTGGTTGTTTGTGTGCATTTGGTGGACTCAGTTGGTATAGTCAGCATATTAGCGGATATTGTCCTCCTCAGCCTGTTTGTGGGAGTGATGGTTAGGAGTGCGGAGAGGGATGGGGGGGGACATCTGGTTAATTGCTTTAAACGTTAGTAGTAGTACCTTGTAAGTGATCCTGCATTGCAACGGCAGCCAGTGAAGGTCCATGAGTAAGATATACCGCAGAGGATGTGAGCTGCTGTATTCATTGCCATCTGAAGTGGATTGAGGGTGTTCTTAGGGAGGCCATGTAGGATTATGTTGGCATAATCAAAATGTGGCATTACAAGCGTTTGGAATATTGTTTTGAAATCATTTGCGGCTAGTAGAGGTCTTAGGTGTCTTAGGGGTATGTTTACTAAACCGGGCTAACGGTTAACACGGGCTATCTGCCACGAGGTCCCATATTATTCAATGGGACCTTGTTGCAGATAGCCCGGGTTAACCGTTAGCCCAGTTTAGTAAACATGCCCCTTAGTGTCCGTATATTATTGTAGATGGATTTTGTAGTATTCTTTATGTGTTCTTTGAAGTTGAACTGTTGGTCTATTGTGATACCCAGGTATCGTATCTCCGATTTACATGGAAGTTCTGCATCTCGCACCTTCAGTGAGGTGGGGGGACAGAAATTCTTGTTCTTGGTTATGAATAGGACTTCGGTTTTCTTAAAGTTTATGCGTAGATTCTGAGAAGAGAGCCAGTCAGTGATTGTGTTGAAATACTCTACTAGTGAGGAGAGGTCAGGTTGCATGATTTTGATTGGGGTGAAAATTAATACATCATCTGCGTAGATCAAACTGGATATATTAAATGATCTGATGATATCACAAATCGGTTGCATATATATATTGAAAAGTAGAGCAGATAGGGAGGATCCTTGGGGTACTCCCTGTTGCTGATGGAAAGGTTCAGATGTTGAGGATCCTATACGTACATGTTGCCAACGGTTTGCTAGATATGATTTACATCATTCCTAGGCCAGTCCCTGAATTCCCTTTTCCTGAAGGCGGTAGAGGAGTTGCTCATGATTAACAGAGTCAAATGCTGCCACAATATCAAGGAAAATGAGTACAAACCCATTTTCAATTTTTTCAATTCCTCTAGATATGGTGTTGGTCAGCAAAGTGAGAAGCGTCTCTACACCGTGGGATTCTCGGAACCCATGTTGGCAAGGATCAAAAGGGGCTGATATGTCTATGTGTTGCTGAAGTTGTATTTGAACCACCTTCTCAGTGAGCTTAGCTAGAAGGGGTATGCTGGAGATTGGGCGATAAGAGTCTGTTTTTGTTGGGTCAAGTTTGTTGTTTTTCAGGAGGGGGCGTATGGAAGTTTGCTTGAGGATTGTTGGGAATGATCCTGCTGCAAAGATTGAGCACTTTATTGAGTCGTATGAGATAGTCTGGCTCAGGCACTGTCTCTTTTTTAGGGATGAAGAAAATGACATAGACGCTGGAGTGCGAGGCTGTTCAGGTGACCCCTAGAGCTTTGTGCTCAGCAAGTTGTGTAGTGCGGAGTTGTAAAGGCACTGTTGTTAAATTTAGCAATGGCATGAATTTGACAATGAGTGAAGTGTTTGTAGGAACTAATTGTTGAATAATTATAATTATATATTTGGATTATTCAGTAGAAAATAAAAATAATCAATAAAGAGGAGGTTTTTAGACTTGTGATGGTATTCTGTAGCGATTCCTTCTGGCATGCATTGACTGCCACATAAAAGGAAAGCAGGATTACTGAGGTCTTTTCTCCTCTGTTTTAGTTGGTCTTCCAGAAGTTATATATATTTTGAGAGAAGTTTTGAAAAATTAATTTGATGGAAATGTGGTACTGAGGGTTTTGTTAGAAAATTGTTGCTTATTAATACACATTCCCCATGATCAGATGTAAGGCCCAGAATTTCAGGACTCTGGAACAAGGCCTGATGAATGGTCTCCAGCCAAGGGCTGTTGTTGCAGTGATTGCAGAATGTTAGGTGTAAAAGAATATAAAATAGCAAAAAAAAAAATCAATCCACGAGTAAATGTGACTAAAGGTTTATTGCACCAGACCTCCAGTCCTGGCTCCAATTAAGATAGAAGGATGAAAGACTAGAATGAAAGTGCCAGGTAAAAAAATGGTTGATAAAGTAGATATAGGGGTATGTTTACTAAACCGTGCTAATGTTACCGGTGCTAGGTGCAGCGTTAACGTGAGGAATGCCATATAAGGAAGTGGGCATTCCGGCGGCAAGATAGCAATGGCGTGTTATCGCACGATAGAGGGCGCCTTGGTTCGTTATCGCGCGGTAACCTTAATTTCATGCGGTGACCTGCAGTTCCTCTGTAGCCAGACAGTGTTATGATAAAAACAATAGAGGTGTAGCCCACTGGTTAATACAATGACTACTGAGACAACAGCCACGAGTTCAATCCCTCAGTGGGCTCATTTAACAAGGCTGTCCAAGGCAATTCCTTTTCATGCTTGTAACAGTCAGACACATCTCAACAATCAAAGCTGCCAGCCAAAAAACCCTCAACGCAGTGCCGTAACCTAATGCGCCTTTTAGGGCGCCCCATAAGGCACATCATAAAGCGCCATGTCAGCCAAGGTGGGTCATAATTTGCCCTAGAGGGCAGCATGAAAGCTGACAAACCAAGCACATGACAAGGCTGACAAGGCACTGTACAAGGTGCCCCAGAGGGCGGCCCAAAAGCTGACAAACCAAGCATCACAAGGCTGACAAGGCGCTGTATAGAGCGCCTTATAGGGCGCCCACCCTAAGGCGCCTTAAAAGGCGCCGTATGAGGTGCCGTAGGTTGGCACCCTCCAAGGCACCATACAAGGCGCCCCATAAGCTTACGGAATATGGGAATATGTGTCCACCAGAGGAGGTAGAGGTGGCAGAATAAGTGCAATGACAGGAGGACAGAGCAGTAGCAGTGCCATGCAGAGCAGACACAGGAGAGGCAAGCATGAAGAGCCGCAATGCAGAAAAGGGTACCAGTGCAGGACATGGGGCAGTAGCCTGCCCATTAGGGCAGGATGCCACACAGCTGGCAGACACAGATAGGTGGACAGAAGGATGGTTGGCAATTGTGATGAGGGTGTAATGTGACAGCAACACAGATCTGCACAGATATGACTGTTACAGGAATGAAAAGTAGTTGTGTAGGACAGGCATAAAAAAAGGAGAACAGAAAGGAATCAAACCCATGACCACTAGCACATTAAGTCAATGCACAAGTCAGTAGGCTACACCACCAACAGGAATACCACACCAAAGGCTGCATACAAGAGCACTGCAGGGCACCACACAAAAAGCCTGCTGTCTGCCAGGATAGGGCAACTCCAACAATACCCATAATGCAATTCACATGCAGAACAGCAGTCTACATCTGCTCACCAGATGTATCAGCCATTTTTTGAGTGCTGTTTTTAAATGTTACTAAAGTGATTAAAAAGGACGGGCCACAGTGGTGGAAGGTGATTTCCCTTTCTACTTGGCTGGCCATTCCGACAAAAATATTTAAAGTGTAATTTTGGATTCTTTCACTGAGTTTTTGTGAATTTGCCACCAGATGGGGTATGCACATCTACAGCAAGTCAGCTTGGTAGGGGGGACAGACCGTGCATGTTACTGGCACAGAGTACCTATAGGCCATGCCACTGTGCGTGTTCTGTGCTCACCCTGAGGGTGAGGTGGGGTGGCCAGCACCAGGTCCGCAGTACCCGGGTTGGTTGAGGAAGGCTTTGCTGTCGGTCTCCATCAGTGCCACTGTGTGATAGGTATTCTTTGTAGACATGCCTAGGCACTTTCTGTGTCCATTTGTGCTCACCAGTCATGTCTGGCCCTTGTGGACCATGGTACACCAAAAATAGTGCATATCCAGTGTGCTTGCCATGGTCACTTGTTTTAGGAGCAGGGGTGTGTCTGGACTCACATGACGATGATGTACATAGCAAACTGCCCTCTCTGGGACAGGGTGGGGGATATGATCTGCCCCCAACAGACCCACACTCTCAAACTTAGCAAGGGGGGAAGTAGAGGTATATGATGACAGGCTGTGGGACCAACAACCCCAGTCCTGCTGGCAAACATACAGTTGATGCAGATCAGTAATTATGACAGGGCCACTGGAACAAGTAGTAGGCCTGGCCAGCTCAGCTATCCCCCCAACCACAATCTGAAATTCACCAGAAAAGGGCACAGTCAGTCTTCACCCTGTAAGGTGTTGCAGCCATACACATGCTAACTGCAGACAGCCTGCTAGCCAATACATAGTGCATGTTCCTAGAAGAACCATGTGCAACCAGAAGTGGGATATAAGCACAAACACCAAGCAGGTATGTCAGTGATTGAAGTGCCAGAAACAGGAACACACAAATATCACTTAAATGAAACACTCCATAGTACTATGTGGGAACCTAGACATGCCATGGTCACTGCTCAGTCAGAGTGAGAGTGACCTCCCAGCATGACATGCTGTGGCCACCCTGTCCGTGCAGTTAGTGGTCAGGCACTACAATATCCCAGCCATTCCCCTATGCCCTGTGCAGATGCATCCTGCCCAGACTGCCCTGTCCAGCCCATACCCACAATACCTTGCTCCTCATTATGCACATTGGCAGGCTAGCACTGGAAACAGTGAAAGCACTGTGGGCTCAGTAAGGTGTAGGCAGCCACAAAACACTGGATAGACATACACACACTCTCACACCTATTTCAGCATTGTGCAAAGATAGAGGTGGTTGGCAGCCCTGGCCACCACACCAGTCCTGAGCACAGTGCAGACATTGCTAAGGTACTCAATACTGTTAGGGTCACTCTCCAGGGTGGTAAACACTGTCAGAAACAAAAAAGGAAACACACTCCATATATATCAGAAAGGTTGCTATGATGAATCTCTGTTAACAAATTGTGTTTAATTTAGGATTTTTTATCTGACATTAATCATAGCAACCTTTTGATATATATGGAACGTGTTTCCATGTTTATGATGGCATTGCTAAGGTATGCAGGTGCTAGTAGTGGTAGCTGCTGCTCCGCACAGGGCCCAACAGCCTGACTCTCCATGAGGCTTTGGATAGTGGAGCTTGCGAGTGTGGGTGTTTGTGCCCCTGTTGGCCAATGCTCTAGGGCAGAGGTTCCCAACTCCGGTCCTGGTGGGCCAAACACGATTCAGGTTTTCAGGCTGTCCCTAATGAATATGCATGAGATACATTTGCATACAATGGGGCAGTGCATGCAAATGTATATCATGCATATTTATTAGGGACAGCCTGACAACCTGAATGGTGTTTGGCTCTCTAGGACTGGTGTTGGTAACCTCTGCTCTTAGAAGTGCACATGTTTATGGTGTATGTGCTCTATAGGGTAAAATGTAGGGACATGGTCTGCAGGAGCCACAGCTGGGACTTGACCCTGTGATCTTCTGCCTCTGAACACACTGGCTGTGTGTACTGCACCAAACTGTTGCCACAGAGGCAAGTCATTCCTTGGGGATTCCACAACTGTTCTTCAGACAGACCTTGTCTGTTGCACTGCATGCCACCCACCTATACAGGAATTGCGTTGGTCCTTCTGGAGTAATAAAACTAATGTTAAAATACCAGCAATTTACTCCACTTTAACATGCAGCTGTATTCGGGGCGTCTGTGGTGTGTGTATTCATCGAGCTCTCATTCACCCATTTGTAGTCTCAGACCAACACAGCGCTGCTAGTCACCAAAATATAGTGAAAAACAAATAGCGCTTTACTAGCATCAATGACTACTGGGAATTTGTCTCTTTTTGTGTATAGTAAACTATTTTTCTTCGCTGTCCACACCACTAGTGTTTCTTCCCCTTCACATATTAAAACATATTTAAGTCCATTAAATTGTTATTAAACTAGCTTATCTTTTGTCGTATATCCACCGATTCTTGGTGGGTCTCCCCTTTCACCGAATTTTCTCTCTCTGTGAAAGGGGAGACCCACCAAGAATCGGTGGATATACGACAAAAGATAAGCTAGTTTAATAACAATTTAATGGACTTAAATATGTTTTAATATGTGAAGGGGAAGAAACACTAGTGGTGTGGACAGCGAAGAAAAATAGTTTACTATACACAAAAAGAGACAAATTCCCAGTAGTCATTGATGCTAGTAAAGCGCTATTTGTTTTTCACTATATTTTGGTGACTAGCAGCGCTGTGTTGGTCTGAGACTACAAATGGGTGAATGAGAGCTCGATGAATACACACACCAAAGACGCCCCGAATACAGCTGCATGTTAAAGTGGAGTAAATTGCTGGTATTTTAACCCACCTATACAGGGCTTGGCCTTGGTCTGCTGTGGGCAGATGCCACTGCCCCCTCCACCACCAGTACCCCTCTGCCACCATGCTGACATGCCCTTATGCTGGTGGTGCTGGTGGTGCGCAGTCCAGGCCATCCAGTGTGCCGATAGGCGGCTGCCTATGATGTGGGGTCTGGGGTAGGGGTGCCTACATAGACATCCATGCTTCCCCCGGCACCTCCTGACAATGTTATGTGCCCTTTGGGGTACCTGCTGGGTACTGTCCCCTGCGACACTGTGGGACACATACTCGTGGGCATGTTTGACCTTGGTCAGTTGCTGTCTTGCTAATTTTTAGTTTCTGCATTCCTATGTGCCACCTAGGCATCTGCCTAGTCCACCCTGTGCCCCAGCTGCCCCACTGCATTTCCCGCCTGCAGCCCCCTGTACCCCTTTTACAGCATCACTATAGTGCCCTTTCATACGTGGGCTCTCTGCTGTTGCTGCACATGTAGCACTACTATCACTTTTCTTGGTCTCCCTGCCTTTGCTGTACATTGCTGACTGAAATTATTTCTCTCTCCTGTAAACGTGCCTCTAACGCCAGGTTTTCACTTGCGGTAATTTTCAGACCTTCATTTCAGAGCGTTAGTGTAGCAAGAGCCTCTCCCCGCCCATTGACCCTTTCTCTGCGCCCTCTCTCCACCCTCTGCGGGCCTTAACGCTGCCAGGGCTGTTATCACGCGATAATGTTACTTTATCGCGCGATAACGTCACTTACTGCCGTTTAGTAAACATACCCCATAGTTTCCCTCCTTTCCCTGATGTTTGTATTTAATTTAATTTTGGATTGATACTCCACTTTCAAAGAATCAAATCCCTTTCCAATGTGGATTACAATAAAATAAATGCAATATAACTAGCATTAATTTAACTAAAATATATTAAATTCCAATAAATGCATTAAAACTCAATCCAATGAAGCACTTTCTCTCCCATCCATCATAAACAGACAAAACCTCTCTAACAATGGAACTAACAACTCAAAATATTCAGAACAACCAAGTTTTTGACAGTTTATGAAAGGTTTGGTAGTCCTTTTCAGTCTTCAATAGCAATGTTCATTCTAAAGCCCCTCACTTTAGAACAGTGGTTCTCAACCCAGTCCTCGGGACACACCCAGCCAGTCAGGTTTTCAGCATAATCACAATGAATATGCATGATACTCATTTGCATACACAATTGAGGCAGTGTATGGAAGCCTATCTCATGTATATTCAGTGTGATTTTCCTGAAAACCTGACTGGCTGGGTGTGTCCCGAGGACTGGGTTGAGAACCACTGTTCTAAAGTGAGGGGCTTTAACAAAAAAGGATCTTTTAAGCATGACCAATAAAATGACCTCACAGCATTGCAATGCAAGTACTGTAACTGATCCTGACTAGACTATATATATATATATATTCTGGAGCCATTTTCCAGAATCATCAAAAAAAATAGTGCAATAACTTTAAAGCAGATCTGAGCAGCAATGTAATGCTCTCAATAAAGGAGTAGCTTAATCCCCCTACCTTTTATGAGCTGTAGTGATTTTAGCTGCAGTGTTTTGAACCACCTAGAATTATAACAGCTGTTTTTTCATACAAGGTAAGCCTAAAAGAATAGAGTTTAAGTAGTCCAAATGCAATAGCACCACTGCCTGCATCACTGCCCATGTATATAATTTAGGATGAAAAACCCAAATTTCTAATCAAACACAAACTGCTAAATGCTCTTCTAGCTACCTGAACTGACATTGATCAATTAGAATAAAATATTAAACCTAAACTGTGAATTTTTGACAGAGGAGTGATCTCCATAACTTTTGCCTTTGGCAGTACATCAAAAGAAGACATGAAAAACCTCCTTGCCAATAAATGCCTTTGTTTTATCCAGATTTAATATCGCTTTTTTCAGCTGAAGATGATAATTTTCTCTCAGTGAGGTATTAACGAAGCAAGTTAACTAGAAAATGCAATTATTATGTAGGCCCCTTGATGTGTAGTCCTAGCAGCCACCTCATAAGCTATTTGGCACCAACCCCAGAGGATTTTTTATTGTCTTTCATCTTTACACTTGAGTTTTAATGATCAGGGTTCTTTATTTTTGGGATCAGCATACACTTGGAGGCCCTTGGCACTTGACAATCTAGCACCTCTTCCCTTCACAAATAAATGAGTTCAGTCTAGAGTCTGTGTTCTGAACCAATGGTTTACTTAGACTAGGATCACTGAATAAACAACGATAACAACTGGCAGCAACAATGAACAAAAATTTATATACTGTGGTGATGCGCAGGTAGCTGAGCCTTTTAAAACTGGAAAAAAAGAGTTTTTTTCTCATGAGCGGGGGAAGGGCTCACTACAGCATAGCTCCCAGGCAGAGAAAGAAGCTAGAACACACACCAATAGGGATAGCTTGAAGCCACACCCAGTCTCTAGAGCTCGTGCAGGCAGAGAGGGGGTGGGGCCAGAGAAGGAAACAAGCTGCAGGATATTTAAGCTGCGTCACTCAGGAAGTGAGGGGGAGGCAACAGGGAGAGAGGCAACAGATCCAGGAAGAGAGGATACAGATACAGCAGCTGAAGCAAAAGCAGAGAGAGGACGTGCTCAAGGAAAACTGCATGCTAAAAGCCAGGAGGAGAGGCCAAGAGTCCAGAGGAACCAAGGGAAGAAACAGCAGTATAAGGCTGTAGGGCCTGGAGGTTCAAAGGGGACCAGCCATAACTCCCAAGGCAAGTGCAAGGATTGTGGGCATGAGTGGAGCTGGGGAAGACGTCAGGAGTATATGACTGATTCTGAAAGTAACAGCTCAAGTCCTGAGTCTGTGATTAGGCAATACAGAAAACCAGTTGAAAAGAGGGTTTCTGCCAGTAAAGCAACTTGTGTGTGTCCTGAACAGGAGTGGCTAAGAGGAAGAAGGGCAAGAGCTTTTGACCCGGTAAAAAGGGGAAACCAGAAGTTAAAATGGGGGAAACTTCTTAAGCTTTTAAAAGAAGTAAAGCATAGCGTTCCAGAACGTGCCCCAAGCCCTGAGTGTTATAGCACCCCAGAAGAAATGGAAATAGAGCCGTACTCAGACTCTCCAATATCCTCTGCAGAATCCATGGAGTGTGGGATTTGTATAAGCCATGTTTAATGCTTTTATAAGAAGCTGTGGGTAACAGGTTAAGAAGATAATCTGTGCTGGTGTTATTGTGTGCCAAGGTGAAAAGCAGACAAGAAGTCACAAGAACCTCATTGTTTAAAAGCAGCCAATTGTATCTCTGAAGAAGCCAGGTTAACAGGGCTAGCGGTTTTAAACCAGGAGGCAGCACAGGAGAGATATCCTAATCTGCAGCAGTTGAGAGTTAAAGGTCAAAAACTGTCTTACAGAAGTTTTTGGAAAACTGTGCATTTAAAAAGTGTTACACTGCTTTGTAAATGGAAGAAGCTAAAAAGAGTATCTATCAAGAGTGAAGTAACTACTTGAAGAAATACTGCTGAGAAGTTTAAGGGAGAAAATATCCTGTATTTTCAGTTTGCAATATTGTTTGCCTTATCAAGGTCATTTGCCTCAGCAAGGTCATTTGCCAAAATTGGTTCCAGAAAGAAATAAATAAAAAGCAATTTAAGTTAACAAATTGTCCTGTGATCCTCTTCCACTCGAATTGCTGACAAAGCAAACCCACAACTACACAAAAGAAGAGTGATGTCCAGCGCTCCCCACTAGGCAACCGCCTAGGCGGACGGGGCGCGGCCACAATACAGATAGTAAGTTTATCCTTCTTGGTTAAAGATGTCAGTTACTCTTTTTCCTCCCAGTTAGGTAAGTTGTAACACTGTTTTAAATTACTCTTAAATCTCAATGACTAGTTACACCACTCTTGCACCTCATTTATCTTTGTTGTTGGTTTCCCTGATTGGGAACCTCTCTCTTTTTTAAAACATTTAGCTGTGCTGGAATTGCACATGGATTTGCTGTCACTGGCAATTATGAGTGCTGGGTTCCTTTCTTTTGAAGAGCTAGAGGCTTCCATGGACAGAAGTCTCCAAAACAGATCCACAGGGCTCCAGGCTCAGAGGGATTTACACTTGGTTGATAGTACAATTCTTGGATCCTGTCTTAAGTTTCTGTAGACAAATCTTCTCTCCTTATGAGACTATGGAGTGTTGGCAGGTTTTATGCAATATCAACCCTCTGCTCATCCTCTCCTTAATTACTGCTTTGATGTCTGCTGCTCACTCTTGATGACTGGAGTAGCTATATGCCAACATCATCTGCCCAAGGGTCAGACAGCCTTGTTCACTGCTGGTGCAGTGGCTGTGTGCCAAAGATGAAAACTGTCTTTGGGAGTGGCTTTTATATGAATGTGATCTTTACCTACCAGAGGAGTCTCCTCCCAGAAATGACTGGCAGCAAGAACCTCTTCTGTTCTGAAAAGTGTGAAGTTCTTCTATGACTTTCATTGTAATTTTCTAGTAGGGACACTGGATGGTGCTGCTGCTCACACAGCAATCATCCAGGCAGTCTCTACATATCTAATTCAGAAAACAGTAACATTGGGCAAGGGTCCAATCCATATGAATCCTTTCCAAATTTATGGGCCAATGCTTTAATCTCCTCTGATGGTATTTTCATAGGAGTGGAGGAGTAGCCTAGTACCCAAGAGATCTGGGTTCAATTCCCACTGGCACTCCTTGTGACTTTTGACAAGTCACTTAACCCCCCATTGCCTCAGGTACAATCTTAGACTGTAAGCCCTCTTGGGACAGGGAAATACCTCTGTACCTGAAAGTAACTCGCCTTGAAACTACCACTGAAAAGGCGTGAGCTAAATACTAATTAATAAAAACTAAGCTAATTTGACCCATTAGTATGGTACAGCGTGCCCACCTTGTTATCACTTAATCCAAGACTGACCTGCGGATCAGTGGTACACCAAAGCAGGCTTCTTCTACAGAACTAATCTATCTATAGATGTCAATTCAGTTGTCAAATATCCAATTTGCTATTGAAAACAGATTGCCAATTGTTGGCAAGCGGGAGGAGAACTGTTCCTGGCAGTAATCATTAGATTCAAAAAAACACAGGGTTTTTTTTTAATTCAGTAAACTTCTTTTATGATTTTTAATTCAGTAAACTCCTTTTATGATTTTTAATTATTTTGAAAAATATCCAGCCACCTTCATAAATACTGGCTGCAATTTATTTTTAATGGCAATACCTTATCCGGCATAGCTGAAAAGTCCTCATCCCGGACCATCACTAAAGCCTCACGATTGCTATTTTTAAAATTGTTCAACTTAGGCTTTATTTCTCTCACTTGGTTTGCAGCTTTTCGTGCTGTGAGGGCTTGCGTGCATCAGTGATGCTGAGAGCTAAACTAAACTAGGAAAAGTACTACAATGACACTTGCAAGGAAATAGAAGCAGAAACTATTAGAGGAAGAACAAGATCGGCTTTCCTAAAGCTACGAGAGTTAAAGAAAAAGTTCCAGCCTTGAATTGGAATGTTACAAGATGCTCAAGGTTCTATGTTGAATGATGCTGAAAAGGTGGAAGGAATATACAGAGTTTTATATGATAAAGATCAAGTGGACCAACAGCCGTTTCAACCTGTACCTTATGATCGGGAACCATTGGTGATGAAAGAAGAAGTTGAAGCAGCATTGAAAGCCTTATCAAAGAACAAAGCACCATGCATTGATAGCATTCCCATAGAAGTACTGCAGCAATCTGATGCAGCTGTTACCATACTCACAAGGCTCTGCCAAGAAATATGGAAGACAACATCATGGCCAACTGACTGGAAAAGATCTGTGTTTATACCAATACTAAAGAAAGGTGATCCAACTGACTGTGGAAATTATCGCACAATCGCTCTGATCCCACATGCCAGCAAGATTCTACTGAAGATTATTCAAAAGAGACTACAACCATACCTGGAACAAGAACTACCTGAAGTGCAAGCAGGGTACAGGAAAGGGTGAGGAACGAGAGACATCATTGCGGATGTGAGATGGATCCTTGAAAAGACTAAAGAATACCAAAAGGATATCTATTTGTGCTTTATCGACTATAGCAAGGCTTTTGACTGTGTAAACCATGAGAAACTCTGGGCCACATTAAGAAGCATGGGTATACCAGAACACCTGATTGTTCTCTTGCGCAATCTGTACATTGATCAAGAAGCAACAGTTCGAACGGAACAAGAAACAGAATTGTTTAAAATAAGCAAAGGTGTAAAACAAGGCTGCATACTTTCCCCCTACCTGTTTAATTTATATGCAGAACAAATCATCAGAGAAGCAGGATTGTATGAAGACAACAGAGGTGTGAAGATTGGTGGAAGACTCATCAACAACCTTCGCTATGCTGATGATACCACATTACTGTCTGAAAGTGAAGATGATCTGAAACATTTGTTTCTCACAATCAAAGAATATAGTCTCAAAATGGGCCTGCACCTTAATGTAAAGAAGACAAAGATCATGACAACTGGCATAATCAACAGGTTCAGCGTTGAAGGAGAAGAAATTTAAATTTTGAACAACTTTAACCTACTTGGATCAACTATCAATAAAGAAGCAACAAGCAGTCAAGAAATCAGACGACACATTGCTCTTGGCAGAATGGCTATGAAAGACCTAGATAAGATTCTCAAGAGCAGAGATGTCTCTCTCCATACAAAGATTCGACTTGTTCAAGCCATGGTATTTTCAATAACATCATATGGATGTGAAAGCTGGACAGTGAAAAAGACAGATAGGAAGAAAATTGATGCCTTTGAATTATGGTGCTGGCGGCGAATACTGTGTATACCATGGACTGCCCGAAGAACAAACCAGTCGGTACTAGAGGAGATCAAACCTAAGCTTTCTTTAGAAGCTCAGATGACAAGACTTCGACTTTCATACTTTGGGCACATCATGCGAAGAGAGAGATCATTAGAGAAAGACATTATGCTTGGTAAGATAGAAGGTCAACGCAAAGGAGGAAGGCCAGCAATGAGATGGATCGATAGAAATAACAGCAGCTACGGGTACCAGTCTGTCAACAATGAGCCGCCTGACTTAAGACCGAACACAATTTAGGATAGCTATCCAGAGGGTCGCCATGAGTTGACTCCGACTCGACGGCACTTAACAACAACAGGCTTTATTTCTAAAACTACCTCTGTGGATTTAAACTTTCCTCAATGAAAAACCATGTATTTATTATTTTCTCTGATCGATTCTTAGCAATAATAATCTTAGCAGGTCAAAGGGAATGAATAGAAAGTGAGCACGCGGCCACATTGTTCCGCTTCCACAGTTCTAACGCAATGCTAGGATAGCTGATTATATGTATATAGTTTACCCAGTTCTTCCATGTTCAGTTCCCTGTTATTTGTAAACTATCTTATGACCATGTTATCTAGATAGGTTTGTTTAATGTAAAACGCACTAATGACGAATAGCGCGGTATATAAAAGATGTTAAATAAAATAAAATAAATAAAAATAATGCCCTTTGGAGGTTATTATGCTAATAAACTTGCAACTCTTACAGAAATACCTACTTTCATTATCAGATATTCTTACCCTTTTATAAGTTTAACTTGACAATTTGCGAAGAGCACATCGTTTCCAAAGATAACGCCAATTTGAGACCTCTTTTCCCTGGTCTTGGGACATGCTGTAACCAATACACTCAGGGTGTGGGTGTGGGGGGGGGGGGGGAGACAAAGGGCTAACAAAGCTGGCTGCTCAGATGTTCTTAACTATGTTTCTACTATTGAAAGCATTGCAGGCTTTACCTCAGCAACCAATCAAGAATTGCTAGTAGCAATTATTACATACAGATTGTGAATTAAAATACATGCAATCAAACATTTTCAGCCTGTTCATGTCATCTCCATTCAATAAAATTGATAACAAACATTTAGTGTAATTGATAAAGGGCTATGTTTACTAAACTGTCCTAAAGTTACCGGAGCTAGTTGCAGCGATAATGCGAAGAATGCCATATAAGGAGTGGGCCTTCCAGTCCTAAGGTAGCAAGAATATGTATCACGCGATAGTGGGCGCCGTGGCACGTTAACGCGCGTTAACCCTAAATACATGCCAGCGCAGTGTTAGAAGCTATAACAATGTAGCCCACTGGTTACTGCAATGACTGTGGAAGCAGAGGTCATGAGTTTGATCCTGCAGTGGTGTAATCTAAAACTGTCTGAGGCATTTTCTTTTAATTTAAATCAGTGCTGCCAGCAAAAACACCCTCACAGTGCCGTAACCTAAGGTGCCTCATAAGGCGCCCTATAGGTCACATTATAAAGTGCCCTGTCTGCCAAGGCACCCTATAATGTGCCCTTTATAGCTGATACTACACTCCTGGCTGGCTACAGAAAGACTGCAGGTCACCACACAAACTGTCTGCTGTGGTTACCAGGATAGGGTAAACCCACCCGTACCCATGATGTACTGCACATGCAGATCAGCAGTCTACAGCTGATCACACAATGGGGTATGCACCCCCACAGCACCTAGGCCTGGTAGGGGGAACTGACCATGTGTGTTACTGGCACAGAGTAGCTACAGACCGTGACATTGTGCGGGTCCTGTGCTCACCCTGAGGGTGAGGTGGGGCACCCAGCACCAGGTCTGTAGCACCTGGCTTGGTTGTGATAGGCTATGCAGCAGGTCCCCATCAGTGCCAGTGTGTGATAGGTAGTCCTTGCAGACACACCTAGGATACACCTGTGTCCATCTGTATTTCCCAGTCACATCTAGCCCTTGTAGACTATCCTGTGTGGGTGCCATGGTCACATGTTATAAGTGAAGGGGGGTGTTTGGACCCAAATACAGGTTATGTAGTACCACTCAACCTGCTCTCTGTGGCTCAGGGTAGGGGGGACAGGATCTCCCACCAACAGATCCACATTGTACATCTCTGCAATGGTGGCAGTAGAGAAAACCATCAACCCCAGTCCTGCTGAGGAAAAGGCACCATACAGGGCAGTCGATGCAGATCTGTACACATCACATAAGGCAACTGACATTCACCAGCAGAGAGCACAGTCAGTCTCCACCCGCTGCACAGCATTCCAGCCATACATATGCTAACTACAGACAGTCTGCTAGATAGCACATGTTCCTGGAGAAACTGTAAGCACCAAAAAAAGGGATGTGAGCACACACACACCAAGCAGGTATCTCAGTGACTGGGTTCCCCCCAAAAAAGAACACCTAAATATCACTTGAAAAAGAAGCTGCATAGCACTATGGGGGAACCTAGCCATGCCATGGTCGCTGCTCAGTCAGGGTGAGGGTGACTTCCCAGCAGGACGTGCTGTAGCCACCCTGTCTGTGCAGGTGGTGGTCGGGCACTGCAATGTCCCAGCCATTGCCCTATACCCTGTGCGGATGCATCCTGCCCATTCCACCCTGTCTGGGCCATACCCACGGTACCTTGCTCCTCATTATGCACATTGTCAAGCTAACACTGGAAACAGTGAAGCAGTGTGGGCTCAGTAAGGTGTAGGCAGCCACAACACACTGGATAGACAGACACACAATCCCACACCTATGCCAGCACTGTGCAAATATAGAGGTTTGTGGCAGCCCTGGCCGCCACACCAGTCCTGGGCACAGTGCAGGCACTGCTATGGTATGCAAAACTGTTGGGGTCACTCCCCAGGGTGGTAAACACAGTCAGAATCAATAACTGAAACACACTCCACAGATATCAGAAAGGTTGCTATGATGAATCTCTATCAACAAATCGTGTTTAACTTAGGATTTGTTAGCTGACATTAATCATAGCAACCTTTTGATATATGTGGAACATGTTCCCAAGTATAGGACTTCATAAAAAACAAAAAAACAACTCCACTAATTAACCTGTTAGTAGCATTAGTAACTTTGCACTAAAAAAGGCTTACAGTACTGTAACGACAGGGGAGCACAGACCTCAGAAAAATCCCCAGATATTAATTTGAAAACTTCAAAACCGGAAAACCGGATTTCAGTAATTCACAGGGGAAATATTACATCAACGGTCTGTTACCAGCCCCCACCGTCCGTCAATCAGTACTGAAAAGCTTATCTCACAACATACTGATGGGAATAACTAGAAGCTGCTTTAACAGATAACAGATACCATTCTAAACCTTCACACACATAATACTACTGAATACAGCAAAACAGCCTATCTAGAGACCCTCAACAAGGAACATGTTATATACTATGTATCCTTATGTAACTATTTAACTAGTTAAACTCTGGTTAGGCCTAGTATTGTTTGTATGGTTCCCAAGTATAGGACGGCATTTCTAAGGTATGCAGCTGCCAGCACTGGGAGATGCTGCTCCGTGCAGGGCCCAACAGCCTGACTCTCCATGAGTCATTGGATAGTGAAGCCTGTAGGTGTGGGTGTTTGTACCCTTGTTGGCCTGTGCTCTAGGGCTTAGTTTCCCAACTCCAGTCCTGGTGGGCCAAACACTGTTCAGGTTTTCATGCTGTCCCTAATGAATATGCATGAATAAATTTGCATACAATGGGGGTGGTGCATACAAATGCCGCACAGGTATATTTATTAGGGTCAGCATGAAACGTGAATGGTGTTTGGCCCTCCAGGACTGCAGTTGGGAAACTCTGCTCTAGGGATTGCACATGTTTATGGTGTCTGTGCTCTGTAGGGTAAAATATAGGTGTTTCAGGCATGTTTATTTTAACTGCAATAAAAGTTCCATCTTTATTACCACGGTTTAGTACTGGGTAAAATATGGGGACAGGGTTGGCAGGAGCCACAGCTGGGACTTGAACTTGCGACCTTCTGAGCCTGAACACACTGACTGTGTGTACTGCACCAAACTGTTACTACAGGGGAAGATCATTCCCTGGGAATACCATGACTGTTCGTCAGACAGACCTTGTCTGTTGCAGTGCATGGCACCCACCTAAACGGGGCTTGGCTGTGGTCTGCTGTGGCTGTGGTCTGCTACAGGGAGGAGTAGCCTAGTGGTTGGGACAAGGTACTTCAGGCCGGAAGGTCGGCGGTTCAAATCCCACTAGAGGACAGCAACCTTGGGCCGGAAGGACTGGGGTTTCTAGTCCCACAGATGCTCCTTGTGGTCTTGGGCAAGCCACTTAACCCTCCATTGCCCATGTTCCCTGTAAGTATTAGTGTATGTGTCTCAAAATCCCCATGTGTTAAATGTATCTCCCACTTGTGTTGTGACCGCTTTGATTGAAGGATAAGGCGGTATATAAATACCATTAAATAAATAAATAAATAAATATGCCACTGCCCCCTCCGCCACCAGCACCCCTCCGCCACCAAGCTGACATGCCCTTGTGCCGGTGGTGCGCAGTCCCAGGCCATCCAGTGTGCCAGTAGGCAGCTGCCTATGGCGTGGGTTCTCAGGTAGGGGTGCCTACATGGATATGCGCGCTTCCCCCCCCTCCCCCCCCGCACCGCCTGCCAATGTTATGTGCCCTTGGGGTACCTACTGGGTAATATCCCCTGTGACACTGTGGGACACACACTCGTGCCCATGTTGGACCCTTGTCAGTTGCTGTCTTGCTGCTTTACAGTTTCAGCATTCCTATGTGCCACCTAGGCATCTGCCTAGTCTGCACTGTGCCCCAGCTGGACCACAGCATGTGCCGCCTGCAGCACCCTGTATCCCATTTACAGCATCAGTACAGTAGCTCTTTCCTACATGCCCACTCTGCTGTTGCTGCACATGTGCACGCCATAACAAACCTGCCCAATATAAATGACAAAAACCCTGATCAACGCTATTTCAATATGGGATCATTCACTTTGTATTGGGACAGAGCATAGACCCTTCCAAACATGATATCTTCCTTTTTACGCTTTGTCAGTAGTGTTGCTTTATGTTTATCATTAATATCACTATTGGCCAGCTTGGTTATTGGGATTTCAAATGTGGTTTTAGTCATTTTATATGTTTATTTGCCTTTTTGGTTCCTGCACATATATCACTACTATCACTTTTCTGGGTTTCCCTGGCTTTGCTGTACATTGCTGACTGAAATGTTTTCTCTCTCCTGCAAATGTGCTTCTAGCTTGAGGTTTTCACTGGCGCTAATTTTAAGACCTTCATTTCACGGCATTAGTGTGCATGTAGCCTCTCCCCGCCCACTCTCCGCCCATTGACCCCTATCTCCACCCTCCGGGGAGCCTTACTCCACCCTTCAAACCCGGCTTTCACAGAGTTAGTGTGCCTTAAAGCTGCTGCCAACGTTATTGCGCGATACGTTATGTTATCGCGCAATAATATAACATTATCGCACGATAACATTACATATCGTGCGATAACATTGGCGCTAATATGTTAAGACAGTTTAGTAAACATACCCCAAAGTCTTTTTTCCCCTGAAATAATCAGCTTAGCAGTGTCATATCTCCTCTGGATCAGTACAATTGGAACTGGAAAAGTATTTTTTATTAAGCAAGGCCAGCCCCAAAGTTGGTTGAAGATGCTGGTGCCTCAGGCAGACCATACGTTTTATACCCCTCCCCAATCGGCTGTCAAAATCCATTGTTTAGCTTTGAATGCCCAGCTCTTTGCAGCCCCCTCCCAAGAGGTTGCCACGCTAGGCGGGCCACCTAATTTGTCTGATGGTTAGGCTGGCCCTGCTCTCCAGTGACTAAGGGGTATGTTTACTAAACCGTCTTAATGTTAACGGCGCTAGTTGCAGCGATAATGTGAAGAATGCCATATAAGGAGTGGGTGTTCCAGTCCTAAGGTAGCAAGAATCTGTATCGCACGATAGTGGGCGCCATGGCACTTTAACGCGCGTTAACCCTAAGTACATGCCTGCGCAGTATTAGAAACTATAAAGATGTAGCCCACTGGTTACTGCAATGACAGTGGAGACAGAGGTCATGGGTTTGATCCCACAGTGATGTAATCTAAAAAAGCTGTCTGAGGCATTTTCTTTTAATTTAAATCAGTGCTGGCAGCAAAAACACCCTCATAGTGCCGTAACCTAAGGTGCCTCATAAGACGCCCCATAGGTCACATTATAAAGTGACTTGTCCGCCAAGGCACCCTATAATGTGCCCTATAGTGCGCCTTATAGGGCGCCTATGAGGCACCTTAGGCTACAGCACTGTGAGAGTGTTTCTGCTGGCAGCACTGATTGAAATGAAAAGGAAAAGCCTCAGGCAGCATTCTTAAACGACACCACTGTGGGGTCAAACCCACAGCCTTTGCCTCTATAGTCACTGAAGTAACCAGTGGGCTACCTTTCTATAGTGTCTAGCACATCACTGGCTGGCTACAGAAAGACTGCAGGTCACCACACATACTGTCTGCTGTGGTTACCAGGATAGGGTAAACCCACCCGTACCCATAATGCACTGCACATGCAGATCAGCAGCCCACATCTGATCACAAGATGGGGTATGCGCCTCTATAGCACCACGGCCTGGTAGGGGGAACTGACCGTGTGTATTACTGGCACAGAGTAGCTACAGACTGTGACATCATGCGGTTCCTGTGCTAACCCTGAGGGTGAAATGGGGGGCTCAGCACCAGGTCCGCAGCACATGGCATAGCTGAGATAGGCTGCACTGCAGGTCCCCATCAGTGCCAGTGTATGATGGGTGGTCTCTGCAGACACACCTAGGATATACCTGTGTCCATCTGTATTTCCCAGTCATGTCTAGGCCTTGTGGACTATGATGCACCCAGAATAGTGCATATCCTGTGTGGGTGCCATGGTCACATGTTATAAGTGAAAGATGGTGTGCAGACCCAAAAGCGGATTATGTAGCACCACCAAAGCTGCCCCTGTGGGTCAGGATCTCCCACTAACAGATCCACATCTCTGCAAGGGTGGCAGTAGAGGGGAATGGGCACCCTACAGCGAGATCAATGCAGATCTGTACACATCACATATGGCAGTAGGCCTGGAAAAGCCCAGCTGCCCACCACCCCTATCTGACATTAACAGCAGAGGGCACAGTCAGTCTCCACCCGCTGCACCATGCAAGGTGTTCCAGCCATACATATGCTAACTGCAGACAGTCCGCTAGCTAGTACATAGTGCATGTTCCTGGAGGAACTATGTGTACACAAAAAATGGGACTTGAGTGCACACACACACACCAAGCAGGTATGTCAGTGATTGGGCCCCAGAAAAGAGAACCCAGAGATATTACATGAGAGAAATGCTGTATAGCACTATGGGGTAAACTAGTCATGCCGTGGTCACTGCTCAGTCAGGGTGAGAGTGACCTCCCAGCATGACATGCTGTGGCCACCCTGTCCGTGCAGGTGGTGGCCGGACACTACAATGTCTGTGCCATTGCCCTATGCCCTATGCAGGTGCTACCTACCCAGGCCACCCTGTCTGGGCCATACCCACAGTACCTTGCTCCTCATTATGGCAGGCTAACACTGGAAACAGTGCAAGCATTGTGGGCTCAGTAAGGTGCAGGCAGCCACATAACACTGGATAGACATATGCACACTACCACACCTATTAAATATGGAGGTGGTTGGCAGCCCTGGCCACCACACCAGTCCTGGGCACAGTGCAGGCATTGCTATGGTACTCAATACTGTTAGGGTCACTCCCCAGGGTAGTTAAAAACTGTCAGAAACAAAACCTGAAACACACTCCATAGATATCAGAAATGATGAATCCCTGTCAACAACTAACTGGAACTGCGGTATATCAAGCTAAATAAACATAAACATAAACAAATTGTGTTCAACTTAGGATTTGCTATCTGACATTATTCATAGCAATCTTTTGATATATATGGAATGTGTTTCCACGTTTAAGACGGTATTGCTAAGGTATGCAGGTGCTAGTATTGGTAGATGCTGCGGTGCGCAGCGCCCAACAACCTGACTCTCCATGAGCTGCTGCATAGTGGGGCCTCTGGGTGTGGGTGTTTGTGCCCCTGTTGGCCGCTGCTCTAGGGCAGAGGTTCCCAACTCCGGTCCTGGTGGGCCAAACACGGTTCAGGTTTTCATGCTGTCCCTAATGAATATGCATGGTTACATTTGCATACAATGGGGGCAGTGCATGTAAATGCATCTCATGCATATTTATTAGGTACATCCTGACAACCTGAATGGTGTTTGGCCCTCCAGGACTGGAGTTGGGAAACTCTGCTCTAGGGATTGCACATGTTTATGGTGTATGTGCTCTGTAGGGTACAATATAGGCGTTTATGGCGTGCTACTTTTATCTGCAATAAAGATTCTGTTTTTATTATCACGGCTTACTAAGGGTAAAAAGAGGAGACAGGTTTTGCAGGAGCCACAGGGACTTGAACCTGTGACCTTCTGCCCCTGAATATACCAGGTGTGTGTACTGCACCAAACTGCTGCCACAGAGGCAGGTTATTCCCTGGGGATAGCATTACTGTTCATCAGATAGCCCTTGTCTGTTGCACTGTACGCCACCCACCTGAACAGGGCTTGGCCTTGGTGTGCTGTGGGCAGATGCTACTACCTCCTCCACCACCAGTACCCCTCTGCCACCATGCTGACATGCCCTTATGCTGGTGGTGCTGGTGGTGCACAATCCCAGGCCATCCAGTGTGCCAGTAGGCGGCTGCCTATGGTGTGGGGTCTGAGGTAGGGGTGCCTACATTGACATCTGCGCTTCCCCCTAGCACCGCCTGTCAATGTTATGTGCCCTTTGGGGTACCTTCTGGGTGATGTCCGCTGGGACACTGTGGGTCACACACTCGTGGGCATGTTTGCCCTTGGTCAGTTGCTGGCTTGCTGTTTTTTTGTTTCTGTGTTCCTATGTGCCACCTAGGCATCTGCCTGGTCCACCCTGTGCCCCAGATGCCCCACTGCATGTCCCGCCTTCAGCCCACTGTGTCCCATTTGCAGCCTTACCGTCGTGCCCTCTCGTACTTGGCCACTATGCTGCTGCTCCTGCACATGTATCATTACTATCACTTTTGTTGGTTTCGCTACCTTTGCTGTACATTGCTGATTGAAATGGTTTCTCTCTCCTGCAAATGTGCCTCTAGCGCAAGGTTTTCACTGGCGCTAATTTTCAGACCTTCATTTCACGTCGTTAGTGTGCATGGAGCCTCTCCCCGCCCACTCTCCGCCCACTGACCCCTTCTCTCCGCTCCTGGGGAGCCTTACTCCGCCCTCTGAGGAGCCTTACTCCACCCTCTGCGCACAACGCCGCTGGCCAAATTATCGCGCGATATGTGACGTTCTCACACGGTAATACACCATTATTGCGCGATAACATCACTTATCGCGTGATAATGTCGCACCTGCGCCATTAGCGCCGTTTAGTAAACATATCCCTAAATGTCTGGACCTATCAGAAGCAGCCAACTGGCCTCTATCTCATAGTGCTCTCATATAAGCTCTAAAATTTCCTGCATCATCAAATGGCTCTCCATTGAGCACTTTGACCTAAGACAATCCTTGACAGGTCCATTGGATTCCATTGTTCTGGCAGTATATTTTACAGTCAGGAGTACTGTGGTACATCCCTTCATATTTTTCATAATACATTTCTCAATTTTTTTAATATGGAGGATTTCTAGGAAACATGACTAATGGGTCATTTAATATCTTCCATGGGAGCAACATATAAATGTAGGCCTCATGGCACAATCTGGGGAATGTTGGCACAACATCAGTCATGTCTCCCAGTGCCTGGCACAGCTGATGTATGGCTACCCTATCACACTGGCACCTGGTGACACTGCGGTCATCCAAAAGGTCCAGGTATTTGCTAGGCTTTCATGTCCTCCCTGGATTGCAGATCAGAACACCAGATCCTCCCATACAACCCTCAAACCAGACACACACACGCATACACACACTCATTTGCAGTCTTAAAAGACATAATTCTAACAAAAAGATGCTCAGAATTTATAAATAAAAGCTGGTATACCATAATAGCATGAAGTTACAGGATTACAAATATGATCTCACTTTCTCACTCAAACAAGATTCTTTTCCAGACTCGGTCACATACAATTCTTACATCAACACTCCCGTTTTTCATATCAAAGAAATTATTAGGGTCATAAGATCATAAGATATGCCATACTGGGTCAGATCAAGGAACATCAAGCCCGGTATCCTGTTTCCAACAGTGGCTAATCTAGGTCATAAATACCTAGCAGTTTCCCTAAAAGACACAGGTTCCACAATACTTGTATTGGGTCAAGCAGCGATATCCTGGGTCTCTTTTAATAATGATTTATGGACCTTTCCTCCAGGAACTTGTCCAAACCTGTTTTAAACCCAGCTACACAAATAGCTTTTACTACATCCTCCAGTAACAAATTCCAGAGTTTGATTACATGTTGAGTGAAAAAATATTTTCTCTTATTAGTCTTAAATAGGTTATCCTGTATCATCATTGCATGTCCCCTAGTCTTTCTATATATTGATGAAATAAACAATCGATCTACATTTACCTGTCCCACTCCATTCATTAATTTATAGACCTCTATCATATCTCCCCTCGGCCATCTCTTTTCCAGGTTGAAGAGCCCCTAAACATTTTAGCCTCTCTTCATAGGGGTATCCTTCCATCCCCTTTACCATTTTGGTGGCTCTTCTCTGTACCTTTTCTACTAAAATTATATCCTTTTTAAGATATGGTGACCAGAATTGCACACAATATTCAAGGTGCAGTTGCACCATGGATCGATACAGAGGCATTATAATATCCTTTGTTTTATTCTCCATTCCTTTCCTTATGATACCTAGCATTCTATTTGCTCTCTTGGATGCCGCTGCACACTGGGCAGAGAGTTTTAACATGTTATCCACGATGATGCCTAAATCTTTTTCCTGGGTGATGGTTCCTAATGTGGAACCTTGCATCGTGTAACCATAGTTTGGGTTTTTCTTTCCTAGGTGCATAACTTTGCACTTGTCCACATTAAATTTCATCTGCCATTTGGATGCCCGGTCTTCCAATTTATCAAGATCCTCTTGCAATTTTCCACAATCCTCATGGGTTTTAACAACTTTAAATAGTTTTGTGTCGCCTGAATATTTGATAACCTCACTCATTCCAATTTCCAGGTCATTTATGAACATGTCAAAAAGCTGCGGACCCAGTACAGATCCCTGGGGTACTCCACTATTCACCTTTCTCCATTGGGAAAATTGGGCATTTAGTCCTACCCTCTGCTTTCTATCTTTTAACCAGTTCCTGATCCACAATAGTACACTGCCTCCTATCCCATGACTTTTTAGTTTTGCCAAAAGTCTCTGATGAGGGACCTAGTCAAAGGCTTTCTGAAAGTCCAGATACACTATATCAACCGACTCAACTTTGTCTACCTGTTTATTCACACCTTCAAAAAAACCATAACAGATTAGTAAGACAAGATCTTCCTTGTCTAAAGCCATGTTGGCTGTCTCCCATTAAGCCATGACTATCTACATGTTTAGTAAGGGCCCTTAGATTAGCTCTTTTAGCACAAACAGCAAATGTCAGCATAGCCAGAATAAAAACTATTGCTGTTCTTAATGTTTCTTTAAGGGTAGATATTAATGATTCCTTAGCTTACAAGATCCCCTCACCTCTGATTTCTGTTCTTTATAACTGCATCTTTTGGTGTTTCTCCAGACTTCAGTCACACCAGTTTAAAACATACTTGTCACAACCTTTATACAATTTTTGGATGAATTGTAGAACACAGCAGAATATTTTCTAAGGCCTTATTCCATATCTCCGGCAGGAATAATGGGCACGTCTGTGGGGAAGTCAAAAAACATACATGGGCTTTCTCAATATGCTATATACATCTCCATGGCAAACTATGCCCCCGTTCTGCCCTTCCCGGGCACTTTCTGACATCCCTGTGCAAGTACTGTGGCTGTGTACTGGCCCCGTGTATCGGAATACAATCATGGATGTTTTTGTGAGATAAAAGTCTCCCCTGTCCTAGTCAGGTTATGGAATAACCCCCTTACTGTATAAAACTGTGCAGTGTACATGCATAAAAATCAGGGGCACAAGATAGTGTCTACTTTCATGCAATCTGCATGTGGGCATTCCTGGGCGCATAGTGAACCTGAGGTGGAGCTGCAATGCATGTGTGTATTTTATACCATATGGATGTGCACACATAAGAGTGCACACACATATTTACACTCTCTTAAGGAGAGAGTGGAGGAGAGGCCCAGAGGTTAAAACAGCAGGCTAGGGTTGAAATCCCACAGATGTTCCTGTTGGCCTTGGACAAGTCACTTCACTCTTCATTACCTCAGGTATGAACTTAGATCACAAGCTCCCTGGGGACAGGGAATATATGGCATACCAGAATACAATTTGTCTTGAGCTACTAGTGAAATGGGGTGAGCTAAAAAAAACAAAAAAGCCAGGTATAAATCTGTGCACTAATTAAGGTCATTGTAAAATCTATTTTATAAAGGCACATTGAAGCCTATGTCACCTTTATAAAACAGCACAACATTCACCCAGGCAATGCTTCATTGTGAAAGCTCCTTGGTGAAGAAGGGACCATAGAGGAATGTAACTCTCTGATGCAGAAGCTTGAACACTCAGAGGGGGAGTGGCCTAGTGGTTGGGGCAAGTTACCTCAGGCTGGAAGGTCAGGGGCTCAAATCCCACTAGAGGACAGCAACCTTGGGCCAGAAGGACTGGGGTTTTCTAGTCCCACAGGTGTTCCTTGTGGTCTTGGGCAAGCCATTTAACCCTGCATTGCCCATGTTCCCTGTAAAACAGTTATCTCAAAGTTACAGTGCCCTGTTCAATGTAACTTCAGTTTGTTCAATGTAAACCACCTTGATATCATGAAAGGCAGTGTACAAGGAATGTTAAATAAATAAATGACATGTCAGAGGACATTATAAGCTACAAATAAGATAAGTTAACTTTGTACTTGGGAAGCTTCCACTATTGGCTATGTCAAACTAAAAACAGGAGTGATGATGAAACTGTAGAGAACTTGAAGTGGCTCTTGTCTGATTTTGATGGTCCTTAGAAAACTTTTCAGGAGCACTGGCTGGGTGTATGTTGTGCTGCTAAATCAATACTCATTGAGAGTGATATTTGAAGTTGTAATTTACCTTTATAAAACAGGCAGCTTTTTGGACTTTTCATATAGGCTTAAGGTTACCAGATGTCCCCGATTCTTTTCAGAGACTGGCCTCAATTTTAGAGCTGTATCCACAGCCACCACCTGTTTGTCACCCTTCTGTCTCTGATTCCAGCAATGGTGACAGAGAGGGTAGAAAAAATAGTAACATTGGTTTTTAGAATTTACATTCAGTATCTTTATATTTTGCATCACTATTTCTGCTCCTCCATCGATTTGTCTGCTTGGACGTGATATTCTTGCTGTTAGGGGATGGATTGAGGGGGGGGGGCGGCTAAGGTAATGATGCCTCATCCATTCTCCATGCCTTTTTGCTTAAACCTCCCCCCCCCCCCTCATTCAGATTAGTATCCCAGATTAGCCTGCAAAATATCTGGTAACCTTACACCTCCTGTTATAAAACACCTTTCTACATGCTCTAGTCCTTTATAAAATTACTCCAGAAAGATCGGAAAGGTATATGTCAGGCAGGCATACGATTAGCCCCATTTGCTATCAAAAAGCATCATTTCATTCATGAGCTATTTTACAAGATTAAACTAGAACAAACTAGCTCATGAAATCCTGTAAGGAAGAAGGAGAGGACTGTGGAAACAATGTCTAAGGAAAAAAAATCAAGTTTTTGGCAGTAGGCAGGGTAAAGGAAGCAGGAAGAGGGAATGGAAGGCTCAAACTTTATTTATTCAGGCAGGACATCTACTCTTATAAAGGAAAGAATAAAATGAAAGTCTACCTCTAGGTAGCTGCTGACCTAGCTGTCTATTTAGATTTCAGTAAACTAATGTGCCCAGGAGATCATTCTATTCAACGTAATAACATATTAATCATTGGTGATTTTTTAACAAAAATAAAATAACTGCTGAACTATGGTATTTCAAATAGAAACGTCCTGAACATATTAATTTTGATAGATGGTATAAAACGGAACTATGATAATTGCTAAGATAACCTGGGTTCTGCTCGAGATGGTGTACTGGCTTGCCACTCCACAGAGGGTACACAAAGAATTTGAAACTCAATAAAAGGGGTTCGGGGGGGGGGGGGGGAGCCACAGCCCTAAGCCCCTGACTGCTTGATCATATGGGGGAAAACTTCATTCTGCTCCTGCCTGATCACATTGGGTGGAGGGGGGGGGGGAGACTACAGATTCTACCCCATTTCACCTTAATTATATGACTAGATTCCAGAGCCTCCTTTCCACAGTTACTGCACTGAGTGAAAGCCACGATGACTGGTCAGTATGAGTGATCATATTCATGAATATAAAATAGTAAGATTAATTGATTGTCACCTCATTGAAGAATATTGATTATAAGGCACATTTTAGAAAAAGCCCTTTATGTGGCTATCGCAAAGTAGAAGTGAACAAGGTTTGCAAATGTATGTCAAATTTATGAGAGAGAGTGTGCATGTGCAAGACGAAGGTAAAATCAGCATATCTCCACCCCTCAAAATGGACATGTTTTTGCAGTACAAAGAGGAAACTGCAGGAATGTACAGGGATGGGCACTCATGTGCAGCAGAAGGAATCATTTTACAGAGACGCATGTGAGGGAAAAAATGACAGTGAAAACCTAGCAGCTTACACATGTGTCAGCATTTTACAACTGCCGTGCAAATGATGACAATCACATGTGTATCATTGTCACTTTGCTAATGTGTAGATGCCGCTAGGTAACTACAGAGGCCTTTAGTGCTTTTTTCCCCTATTTGTGTCAGCAGGTGCAAATCTGGATGTGGACAATTTTAGTCTTACAAGTGCATCCCCTATATGAAATCAGGAATGCACGTGTAGATTTTGGTGCAGCCCTGGCCATGCTCCCGGTACACCCCCAGCACACTCCCATGCAGCATACTCTGCTTCTTCTACTTATCATTTGTATAGTGCTATGAGGCATACACAGTGCTGCACATATACATGTAAGAGACAGTCCCTGCTCAAAAGAGCTCACAGTCTATCCAAGGCAGACAAATACAACAAACGAGGAACTAGGGTGGAACTAAGGGGAAATGTTATAACAGACCTGGCGGGTAAACAGGAGATTAAGGGGGTTAGGATCCAAAAGCAGCCTCAAAGAGATGGGTTTTTAGTCTGGATTTGTATAGAACCAGAGATGGAGCCTGACATCCCGACTCAGGTAGTCTGTTCCAGGTATACGGTGCAGCAAGGTAGGATAAATGAAATCTGGATTTGGCAGTAGAAGAGAAGGACATAGGTATCGGTATGGATTTCCATTTCTGTATGCAAAATGGGCCCTTTCTATAATGGCCTCTTACATGTGGATACAATTTACACATGTAAGTGGTTGCATTTACATATGTAAATCACAAATAAGGTTCCTAATATAACCCCCTATGAGCTATATTCCATTAGGGGCACGTCCAGATTGTCTGGACGCTCCCGTGCAGGACAGGCCCGTTAGGATCCGATTCTGCACCGTGGGAGCCAGACATTCCTGTGGGTGTAGAATCAGGCCCTGAGACGGCCCGATGGGCCCCTGCATGCCTGCAGGGACATTCTCCCCGCTGCTCAGTTGGTCCACTGCATTAAAGACCCCCGATTCCCTGCCACCTGACCCCTGGGCAGCCAGGGCTCAGATCAGGCAGCAGGGACCTACCTGCCTTTGCCGCCGGCCCTGGGTGTGTATCCCAGGCCTGTTCTCCACCATTTCCCCTGTTTATTCCACCTCCGCATTGGAAAAGCAGAACATCCGTCCCCCTTCCGCAGGACATACAGGACTGTTACCTGAATTGGCCCTGTATGTCCTGCTGCCTCAGCCCGCCCCCGCTCTGCCCCCTCCTGCTCCCCTCTGGCTCTGCCTGCACTGTGGCTCCAGCCATGTGTGGAGAGAGGGATGCAAAATCGGGGCAGGACGGCTAGTGGGGTTGCGCATCCCACCGGGACCACTCACAAGGGCTCCACTATCCACAGCTTCATGGAGTGTCAGGCTGTTGACCCCAGCACAGAGCTGCAGTTATCACCAGAGCACTACTACTACCCCCTGTATAGATTAGCAATGTCGGCACTGTGATGAGGACCAGTGCGGTGGGTAGGGTTGTCAACCACCTCCATCTCTGCACAATGCTGATATAGGTGTGGGAGTGTGCGTATGTCTCTCCATTGTTTTGTGTCTGCTAACACCTCACTGAGCCCACATTGCTCACACTGCTTCCAGCGTTAGCCTGCAAATGTGCATAATGAGGAGCAAGGTGTTGTGGGTATGGCCCAGACAGGGCGGATTGGCCAGGATGCATCTGCATAGGGTGGAGGGGAATGGCTGGGACACTGCAGTGCTCGACCACTACCTGCATGGACAGGGTGACCACAGCATGTCATGCTGGGGGGGGGGGTCACTCTCACTCTGACCGAGCAGTGACCATGGCATGTCTATGTTCCCACATAGCGCCGCACATTATTTGTTTCCAGTGGTACCTGCGTGTTCCTGGTTTTGGAGGCCCAATCACAGAGATGCTTGGTGTCTGTGCTGTGCATCCCACTTCTGGGTACACAGGGTTCCCCTGTGAGCATGCACTATGGACTGGTTAGTGGGTTGTCTGCAGCTTGCCTGTGAATGGTGGGAACCCCTTGTAGGATGCTGCAGGTGCAGTCTGACTGTGCTGTCTGTTGGTGAATGGCAGACTGTGGCATGGGGCAGTTGAGCCTTCTTCTGCCTACCCCAAGCATCACTGCTGGTCTGCAATGGTCACAGGTATGGCACTGGCCCAGCAGCCCTGGCGGGCTGTCATCCGCCAGCAGGATTGTGGTTGTTGGTACTACAGCCATTCTGCAGGGTGCAGGAACCTATCCCACCACACCCTCATCTACAAAAGGGGTGATTGAGGCCCCTTGGGGTATATAGTGCATACCACTTAGACCCACAGTGGCAGTGCTACATAACCCTCATGCAAGTCTAGACACCCCACTGCCCTGATAACAGGTACCCATGGCAGCTAGACCTTAACACCGGGTATGCACTAATCTGGGTGGTGTCCAGTCCCACAGGGCCACATGTGGCTGCAGAACACAGCTGGAACAGATGTACCTTCGGTTGCACTGCTGGGAACACCTGTCACACACTGGTAGTGATGTGGATGTTCAGCAGGACCTATCTCTAGCACCACATGTACTGTGGACCTAGTGCTGAGCACCCATCCTATCCCTCAGGGTGCACACGGAACCTGCACAATGGCACGTGCCTTGTACTGTGCCTAATAAGGTGCCTTGTAACGTGCCTTATAACATGCCTTATTACGCACCTTATAACGCACGTTACCTGACACGGCTTGCCATAATTATGCCCCACCCACTCCCTTATATGGGCATCTCTATCATCACCGCGGAACATAACGCAAGTTACGTTAACGCAGTTTAGTAAACATACCCCTTAGGTGTCATCGTGGATAACATGTTGAAACCCTCCGCCCAGTGTACAGCGGTGGCCAAGAAAGCAAATAGGATGTTAGGAATCACAAGGAAAGGAATGGAGAATAAAACAAAGGATATTATAATGCCTCTGTATCGCTCCATGGTGCGACCGCAGCTTGAATATTGTGTGCAATTCTAGATGTCGTATCTTAAAAAGGATATAATGTTGTTAGGAAAGGTACAGCCACTAAAAAGGTAAAGGGGATGGAAGGATACCCCTATGAAGAGAGGCTAAAAAGGTTAGGGCTCTTCAACTTGGAAAAGAGATGGCTGAGGGGAGATATGATAGAGGTCTATAAATTAATGAATGGAGTGGAATGGGCACATGTAAATCGATTGTTTATGCCATCAAAACATAGAAAGACTAGGGGACATGCACTGAAGCTACAGTGTAACCTATTTAAGAAGAGAAAATACTTTTTCACTCAACGTGTAATCAAACTCTCTAATTCGTTACTGAAGGATGTAGTAAGAGCTGCTAGTGTAGCCGGGTTTTTAAAAGGTTTGGACAAGTTCCTGGAGGAAAGGTCCATAAACCATTATTAAAGGGGACCCGGGATATCGACTGTTTGCCCCAAAAGCATTGTGGAACCTGTGTCTTTTGGGGAAACTGCTAGGTACTTCTGACCTAGATTGGCCACTGTTGGAAACAGGATTCTGGGCTTGTTGGACCTTGGTCTGACACAGTATGGCATATATTATGTTCTTATGTTCTTATCAACCAGGAAAGGGATCTAGGTGTCACTGTGGACAGTATGTTGAAACCCACTGCTCAGTGCATGCGGCAATCAAAAAAACAAATAGAATGTTAGGAACATTAGAAAAAGAATGAAGAATACAACAGAGAATATCATGGGAAACCCCCCTTTGGTAAGTGTCAAGAGCGGATCAAGGGAATGGATGGATGATGCTTTCGCTAATGACAGTGCTTGGGGGAGATGACTTGGGGATGCTTGTACATTAGGGGGGAGGGAGTACATTCAGATGCTTGTGGGGCATTTGGATGCTGCTTAGGAGGATCTGTGATGTTACCGGACTCCCTGGTGTCTAGTGGCAACCTGAGCACTAGAGGTAATGCCGCAAGATTATTGTCAGAGTTCTTAGTAATCATTTTAAATCCAGCACTGGAAAGTATAGAAGCAAATGGGGCTTGCTCTTGCTCCCACTAGACACTAGAAAAAGGCATTTACACAGCTTACAGCCCAGTAAACAGTGCAAATGCCTTAGATGGGATATTCAATGGCACGCACACGGTTAGTACCATTGAATATCCTCATCTAAGTCTCCTATGCACCCTGATGCTATCCGGTTATTATTGGGGCGTGTTGGGGGCATTCCAGGGCAGAGCGGAGGCAGAGAATGGCGCTAATTGGGCAGCAGCAATATTAGCTGCTGCCCATTTATCAATCTGTGCCTTAAAGATAGGCAAGGAAAATCCTCGTCTATCTTTAAGGCACTGGAGCTAACCGGGTAGCATCCAATATTGTTGCTGCCTGGTTAGCTTCAGCAGCTTCTGGCTTTTGCAGCGATAACCAGATATTCAATTCTGTTGCCTCGGCATTGACTATCAAGTTTTAAGAGTCATCAGGCAGCGCTATGTGCCATAGCGGCACATAGGCTGCCCAGTTGAAAACTGGGCCCTAAGGATCCCAATAAAGCCAGGGATGGAAAAGGGGATCTGATGGGGGGTTGGTCTTGGGTAATTTAATGCCTGGGAGGTTAGGTCGAGGGTCCTTCATGCCAGGGTGAGAGGGGCAGGTGGGGGGACTGCAGGGTATGGCAGACAGCATTAGTCCTGGTCATGATGGCAGCCTAATACAACATTTCTGCCTGCAGGAGATGGGATTCCCATCGGCAGATAGCACTGATCTTGCAACAGTTGGTGTGGTGAATAGAGGGCAGAGAGTGAGTGCAAGAGGGAGAGAGATGAGGAGAGTCTGGGAAGGGAAACAGAGTTGGGGAGTGGGGGAGAGACGGCATAAGAGGGATTGGATTAGGGGAGTCAGCAAAGTGCAAGTAGTTAGAGGAAAGCGATAATGCCTGGGAAGTAAAGGCACACATGCACACACACATACAAACAGGCACCCCATCTGGATCCACATAGGTGTAGCTTAAAGGGACAGTGGAGACGGTGGGAGAGAAAGGAAGAGGAGTGAGACCGCTGCTTCTATCTGCACTGTGCAGTGGCCCACCAAGAGCTTGATTTATTAAGCTTTTTCCCATAGAAAATAGGAAAACAGCCTTAGTAAATCAGGCCCTAAAGCCTAAAACAGTAACTGCAATACCCCTTTTTGGGGAGCACAGGCATGCACTGTGACTTAAGTTTCAGCAGCTGGCTCCTATATTTTTAGGCTGGCTCCTAGATTCCAAGAAAAATTGTCAAGGCCTGGGTTAAAAAGATAGAAAACAGCATGTAAGGCTAAATAGCCATTCCTCAATGGAGAAAGGGGAATAATGGAGTACTCAAGGGATCAGTACTGGGATGAGTGCTGTTTACAATATTCATAAATGATCTGGAGATAGGAGAGACAAGTAAGGTGATCAAATTTACAGATGACACAAAATTATTCAAAGTTGTTAAAACGACAGAAGATTGTGAGGATTTGTAGAAGGATCTTGTGAGACTAGGAGACTGGGCATCTAAACGACTGACGAAATTTAATGTGAACAAGTAGAAAGTGATGCACATAGGGGAAAATAATCCCAACTACAGGTACAAAATGATGGGCTCTTAATTAGGAGTCACCACCCAAGAAAAATATCTAGGAGTCATTCTGGGCAATATGTTGCATTTTCAGCCCAGTGTTCCACAGCTGCTATAAAAGCAAATAGAATGTTAGGGATTATTCAAAAAAGGTGCAGAACAAAACTGAAAATGTTGTTATGCCTCTGTATCGTAGTTTTCTGGTATGACTGCACCTGGAGGACTGTGTGCAGTTCTGGTCGCCTCAACTCAAAAAGCATACATTAGAACTTAAAAAAGCTTTTCTCTGAAGTTTGTCATCTTCTTTGTTATTATGAGCAACAATTGCACTACAAGACAACTCTAAACCAATTCTCAAAGGTAGGTAAGTAATTCATTTCAATTAATGAAGGTACATAAAGTTGTGGTCAACATTATTGGCACCCTTGCAGTTCAATTCAAATCCGTTTGAACAGAAGAACCACATTCCCATTGCATTAAAATTAGATACACCTGTGATCAATTGTCAGTACTCACATGACTTGAATCAACCAATGAATGATGGCTCTAATGTTTAAAATGACCACATTCACTCCCTGTTCCATTTTCACAATGGTGAAGACAACAGAGCTGTCTGAGACTGTCAGAAAAGCCATTATCGCTAAACATCAAACTTCAAAGGGGTACAAGGCCATCTCCAAAGATCTTGGGATTCCTGTGTCTACAGTTCACAATGTTATTAAGAAGTTTTATCCTCATGGAACTCGCAAGAACCTCCCAGGACGTGGTGGTAAGAGGAAAATTAATCCAAGAAGTCTTTGAAGGTTAGTGCAAACAGTTGGAAAAACACCATGTACAACATTCAAAGAGCTTAAGGCTGACCTGGAGCAATCTGGAGTGGTGGTTTCAAGCCGCACTATACGCCGCTCACTAAACAAAGCAGGACTTCATGGGCGAAGGCCAAGGAGGACCCCACTGCTCAAAGACAGCCATAAAAAGGCACACCTGATCTTTGCCCAAACCCACCTTGAAAAACCACATTCCTTCTGGGAAAATATTCTGTAGACAGATGAAACCAAATTTGAGCTCTTTGGCAATGCAGATGAGCGCTACATTTACAGGTGAAGAAATGAAGCTTATAAGGAAAAAAACACCCTTCCTACTATGGTGGAGGTTCCATGGGGGTATGTTTACTAAACCGTCTTAATGTTACCGGCGCTAGTTGCAACAATAATGTGAAGAATGCCATATAAGGAGTGGGCGTTCTGGCAGCAAGGTAGCAAGAATCTATATCGCGCGATAGTGGGCGCCATGGCACGTTAACGCGCGTTAGCCCTAAGTTCATGCTAGCGCAGTGCTAGAATCAATAAAGATGTAGCCCACTGGTTGCTGCAATGACTGTGGAGGCAGAGGTCATGGGTTTGATTCTGCAATGGTGTTATGTAAGAAGGCTGTCTGAGCCATTTCCTTTTTTAAATTTAAATCAGGGCTGCCAGCAAAAACAACCTCACAGTGCCGTAACCTAAGGTGCCGCATAAGGCGCCCTGTAAGGCACTCCATAGGGCACATTATAAAGTGCCCTGTCCGCCAAGGCACCTTATAATGTGCCCTATAGGGCGCTTTATAGGACGCCCTATGCGGCGCCTTATGAGGCACCTTAGGCTACGGCACTGTGAGGGTGTTTTTGCTGGCAGCACTGATCTAAATTAAAAGGAAATGCCTCAGACAGTCTTATTAAATAACACCACTGTGGGATCAAACCCATGACCTCTGCCTCTGCAGTCACTGAAGTAACCAGTAGGCTGCATCTCTATAATGTCTAGCATACCACTGGCTGGCTACAGAAAGACTGCAGGTCACCATACAATCTGTCTGCTGTGGTTACCAGGATAGGGTGTAGGCAGCCACAAAACACTGGATCGACATACACACACTTCACACCTATGCAAATATCAAGGTTTTCGGCAGCCCTGGCCGCCACACCAGTCCTGGGCACAGTGTGGGCATTGCTATGGTACGCAATACTGTTGGGGTCACTCCCCGGGGTGGTAAACACTGTCAGAAGCAAAAACTGAAACACACTCCACAGATATCAGAAAGGTTGCTATGATGAATCTCTGTCAACAAATTGTGTTTAACTTAGGATTTGTTATCTAACATTAATCATAGCAACCTTTTGATATATGTGGAATGTGTTCCCAAGTTTAGGATGGCATTGCTAAGGTATGCAGGTGCTAGTACTGGGAGATGCTGCTCTGCACAGGGCCAACAGCCTGACTCTCCATGAGACTTTGAATAGTGGAGCCTGTGGTTGTGGGTGTATGTGCCCCTGTTGGCCGCTGCTCTAGGGCAGAGGTTCCCAACTCCAGTCCTGGTGGGCCAAACATGGTTCAGGTTTTCATGCTGTCCCTAATGAATATGCATGAATACATTTGCATACAATGGGGGCAGTTCAGACAAATGCAGCACAGGAATATTTCTTAGGGACAGCATGAAACCTGAATGGTGTTTGGCCCTCTAGGACTGCAGTTGGGAAACTCTGCTCTAGGGACTGCACATGTTTTTGATGTCTGTGCTCTGTAGGGTAAGCTATAGGCATTTCAGACATGTTTATGTTATCTGCAATAAAGGTTTCGTCTTTATTACCATGGTTTAGTACTGGGTAAAATATGGGGACAGGGTTGGCAGGAGCCACAGCTGGGACTTGAACTTGTGACCTTCTGCTCCTGAACACACTGGCTGTGTGTAGTGCACCAAACTGTTGCCACAGGGGCAGATCATTCCCTGGGGATACCATGACCGTTCGTCAGAAAGACCTTGTCTGTTGCCGTGCACGGCACTCACCTAAACGGGGCTTGGCCGTGGTCTGCTGTGGGCAGATGCCACTGCCCCCTCCACCACCAGCACCCCTCCGCCACCATGCTGACATGCCCTTGTGCCAGTGGTGCTGGTGGTGCGCAGTCCCAGGCCATTCAGTGTGCCGGTAGGTGGCTGCCTAGGGTGCGTGCGTGGGGTAGGGGTGCCTGCAGAGATCCATACTTCCCCCCGGCACCGCCTGCCAATGTTATGCACCCTTTGGGGTACTTGCTGGGTACTGTCCCCTGGGACACTGTGGGACACACACTTGTGGCCATGTTTGCCCTTGGTCAGTTGCTATCTTGCTGGTTTTCCACTTCTACATTCCTATGTGTCACCTAGGCATCTGCCTAGCCCACCCTGTGCCCCAGCTGCCACACTGCATGTCCCGCCTGCAGCCCCCTGTACCCCATTTTTAGCCTCACCGTAGTGCCCTCTCGTACTTGGGCACTATGATGTTGCTGCACATGTATCACTACTATCACTTTTCTTGGTTTCCCTGGCTTTGCTGCACATTGCTGACTGAAATTGTTTCTCTCCCCTGCAAATGTGCCTCTAGTGTGAGTTTTTCACTGGCGCTAATTTTCAGACCTTCATTTCTCGGCGTTAGTGTGCATGGAGCCTCTCCCTGCCCACTCTCCACCCACTGACCCCTTATCTCTGCCCCTGGGGAGCCTTACTCCACCCTCTGGGGAGCCGTACTCCACACTCTGCGCACCTTAACATCACCGTAGACGTTATTGCGCGATACGTGACGGTCTCGCACAGTAATGCGCCATTATCGTGCAATAACGTCACGTATCACGTGATAACGTCACAGCTGCAACATTAGCGCCGTTTAATAAACATACCCCATAATGTTGTGGGGCTGTTTTGCTGCCTCAGGAACTGGAAGCCTGGAACGTATTAAAGAAATCATGAAAATCAGAGGACTACCGAGGTATTTTGGAGCGAAATGTGCTACCTAGTGTCAGAAAGTTAGGTCTGGGTCGAAGGTCATGGATTCTCCAGAAGGACAATGACCCATAACATTCATCCAAAAGTACAAAAGAATGGTTAAAAAGGAAAAAATGGACTACTTTAACTAGCCAGTAATCGAGTCCTTTGTAAAGAGCTGAAATTTGCCATTGGTAAAAGGAATCCTGGAAACCATTTATAAGATGGAACAAATCGCACTTGAAGAGTGGGAGAAACTACCAGTAGACAGATATACAAAACGTATAGATGGCTACAAGAAACGTTTGGAGGCTGTCATCACTGCCAAGGATTGTGCAACCAAATAGTGAAGGGAGCCATTAATCCTGTCCAGGTCATATTTTGTTTTTTTTTCTCAGAAATTACTACGTCTATGTTGCACAGACATCTTTTTTTGTTGTTGTATACTTTTGAACATACAATACTATTAAAATATAACAGTTGGAATATATCCAATTACAGTATTTCTCAGGATATTGTACTCAACATACATAAAATGCAAAGGTGCCAATAATGTTGACCGTAGCTGTATAAGCAATTTTCAATTATAAAATATGGGGGGAATATTCAATGGCAGTAGCTAGCATTTGTACAGCAGCTAGTCACTGCCACTGAACTTTGCAACCTGATATTCAATGCCAGGGCCATATCTGGCCACCAGCACTGAATATTTGGGTTAACCAGATAGCGCCATAGTGAACCAGGCAGCGGTGATATTCAGCCACTACCCAATTAGCTATGGTGGTGAAAGTTAGGCAAGCCTTTCAGTGGCCTAACTTTCACTGCCGTGAGATAACCGGCTAGTGGCTGATTTTCACCGCTGTTTCTGCTCTGCCCCCAGAATACTCCTGACATTAGCTGGCTAGCATCGGGTATTCGATGAATGCACCTGGGATTATTCAGTGGCACTAATCCCGTTAGTGCCACCGAATATTTCGCTTAGCACCATTTGAAATGCCATTGAAAATCTCCCCCTATATTTTTAAATAAATTTAGAAAATCAATTCTGAATTAACTACGTGCTGAATTTCCAACCTGAAGAGTGTGTTTTCATTAGAAAGAGAAGTAATTCAGAGCTTTACTTACAGACATGTGGAATGATGATTCTCAGTGTTATGCAACCTAAGCCATGCATTTCTTCAAATAGAGGCCGATTCTGTATTAGCCGTCCAGCCCCTGTACAGCCGATCAGAATCGGGGCATGCAGAGGTACACCTGATTCTGATCCTGCGGCATGTCTAGCCCCCGCGGGATCAGAATCGGGTCTACCGGCCTGGATGTGCAAGCCATGCCCCAATTATGATCAGCTGCATGTCCTGCCAATCCCCGTCTAGCACAGCCAGGCTCCTGAATGGAGACACAGTGCCAGGGCATCCCATCACCATGGCGGAGCCGCAATCCCCAGCCCCCAGCAAAAACGTCCTTTCGCCGCAGCCCAACCCCCAATCTGGCCTCCCATGGCTAGGTCGGGCTGCAGGGATCCTCTTGCGCCCCCTCACCTCTTGTTTCCACCTGGCGCCACGATCCCCTAGCATCCATAGGGACTTATTGCACCTCCGAGGTGGAATAAGACCCCCATCTCCGTGGCCGACCCCGGATGTACAGGGCCGACCTCAGAATCGGTCCTGTATATCTGCGGTCACTCTCTGCCCACTGTCCACCTTCACTCCGCCTCTGTCCCACCTCCTACCTCCCATGAACAGAGCTCCCCATACAAATCGCCTGTTTGAATGGGAAGCTCTTTTCCCGGCAGGCTGACCAGCCATATAGTGGGTCTGAACATCCAGACCTGCTTAACAGAGTTCAGAATGACCCCTTACTGTACAGTGACTATCTCTTATGAAATTGTTTTTGGCATACTTACCACAAACGTATCTTCTACCCTGGCAATTCCTTTTCCAAATATGGTCCCTAGCTGATCTCCAACTCCAGCCAACAGGAAACCAAAAAGGGGGATTCCCAACAAGGCATAGATGATGCAGAATATCTTTCCACCTTCTGTGCGTGGCGAGATGTTTCCAAAACCTACATTGCAAACAACTCTAGTTGTTAATAAACTGGTTATACGAATCAGATTCGTTCAATGTATTGGAGAATTCATATTGTAAGATGAAATATCTGTACATATACTATAATATACTATTTCTGATATCAATTAGGAACATATTAAGAAGAGTAATTATTAGGTAGCAGTAAAATTCACAATTCCACCATAGTCAAATTTATTGTGCCAATCATTAACCTGCAGTATGTGAGTACTGAAAGTTAATGACTAGCCTGGCAAATATTAATCTACATTGCTGCTGGGAACATAGCTCATTCCTGACTATGGCAAAGCAGAGATAGCAGGCCCCTGCAGGTCGCAAATCGCCTCCAACTCTGAAAGCCCTTCTTCAAGTCCTCCACCCTTCTAATCCTCTATCACCTATAGGGGGTCTCTGTGGTGTCTAGATGGGGATACAGGAACGATCCCTGGTCACTCTTGCCCCATCAACAACTGGGAACAAAATGGTACTGCAATCCCCAGAAGTGTTGAAAATAAAACAGAGACACTTTGCATGGTTGTGACTGCTTTAAAAAAGGCCCTGTGGTTTAAATTGGAGGCCCCAGCACTGCCCAGGGGGTTACTATGCCCTAGTGAATCAGCAGACGCTGCAAACCCTCTTGCCAGCCCTGACATGAGGCCTAAATTACTAAAAGAAACATCCCAAGGCCCTGCCTCTTACATCAATAAATCTGAGATCCAGTCCCGTCCCTATCACTTCCACACTTTTTCTGAGACCCAAACTCATCCATGGAGTTCAGGGAACATGGGGGACAGAAAGAAGTCTTACTTGTTCTTGCCACTATGGCTTTTAAAATGGCTCCTGCAGAGGTCTTGTGGTGGTCTTAAGGTGGAGGCAAACCAGAACAACTTTTAATGATATAATCACTTGGTATATCCACTGGTGCAGTGCTCAGTATGACACTTATCAAACAGTAAGCAAGACTTAAAAACTCAGAAAAAAATTAGAAACTATGAACGATATTAATCAACAACCATAACTGGGAGAAAGCATTTGGGTCTCTTACCACAAATGACTCTGTCAGGCACCAAACCTGACAGTGCATTCAAGAGGTAGCAGGGCTCTCAAATTTCTAGTAATAGTTTTCCAGAGTGGGTCCTGGGATGATCTAGCAGAATTCAAGGAAAGCAAATTATTTGTAACATAGTAACATAGAATATGATGGCACAAAAAGACCAGCATCGTCCATCTGGTCTGCCCAGCAAGGTGGCAAGAGTAGGTGCACCCGCAGCACCGTGCAGGTTACCGCTTCCCATGCCTTTGTTTAGGGTGGACCCATCACTCCATGCAGGTCACTTCTAATTGTTAAGATATCAGAGACAGTTAAGTTTATTTGGATTTTTTCCCTGTTTCTATAAAGGGATCCACTGTGTCTGTCCCATGCCATTTTGAATTCTGTCACTGTATTTGCCACCACCACTTCCATTGAAAGGGCATTCCAAGCATCTACCACCCTTTCAATAAAAAAATTATTTCCTGATGCCTTTCAGTTTACCCCCTTGCAGCTTCATGTTATGCCCTCTAGTATTACAACTTCCCTATTCTCTGAAAAAGGTTTGTTTGTTCATTAGTACTCCTTATTTAAAGGTCTGTATCATATCTTCCTTGTCCCTCCACTCCTCAAGAGTATACATATTTAAGTCTTGGAGTCTCTTTTCATATGTCTTCTGGCGCAGCCTCCAAATCATTTTGGTTGCCTTCTACTGAACCATTTCCAGTCTTTTTATATCCTTTGCGAGATATGGTCTCCAAAACTAAACACAATATTCCAAGTAAGGCCTCACAGCAACTTGTACAGTGGCATTAGTACATCTTCCTTTCTGCTGGTAATTCCTCTCTGTATGCAACCCAGCATCATTCTGGCTTTGGCCACTGCCTTGTCACACTGTTTCGCCATTTTGAGATCCTCAGAAACAATCACTCAAAGGTCCTTCTCCTGGTCCGTGCACACCAACCTATTGCCCACTATCTCATACAATTCCCTTGGATTTTTGCATCCCAAGTGCATGACACTGCACTTCTTCACTTTAAATCTTAACTGCCAAGCATTAGACCATTCTCCCAGCTTTTGGAGATCTTTCCTCATGTTTTCCACTCCCTCAGGGGAGTCCACTTTGTTGCAAATTTTCATGTCAACTGCAAAAAGACAGACTTTTCCATTCAGTCCTTCAGCAATATCACTCACAAATACATTGAACAGTACCAGACCCAGGACCGATCCTTGGGGCACGCCACTAATCACCTTCCTTTCATCCGAGTGAGTTTAATTTACCATCACCTTCTGTCGTCTGTCAGTCAACCAATTTCTGATCTAGTTCACTAGTGTGGGACCCATCCCCAGGCTGGTCAGTTTATTGATAAGCTTCCTATGAGGAACAGTATGAAAGGCTTTGCTGAAATCTAAGTAGATCACATCTATCGCATGCCCTTGATCTAGTTCTCTGTCACTCAGTCAAAGAACTCAATCAGATTTGTTTGGCATGATCATCCTTTGGTAAAACCATGTTGCCTCGGATCATGTAACCTATTAGTTTCGAGAAAGTCCACTATTCTCTCTTTCAGGAACGCCTCCATTACTTTTCCCGCCACCAGGGTAAGGCTTACTGGCCTGTAGTTTGCCACTTCTTCCCTATTACCACTTTTGTGACGAGGTACCACATTGGCCCTTTTCCAGTCATGCGGGACTTATCCTGTCTCCAAGGATCTATTAAAGACATCCTTTGAGCTCTTTCAGTATCTTGGGATGTATCCCATCCGGTCCCATGGCTTTGTCCACTTTCAGTTTTGCAAGCTGTTCAAACACATCATCTTCTGTGAATGGTGTAGTATCTGCTCCATCTCCATTTGTATATTTATCAATCACAAGAGGTCCTTCTCCAGGATTTTCTTTAGTAAAAACAGAACAAAAGTATTTGTTTAGCATTTTCGTTTTTTCACCGTCACTTTCCACAAATCCGTTCTCAGCACTTTTGAGTCTTGCAATTTCACCTCTGATCGTCCTCTTCTCCCAAATATACCTAAAAAACGTTTTATCACCACGCTTTAGATATTTAGTCATCTTTTCTTCTGCCTTTGATTTTGCTATCCTTATTTCTCTTTTTGTCTCTTTTAGCTTTATCCTGTATTCTTTTTAGTGTTCCTGTTTGCAAACTTCTGAATTTTGTGAAAGATGTGTTTTTTGCCTTTATTTGAGCAGCCACTCCTTTAGAAAACCAAATAGGTTTCCTTTTCCTCTTGTTATTTATTTACTTTCCTTACATATGTATCTGTTGCCCCTTTTATTGCCTCCTTTAGTTTAGCACACTGCAATTCTACTTCCCTTTCCTCCTCCCACCCTACCAACTCCTCCTTCAGGCACTTGGCCATCTTCCTGAAGCCAGTGTTTTTGAAGTCTAGGACTTTGAGCTTGCTGTGAGTGGACTCTGTCTTGGCTTTTATCTCCACCCACACGGTGTGTTGATTGCTGCTGCTCACATGGGCACCTACCTGGACATTTGACACCCTTTCTCTGCTGGCAAGTACTAAATCCAACATCGAACTTTCCCTGGTAGTTTCCATCAGCATTTCTCTAAACAAAGCATCTTGGAAGGCATCCACATTTTTTTTTACTTCTTCCCAGATTTGCAGAATGAATACTCCAGTCCACATCGGGTAGATTAAAATCACCCAATATGAGCACTTCCCCCTTCATGGCTACCTTTGCAATATCAATAATCAAGTCTCTATCCATTTCTTCAGTTTGAGTTGGAGACCAGTAGACTATACCAGCATTGATGATAGTGTCACCGCCTCTTTTATTTATTATTTTTTTATTTATTACAATCTTTTATATACCGAGCTATTTGGTATCAGCGCGGTTTACATGAAACAAAATCACCAGAACAACAAACTATCCAACACAATCCATAGTGCTTCTTCTTTTCCCCATGTCCCCTGCATTTCAGCAGCTTTAATATTGCTTTTGACATATAGGTCTACTCCTCCTCCTTTTCTGCCTTCTCTATCTCTCCTAAATAAATTATAGCCAGCTATGGCTATATCCCATTCATGTGACTCGTTAAACCATGTTTCTGTAATGGTCATAATGTCCAAGTTCATTTCCACCATTAGGGCTTCCAGGTTAGGAACTCTGTGTTGGCTAGGCTTCTAGCATTTGTGCTCATTGCTTTCCAGCATTCGTTGACTGGCTTGCCTTTATTTTGCATGGATTTTGTTCTACACACCTCTTCCCACTTGCCATTGATGTGTGGTTTAAAAGTGTAGCTGTTTCCAATATTATTATGCTTTTGCTGGGAGTGACGTCCTGAACTTGTCCTTTTCCATCCGTCACACCCTTTCCCTAGTTTAAATGCCTGTCCACATACTGCCTAAAGTTTTCACTTAGGATCCTTTTCCCTGCGACAGAGCACAGAGTCCATAAGCACAGTATAGTTTCTTGTTGATCCATCTATTTCCCCAGTCACCTATATATCTAAATCCTTCTTGTTTGCACCAGGTTTGGAGCATGCATTAAAGTTGTTTATGTGATGCAGCCTTTCTGCCCCCTTACCAAGAACAGGTAGAACTTCTGAGAATGCTAAAGTGTTAACAATGGGCTTGAGTTTCTCTCACAGAGTCTGGAAGCAATGGTCCCTCTAATTTTCTGTAGGCTGTGTGCGCATAAAATATCAACTGTGCAGCTATTGAAGGAAGGTTAAATTTTTGTGCGCCACATAATGACACTCGGAGTTATATACTTTAAAATTTGACTACACGTCAGAATACAGTATGTACACCACATTGATTTTAATCAAATTAAATGAAAATAGACAATTACTAAATGAAGCGAAAAATTTCTAGTAATTACAATCACAACTTTTAAATTTCAAGACGTCTGTGCTGTTTTCTATCAGAATCAGCACCTTAATTTTTGTGCGCTCTGTTGTAAAGTATGTGCGCTCGCTCGGCAAGGTGTGTGCGCGCGCACATGCACACAGCTTAGAGGGAACAGTGTCTGGAAGTCCCTTTGAACTGCAGAGGCACTGTTTCTAGCCAGGTCATTTGTACCCAAGTGGATAACAACATCAATTTTGGAGTGCTCACTTTCTGCACTAACTATACCAACACTTTGGTTTGTATTCCTGCTGACTGAAGAGCCTGGGAGTCATTTGATCATCTTTTCTCCTTTGAACTGTGTTCCAAAGTTGGTGCCTCTGATGATGGAATCTCCAAGTAGAAGTAGTTTTCTGTTTTGTGATTTTTTTCTTCATATTTGGTGCAATATCAGCAGATTGGGCATTGACTTTCTCATTTAAGGGCACTTCAGTTTCCACGGATTGGGCACCCTCATTATCCAAGGCAGAGAAGACATTATTCAGGGATATCTCTTGATGTAGAGGGTGTCTCCAAGTTACAGGTCGCAAACTACCACAGCCCACTGTGATCCATTTGCTCATGGGTTGTTTGATTCTTTTGTGGAAGCAGTGGTGTATTTTATTCAGTTTGTACCCTAAAAGAGGTGCATTTAATTCCAGCTAATTCTTCCCTTAGTAGAGTCATTCTTTTTGCAGAGCAGATAACTTGAGGCATACAGGGCAGGCTCTTAGGCTCCAAATGATTCTCCCTTTAGGACAAGGTCTGCAGCTCGGACACCTGCCTAGCGGACATGATAGCCACCAAGAAAACCACCTCGAGATTAAATCCTTGAAAGAGCCCTTAAGAATGGGCTCAAAAGGGGGCCCATTTCAGTGCCTTCAACACCAGAGAGAGACTCATAAGAACATAAGAACATAAGATATGCCATACTGGGTCAGACCAAGGTCCATCAAGCCCAGTATTCTGTTTCCAACAGTGGCCAATCTAGGTCATATGTACCTAACAGTTTCCCCAAGAGACACAAGTTCCACAATGCTTGTACTGGGTCAAGCATTGATATCTTCGGTCACTTCTTAATAATGGTTTATGGACCTTTCCTCCAGGAACTTGTCCAAACCTTTTTTAAACCCAGCTACACTAACAGCCTTTACTACATCGTCCGGTAACAAATTCCAGAGTTTGATTACACGTTGAGTGAAAAAATATTTTCTTTTATTAGTCTTAAATAGTTTACCCTGGAGCTTCATTGCATGTCCCCTAGTCTTTCTATATTCTGATAACGTAAACAATCGATCTACGTTTACCCGTTCCACTCCATTCATTAATTTATAGACTTCTATCATATCTCCCCTCAGCCGTCTCTTTTCCAGGTTAAAGAGCCCTAACCTTTTTAGCCTTTCCTCATAGGAGTATCCTTCCATCCCCTTTACCATTTTGGTGGCTCTTCTCTGAACCTTTTCTAAAATCGCTATATCCTTTTTAAGATACGGCGACCAGAATTGCACACAATATTCAAGGTGCGGTCTCACCATGGAATGATATAGAGGCATTATAATATCTTTTGTTTTATTTTCCATTCCTTTCCTTATCATACCTAGCATTCTATTTGCTCTCTTGGCTGCCGCTGCACACTGGGCCGAAGGTTTTAACATGGTATCCACAATGACGCCTAAATCTTTTTCCTGGGAGGTGGTTCCTAATGTGGAACCTTGCATCGTGTAACCATAGTTTGGGTTGTTCTTCCCTAGGTGCATAACCTTGCACTTGTCCACATTAAATTTCATCTGCCATTTTGATGCCCAGTCTTCCAATTTATCAAGATCCTCTTGCAATTTTTCACAATCCTCTTCTGTTTTAACAACTTTAAATAGTTTTGCGTCATCTGCAAATTTGATAACCTCACTCGTTGTTCCACTTTCCAGGTCATTTATGAATATGTCAAAAAGCAGCGGACCCAGCACAGATCCCTGGGGTACACCACTATTCACCTTTCTCCATTGGGAAAATTGGCCATTTAGCCCTACCCTCTGCTTTCTATCTTTTAACCAGTTCCTGATCCACAATAGTACACTGCCTCCTATCCCATAACTCTTTAGTTTTGCCAAAAGTCTCTGATGAGGGACCTTGTCAAAGGCTTTCTGAAAGTCCAGATACACAATATCAACCGACTCACCTTTGTCCACCTGTTTATTCACTCCTTCAAAAAAACATAACAGATTAGTAAGACAAGATCTTCCTTGTCTAAAGCCATGTTGGCTGTCTCCCATTAGGTCGTGACTATCTACATGCTGAGTAATTTTATTCTTTATGATGGTTTCTACCATTTTTCCCGGTACTGACGTCAGGCTCACCGGTCTGTAGTTTCCCGGATCACCCCTGGAACCCTTTTTAAAAATTGGTGTTACATTGGCGATCCTCCAATCTTCAGGTATTAGAGATGATTTTAATGATAGTTCACAGATTACTAATAGCAGGTCTGCAATCTCATATTTTAGTTCTTTCAACACCCTTGGATGTATACCATCCGGCCCAGGTGATTTGCTACTCTTCAGTTTATCTAATAGTTGTAAGACATCTTCCCGATGTATCGATATTTCCTTCAATTCTTCCGCACCTTTAAATACCACTTCAGTCATGGGTAACATCCCTACATCTTCCTCAGTAAAGACTGAAGCAAAGAATTCATTCAGTCTCTCCGCTATCGCCTTGTCACCTCTTAGTGCTCCTTTAACCCCTTTATCATCTAATGGACCAACTGACTCTCTCACAGGTTTTTTGCTACGAATGTACTTGAAAAGGTCTTTATTTCATGTTTTTGCTTCCGCAGCAAGCTTCTTCTCAAATTCTCTCTTTGCCTGCCTTATCAATGCCTTGCATTTGACTTGCCAATGCTTGTGCTGTTTCCAGGTTTCGTCATTTGGCTCTTTTTTCCATTTCCTGAAAGATGCTTTTTTGGCAACAACAGCCTCTCTGACCTCACCTTTAAACCATGCTGGCAGTTTTTTGGACTTCCTTCCACTTTTCTTAAAGCGTGGAATACAGCTGGTCTGGGCTTCCAAGATAGTATTTTTCAACAACATCCAAGCTTGATGTACGTCTTTAACCTTTGCAACTGCTCCTTTTAGTTTTTTCTTAACTGTTTTCCTCATTTTATCATAGTCTCCCTTTCGAAAGTTAAAGGGTAGTACTGTGGATTTCCTTACTATCCCTCCTCCACTAATTAAATCAAAGGCGATCATGCTATGATCACTATTGCCAAGTGGCCCCAACACCCTTATCTCTTGCACTAGATCTGGTGTTCCACTAAGGACTAGGTCTAATATGGCTTCCCCTCTGGTCGGTTCATGAACCAGCTGCTCCAAGAAGCAGTCATTTATTTCATCTAGGAACTTTATCTCCCTAGCATGTCCTGCAGTAACACTGACCCAGTCGATGCCGGGGTAATTGAAATCACCCATTATTATTACTGCACTGTAACTTTTGCTAGCTTCCTTGATTTCTTTGAGCATTTCATCATCCATTTGTTCATTCTGGCCAGGCGGACGATAGTACACCCCCACTGCCATCGCCTTCCCCTTTTTACATGGAATTTCAATCCATAGAGATTCTATAGCAAATTTTGTTTCTTGCAAAACTTTAATCCTTTCTGACTCAATGCCCTCTCTAACATAGAGCGCAACCCCTCCACCAATTTGATCAGCTCTATCATTACGATATAGTTTGTACCCAGGTATCACAGTGTCCCACTGGTTGTCCTCCTTCCACCATGTCTCTGATATTCCAATCATATCTAACCTCTCGTTTAGTGCTATATATTCTAACTCTCCCATCTTGTTTTTTAGACTTCTAGCATTTGCATACAAGCATTTTAGAGACTGTATTTTATTCATATTAATTTGGCTATTGGTAGACATGAGTAATTTGGGATCTTTAAGCTCTGTCTGCTCCATACTCGAGGGCATTTGGGCTACTTTACTCTTTTTTGGAACCTCTCTGCTTTTTGTAGTATCCTTCAAGGATACATTCTTCCGAACCATGCGCTCTTGGGTGACTGTCGGCTTTCCCCTATTATCTAGTTTAAAAGCTGCTCTATCTCGTTTTTAAAGGTTAATGCCAGCAGCCTGGTTCCATCCCGGTTAAGGTGAAGCCCATCCCTTCGGAAGAGCCCCTCCTTTCCCCAGAATGTTCCCCAGTTCCTAACAAATCCAAACCCCTCATCTCTGCACCATTGTCTCATCCACGAATTGAGACTCCGGAGCTCTGCCTGCCTTTTGGGTCCTGCGCGTGGAACGGGAAGCATTTCGGAGAATGCTACCCTGGAAGTTCTGGATTTCAACTTCCTACCTAAAAGCCTAAATTTAGCTTCCAGAACCTCCCTACCACATTTTCCTATGTCATTGGTACCGACATGTATCAAGACAGCAGACTCCTCCCCAGCACTATCTAAGACCTCCACTGGGGAATAACTGGACACACCAGTGGATGGATCTGCTGAACATCAGGGTATGTCACCAAAACCATCCCTTTAACGCGCTTCTGGTAGCATGCTAGGACCGCTACCTGAATACAGAGAGTTCAGGGCTAACCCCTGATCCAAAGTGGACTGCAAGGAGGCTAGAAAGGTGACTTATCTGCCTTCCTAGCCTCCAGGTTCTGAGAGAAACACCATCTCTCAAAGACCCTCCAGACTGTCACCTAGGCTGAGGAAATATCCCTCCAGACCTTCAGAAGGATGTCCATTACCATTCCAGAGTTCCCTTCTTAGACAACCTACTCTTTTCAAAGGCCAGCCCATAAGCAAGAAGGGAACAGGATCCTCCATCATCAGGGGCCCCGCATACCATGGCCTGAGGAACCAGTCTGCAGCCATTAGATCCACCAAGCCCAGGTGAGCCTGCCTTCAGCACAAAAGATGGTTCACCAATTGCCATGGAGAGAAGACATATGGAAGCACCTCCTAGGGCCACTGTTGAAGCAGTGCATCCAAGTCCACTGCAAAAGATTCTTCCTCCAACTGAAAAAATACTTCACTTTGGCATTCACTTGGGTGGCTATCAAGTTGAATACTGGAAGGCCCCACCTCTGCACTATGAGCATGAATGTGTTAGGGCTTAGCTCTCACTCACTGGGATCCAGTATTCTGACTCAAGAGGTTGGACTGCATGTTGTTGACACCTACTATGTGCTCCTCCACTCAACGGCACAGCTCTGCCACTTCAAGAGCCACCTTGTTTGTTTGTGGCATTGTTTGAAGTTTCACTATGACCTCTGTGAAAAGCGGTATATAAACCCAGCCAAATAATAAATAAATTGTCAGAGACTAATGAAACCACTCTGCCCATCAGGAGAGGCTAGAATCTCTCTAGAACCAGATGGATTGCTCTGGCCTCCAACCAGCTGATTGGTCAGGAAGCCTCCTGAGGGTACTAGAGTCCCTAGACAAACTCACCTAGACAGTGAGCATACCAGCCATTCAGGCTGGCATACATGATGCCTATCATTCAATCTGGTGCTTCCAGAGGCAATGGGGGTTATTCTGTGCATGAATAGTGGGGATGGACGGCCCAACAGGTTGTCCATCCCTGCTATTCGTGCCTTCACCCGGCCGCGACTAACTTCCCCGCCGGTTGTGAGAGGAAGTTAGATGGGGGCAGGGAAGGGGTGGCTCAGGGGAGGAGTCTGGGCAGTCGCTTATCCTGGACATACAGGGCCGATTCCAATGTTGGCCCTGTACATCCAGGGCCAGCAACTTATACAGGGAAGTTATTCCACCTCTGAGGTGGAATAACTTCCCCATATGTCATTTTGCCTGGCCTGGGGCTTGCAGTGGGCAGGGGGGCCTGAAGTCAGTCCCCACAGTCCAACCCTGGCCTTTGGAGGCTGGATCGGGGGTCGGGCTGCAGGGAATGAGGTCATACCATGGCGCCATAGCTCCATTGAGGAGCCTTGACTGAGGTAGCTGGGGACAGTCCTGCACGTTCCGGACTGTTCGCAATTCTGATCCCGCGGGGCTAGACGTGCCCCATGGGATCAGAATCATGATCCCCTCTGTACGTCTAGTTCAGATGAAATTGTCCAATACGAGATGAAATTGGGCCCAATATGTCCATCAGATGGTAAGATTGAATCATCATGATAACTGCTCCTTGATTTTCTGGGGGAGAATAAGGAGACCAGAGAGACAGTAGATGTCTTTCTGAAGGGACCAATTCTAGGACTGACATCATGGACCCTAGGAGTTGAAGTCCATTCCAGGGGAGCTGACTGATTATAAAATGCCTTAAGTTGGCTCTGCATCTTGAGTGACTTCTCCGGCATGACGACAAACTCAATCCAGGAGAGTTCTGAAGTAAGCATCAAAGTATACCAAGTGCTGGGATAGAATCAGGCTACTCTAGGGATAGTTGATCATTTCGAGTCAGTGGATCACGAGGTCTGTGTCATTCCTGAACTTCTCCTAGGGATCTAACTGAATCAGTCAGTTGTCAAGGTATAGATGAATCCAGATTCCCTGCTTGTTCAGGAACGCCACCAGCATTTATGACCTTCGAGAAGGTGCAAGAAACTGTGGCCTGGCCCAACTGTAGAGCCCAGAAATCACTGGTGTTGCTTCCAGAAGGGAATATGAAAATATGCCACGGTGAAAACCAAGGAAGTTAGAAACTCCCCTTGCTGGACTGATGGTCTCCATATGGAAATAAGGGACTCGGATCTTGCTATTGACCACTGTCAAGTCTAGAATAGGCCAGAAGGAACCTCCCTTCTTGGATACCACAAAATAGATGGAATAACGTCCCTGTCCCTGCAACTGCAGCAGGCACTGTAGAGTTTACTCGAGCACCGCCTATTTAAGCAAGGAGCTGCAGAGAGACTCCACCAAGATGTCCCATAATGTCTCTGCAAATTCCAATGCATAACTATGAATGAGGACCTTGAGAACCCATTGGTCTGAAATTATATGGGTCCACTCCATGAGAAACAACCAGAGCTGCCCACCCTCCTCCCAACTGGCTGTACTTCAGAAGCGATCCACCTGATGTCAATGCAGGAGTATACTGACTCCAGAGGGAGTTGCAGCTGAGACCAGAAAATACTGAGAGTTCCGAAAGAGCAGACCATTCTATGGCTTAGACCCATAGGATGAACAGGCCCTGCCACAGTGCTGCCTGAGTGCCCAAGACAAAAGCTATAAAGGCATTCTTCAGGAGGGCTTCCGTCCTCCTATCATGAGATTCCTTGAGGGCAGTACCCACTTCCACCAGGAGGGACATGCACTCTGTCACTGACATTACAAAGGCACTCCCCACAACCCCCGCCCCCCCCAGACAAGGGAAACAAAAAATCGGATGCAGCTCACCCAGGTGCAGAAATAACAGCTGAGTGAGGACCCTTCAGGGCCCTTAAAGCCAAGCTCCAATGTCTCCCACTGGAAGACTGAGCTGAAGCATAGGCTAAGGAAAGGGGAGGGGGGAACCCTAAATGATGCCTCAGCCCCTCCAAAATAGGGCCCACTTGCAAGGCCTGCATGGGAGTGAGCTCCATCATGCACAAGGCCACTATGAGTCCTGAATGTACTCCCTCTACAGAAACCTCGCAGACAATCAAATGGCCACGGAATCCACCAGCAGGATAACTACAGGGGGAGCGTGGCAGAGGTGCGAAACACAGCACTGGGCCCTGGGGCCAATGCAGCAAAAATATGCCCAGAGGCATTCTCGTAGCTCCTTGGGCAAAGGACCACAGCTGTGGGTCAAAATCGCTGAAGGCTGCAGGCTGCATCAGACTACGATAGAGCACTGCAGCAGTAAAAGGAAAAAAATACACAAAAAGAAGTCACCAGCAAAAACATAAAAAAACATTGTGAAAAATCTTTAGTCTGCTTCCACCTGCTGGCTGGGAAGCATAGCCCACTTCTTTGGACTGGTCTAGCAGGATGATAAGGAAGTCAAAAGTACTGTTAAGGGTCAGTGGCAGCTATTTTGGTAGATGGAGCCACTGGTGCATGAATAAGGAGGAATCACTCCAGCTCTCACATTCTTTGGACCTCTGGGTGAGATAGGTCCTAGATGTAGGACGTGGGGCAGGACGTCAGGGGTCTCTCTTTGCCATTTTAGTCCTGCAACAGGGATGGGAGAGGATTTGAGGACTGCTGGTCCCACAGGGTGCCATGAGGCCTTCCATTTGGGTCATGAAGACCCTTTAAATTGCAGCTGCCACCAAGTGAAGAGCCTTTTTAAAATTTCTTGCAGATTGCCATAGCCAGGAATATGTGACATTTTCAGCTGTGGCAATATGCAAATTTTTCTTGACAAATTTGGCTATTAGATACTAATGACCCATGAATTCAGTTATATTACATTGCTAAAGTTTGCAAGAACGAATACTAACCCACGAGCATTTTCATTTTGGCATAGGCAACCTCTTATAAAATTACCCTCTAGGTGTGTCCCAGATTCAGAAAGGATGTATGTATTAGCTTTCCATGAGAAGCACATGAATGTCATTAATACATTTATAAAGCAGAGAACAGATGGAATAATCCATTTTAAACAAAAGAGACTCTGTTTGCTGGTATGACTCAGTATATACAGTACATAAATGCACTCAGGGGGGATCTTCCATCCCCCCGAGTGCATTTTAAAGCTTATCAATCTTTAATTCCACATTATCTATTTACACAAACATGCCCTGTACAATATCAGTACCATACCATTAAAATTGTACAATATCATTTTTCTGCCTGAAAAATAAATCATGAAATCAACTCAGATATGAAAATGAACATTTTAACACAGTGATTCTCAGCCTGTGGGTTGATAGCAAGAACCTGAAGACTAAATACTGAAAGGCAGATCATAAAATGGTCTATGCAGTTTTCAAGGCCATGTCACTCCTTAGTAAGTGGAACCGACATTTCAGCCATCACGCTGTGGCTTTTTTCAAGGTAAATGGTTATGCAGTGGATGACCTTATATAAAGTGGTTCTCAAACCGGATTAGTGGGATTGAGGCAGGAAATTTGAATTTTGTCGGGAAAGTTTGTTAAAGAAAGAACGGGAAATCTGAATTTGATTTTGGTAGAAAAAAATCATTGGAAAAAGGCAGGAAATTTGAATTTTGGTGGGAAAGTTTGTTGGAGAAAAGACAAGAAAAGTGTAAGTTAAAATTCTTGAGGTAGGGAATTTTAAATTTTAGCATCAAGAAAGGTGATAAATCTGTTGATCTCAGTGATATTCAAATAATTAAATGATATAATGATCAAAAAGCGGAAAGATGGAAACCTGAGCCACATTGTACACAGGAAACCCACCCATACGTTATCTACAGAGTCCCATCACTAAGAACTTGTGACCCAGACAGTCTCCAGACAATGGTTACAGCCCTCTCCCAAGTCCAAACCATTTGGATAAACCAATACACAATAATAACAATAACCAACAACCACTGGATGACAGAATCATGACAGAACAAAGATTTGTTGTGCTCCCCTATCTCCAAAGAGTAACAGACCACATAGGTAAATTGCTTAAAAATAATAACATCACAACAATAAATAGTGCACCACAGAAACGGCATTCTTACTCACCTGAGTAAAGGATCAAAACCCCCACCACTCCAAACCGCTAGTCTATGAACTTCCATGTGGCTGTGGCCAAGTGTATATTGGCGAAACAAGCCGCACCATAGAACAAAGACTACAAGAGCATAAAAGACATCATAAACTCAGTAACAGAAAAGTCTACTATATCCCTCCACATGATGAAAATTGGCCATACAATCAGCTTTAATGACACAAGAATCTTGGAAAAATAAGAATGCTGGTGGCCAAGGAGGACAAAAGAGGCTGTGGAGCTAGTACAGCACCCACAGGTCCTCAATAGGGACAAAGGACTGAACATAATCAAAGCATGGCAACCCTCTTTCACAGAAAGTTTAGTGCTACAAGGACTGGTACCAAAGACCAACAGTTTTTTTCCACCTGCCAGAATCAGAAATTGTCACAACAAATCTTCCTGCTAAAATTCAAAATTCTTTGCCTCCAAAATTCTAACTTAAATTTTTCCTATCTTTTTTCCAACAAATTTTCCTGCCAAAATCAAATTCAAATTTCCCAGCATTTCTTCAACAAACTTTCCTGCCAAAATTCAAATTTCCCACCTCAATCCCACCAATCCAATTTGAAATCCACTATAAATAAGAACAACCATCCACTGCAAAACCATTTCACCCTGAAGAAAGCCACAACATGATTGCAGAAATGTTAGTTCCTCTTACTAAGATGCTGCATGACCCGGAACACTGCACAGATCTGATATTAGCTGTGGAAGCCTAAGAGAACAGGTCATAAGATGTTCAAGAGGATACATTTAAGAGATGGTCAGGTTATTGTGTGAGGTTTTTCTAAACGTAACTTCATTTTCTAAATATCAGAGTGATTTTAGAACACTGTGGAGCAAATTTCCGTGTGTGCTACATAAACTGAAATCTGGTGCATAATTTAGGGAGAAATAAATTCAAATACTAGCGATATGCCACAACTTTGTAAGCATATACAACAATAAATACAAAAGAAAGGAGAAAAGCATTTATAATGAACTAAAAATCATCTCCAAGGAGTCCTTCAATTATTTCATATATCAATATTTTTGAGGTAACATCGGACCCTTTTACTAAAGTGTGCTAGGATTGAGCAACTAATGCGCATTTAGCGCTAAAACTAATACACGGTATTTTCAACCACTGTGCGCTAACTGCTGGGGGCATGGCCAGCATGTTCCCAGCAGCTACAATACAGAATAGTAGTCTAATATGCCACAACAGTATGCACTATTACTGTAGGTGCATTGAACGACACCAATTGAGATGGCATTAGGTGAACCCATACTAACTGCACGAGATGCAGGTAGCTCACAGTATGTACCTGTGCGCTAACTGCGCTGTGCCTACTATGCCTACTTATTTCTCACGGCTCACTTTACAGTCATTTATCTGATTTTTAATTATTTTTCTGCTGTAAAATTCATAAATATCCCATACCAAAGTCCATTAGAGTTCTTCACCGTTAAGCATAGTTACTCACCTGTAACAGGTGATCTCTGGGAACAGCAGGAATTTAGTCTTCACATATGGGTATCGTCGGAACCGACAGAGCCTGCGCGGGAACGCTCCCCAGCGTCCAATAGGAAAGCTTTTGGCAGCATCCCACAGTGCCTGCGTGCTACCTTCCCGCCTTTCCCAAATGTCCCTCTCCAGTTGAGTTTAAAGTTGAGACAAAGAGAGAGGGAAAGAGAGAAAGAGAGAGAGATAGAGAGATACAACTCCTAGGGGAGATGGGTGGGTTGTGAAGACTACATTCCAGCTTTTCCCGGAGATCACCCATTACAGGTGAGTAACTATGCTATCTCCAGGAACAAGCAGGAATGTAGTCTTCACATATGGGGACTCCCTAGCTGCAGATGCCAGGAAGAAGGCCCCAAAAGTTGTGTGCCCCCGTGAAAGGGCTCCACTTCCCCCCATGGATCTCTGGCATCCTACCAGGGATGGTGGGTAGGAGTTGGTTAAGTATGGAACAGGTGCTGAAGAACAGCCTGACCAAACAAGGCATCACGGCGGGAGTCCTTGTCCAAGCAGTAAAGGGCTGTGAAGGTATGAACTGAAGTCCAAGTAGCTGCTCAACAGATGTCATCGATAGACACAGAGTCAAGATGAGCCATAGAGGCAGCCATGGCCCTCACATTGTGAGCTGTGACATGGCCTTCAAGAGGAAGGTTCTTACTCTCATAGGCAAAAGATATACACTGTGCAATCCAGCTGGACAGTGTTATTTTGGAGACTGGAAGTCCTAAATGACTAGGATCAAAAGCAACAAAGAGTTGAGAGGACTTTCTATGTTGCTGTGTCCTTTGCAAGTAAAAGGCCAAAGCCTTTTTACAGTCCAAAGTATGAAGATTCCTTTCCGTATTTGAGGCGTGAGGCCTTGGGAAGAATATAGGAAGGTAAACCGCTTGGTTTAAATGAAAAGGTGACACCACCTCTGGCATAAAGTGTGGATGAGTCCTAAGGACTACCTTAGCATGATGAAACCTTGTATAAGGAGGATCACCCACCAACACTTGCAGTTCACTGATGTGACGTGCTGATGTGACTGCAATAAGAAAGATGACCTTCCAGGAAAGGAATTTCAAAGAGTTAGTGGCTAGTGGTTCAAAAGGCGGTTTCATGAGCTGCCCAAGAACCAGATTTAAGTCCCATGCCACCGGTGGTGGCTTAATGGGAGGCTTAGTTAAAAGAAGACCTCTCATAAATCTCGCTATGAGAGGATGAGAGGAAATAGGTTGTCCATTTAGAGGCTTGAAAGAATCTGCAAAATGCAATGTGTGCCTTCGAGTCAGTCCTGACTCCTAGCGACCCAGAAGCTCCTGGGTTTTCTTGGCAGTGTCACCGGAAGTAGATTGCCAGGCCTTTCTTCCGAGGCAATGGAGCAATAGCACTCAAATGAACTCTCACTGAATTGGTCTTAAGCCCTGCATTTGATAAATGAAGGAGATACTCCAGTAATGATTCCAGAGGTATCGCAAGAGGATTAAGACCCTTCTGTGAGCACCATATGGTAAACCTTTTCCACTTAAATGCATAAGAGCGTCTTGTGGAAGGCTTCATGGAAGCATAAAGGATATCCTTTACCTGCTGAGAAAGGTTAAGACCATGAAGTTCTAGGCTTTCAGCAACCAGGCCCTGAGATGCAGAGACTGGGTATTGGGATGCCACAGCATCCCGTCCTCCTGAGAAAGGAGATTTGGAGCAGATCCTAACTCCAGAGGCGGAGCTTGAGAGAGATGTAGGAGCAGAGGGTACCACATTTGCCATGGCCAATGTGGAGTTATGAGAATCATATGACCTCTGTCTCTCTGAAGTTTGAACAGGGTTTTGGGAATTAGGTGAATGGGTGGAAAGGCATACAGGAAGTCCTGGCCCCAATGGAGGAGGAAAGCATCCCTGGCCTGACAACCCTGAGCCTGAATTCTGGAACAGAACCGGGGAAGTTTGGCATTCAGTGGACTTGCAAAGACGTCTATGTCCGGGGTTCCCCAAATTTGAAAAATTTTGGCCACCTGGTATGCATGGAGAGACTATTCATGCGGAAGCAGAACTTGACTGAGTCTGTCTGCCCAAGAGTTTTGAATGTGAGGAAGATACACCGCAAGGAGATGATTCTGATGCTCTCTGGCGAGGGCCCATAGTCGCAAAGCTTCATTGCATAGCGACAGAGAGCCTCTTCCACCCTGCTTGTTCACATAGAACATGGCTACTTGATTGTCTGTTTGAACTAGGACTGACTTGTAGCTGAGCTGGGTGTGGAATACTCGAAGAGCAAGGAAGATTGCTCTGAGTTCCAGGAGATTAATGTGTAGATAGACCTCCTGTGGAGTCCAGGTACCCTGGGTAGAGAGGCCTTGCAGGTGGGCTCCCCAACCCACCTGTGAAGCATCTGTTGTTAGAATGGCTTGGGGTGGGGGTTGCTGAAAAGAAGACCCCACCAAAAGGTTTTGGGGTGACTGCCACCATTGGAGGGATAAAATAAGGCAATCTGAGTTTGCTATTTTGTCTGACAGGCAACCTGACGCCTGAGTCCACTGAGTGGATAAAGTCCACTGGGCTGCCCTCATATGGAGGCGAGCATAAGGAACCACATGCACAGTGGATGCCATGTGGCCTAGCAACTGTAACATTTCCCGAGCAGTGAGGTGAGGTTTTAGCACTGCTTGGGAAGCTAAGTGCACAATGCGAAGGCAGCGGGGCTGTGGAAGGTAGGCCCTTGTCTGTCTGGTATCCAGCAGAGCTCCTATAAACTCCAGGGACTGAGTGGGAGCAAGGTTGGATTTTGTGAAGTTTATGACAAGTCCCAAATAATGAAGGATGCACATTGTGCGAGAGAGAGCAACCCTGGCCTCTGGCTCTGAAGGGGCTCGAATGAGCCAGTCATATAAGTAAGGGAAGATGAATATTCCCAGGGTGCATAGAAATGCTGCCACCACAGCCATGCATTTTGTGAACACCCTTGGTTCAGATGCCAGGCCAAATGGAAGAACCCTGTATTGGTAGTGCTTCCCTTGAAACAGAAAGCGAAGGAACATTCGGTGACTTAGATGGATGAGAACATGAGTGTACGCATCCTTGAGATCCAGAGAACAAAGCCAATCCTGACTCTGAAGGTATGGCAGCAGAGTTCCTAGAGAAATCATTTTGAACTTCTCTTTGAACAGGAATTTTTGCAATTCTCAGAGGTCTAAAATGGGTCTGTGTCCTCCTGTTTTCTTTGGAATAAGGAAATCGGGGGAGTAAAACCCTGTACACCATTGGGGAATGGGTATCTCTTCTATTGCCCCTTGGGCAAGAAGCACAGTGACCTCTTGACCTAACTGGTCATTGAGAGATGTCTGAGAATTGAACTGTCTTACCAGTGTAGGAGGGGCATGCTGAGGAAATGAAGCTTGTACCCCTCTCTTACAATAGACAGACTCCAATTTTCTGCTGTTATCTGACCCCCATCTGGGGGCAAAATGACATAATCTTTCTGGGATGGAGGAGGGTTCTGGGCTGTTCAGGGCCAGGAAGGCAAAGTTCTCTAGATAGGAGTCAAAGCCCCTGTGGAAGCTGAGTCTGCTGAGCCGGTTGAGGCTTAGCTGCTTTTGTTTTTTTTGCCTATGTTGTTGCTTCTGTCCATTTTGGGCAGACTGACCTAAACGATGCCCCTGTTGGGTATAGGAGGGATGAAACTTCTTCTTCTTACTGAAGAATGGTTTCTTAGAGGATTTTCTCCTCGCAGGATCAGCTGTAGATTTAGACAATCTATTCAAAGTGATATTGTCAGCATCTATCTCATTAGCTTTTTCCTGCCAATTCTTGCCAAAGAGATTCTCTCCTGTGCAAGGAATATTCCCTAGTTTATCCTGTACCCAAATTGCCAAGTCAGATGCCTGGAGCCAGGCAATCCTACGTGCACCTATGGCAATGGCAGAGGTTCTGCTTATGCACTCAAAGCAGTCAAAAGCAGCACGATTCACAAACTTGGAAACATCCTGAGCATGTTTGACAAGGGCAAGGTAATCTTGCCTCTTATCATCAGGAAGGAGAGGGCTCATAAGCTCTAAATCTCCTGTGACCTCCTTAAGGAACATTCCCATATATAAGATATAGGAACTGATCCTAGCAGAAAGCATGGAAGCCTGGAAGGTTCGACGTCCAAAGGCATCAAGAGTCCTACACTCACGTCCTGGAGGATTAGATCCATGCCTTTTTGAACTCTTTATCCTTCTCATTTTTGACTCCACCACCATGGCATGGTGTGGTAATGGAGTCTTCTGAAACCCAGGACAAGGAGGAACTTGTTACATGGTGTCGAGCCTTCGAGAGTGAGGAGATGTGGTTAGAGGTGTTTCCCACATCCATAACATGAGATCATGCAAGATCTCATGAATAGGTAAGGTAGCTGCCTCCTTGGAAGCTTTAGGGTATTGTATGATTTCTAATTCCTTTGCCTTAGGCTCTTTTTCAGGGGTCAATGTGATGGAAAGACCTCGAGCCACATCTCGGATAAAATTCTGAAAGGACATATCCTCTGGTGGAGACATCCTACGCTGAGGAGAAGAAGAATCCTCAAGAAGAAGTACTCTGGTATCAGCAGAGCTTTCAGAGTCTTCAGACTCATCCGAGGATTCAAAGTATCTCCGATCCGGGTGATCGTGCAAGGCACGGTACCGGTACCGATCGAAGTCGGCATCGGAGCGGTCCGGTACCGACCTGTCGATACCAGATGGATACGCATCACTCGGTCCCGGTAGAATACCTGCCAATGTCAAAGAAGTCGGTGCTGGCACCGGAGTCGGTGCCGGTACCGGTTGAATTGTCTGGAGCGGTTTCAGGGGCATCGAGGCCTTGAGAAGAGCCACCAGACTGCGTTCAATAGCCAAGAATCTCTGGTCTATCGACGCTGCCGATGCTTGGGTATCGGTACCGGATGAAGCGGCCGGTACCGCAGAGCATGGCACCAGTAGTTCTGCCGAGGTTGAAGCCTCGAGAACGTCCTGGAGCCCTGTTAGTGCTTTGGAAGCCGCAGCCTCCCGCCGGGGCAATTTTGCCGGTGAAAGTCCCTCAAGGGCAACGCCAGAGACATCTCGATGCTTAGAGGGAGATCTACCCTTTGAGGACCGGCTAGATTTATGTTTAGTTACCTGAGATCCATGGGAGGAAGACGAAGCCCTGGAAGACGTCGATGCCACAGAGGCTGCATCGGAGGGAAAAAGGGTGCTAAGTTTAACAGCTCGGTTCTACGGCCCCTTTTCGACATCATCCCACAGGCAACACACTCTGAAATAGAGTGATCAGGACCTAAACATTTCAGGCACCACTCATGGATGTCGGTGACAGAGATGGTACCGCCACACTTAGAACACTTTTTAAAACCCGAAGCAGGTTTTTCCATTCTGAAGGAAAAGTTGGGCCTAGTGTCCAAAATGGCGCGTGACACCTGAAGAGAAAATTACTGGAAAGACTCCAGAAGAACGTTTTTTTGTTTTTTTTCTTTTTAAGAAAGAAGAAGAACCAGCGGTGCCGGTGTAGCGTCGAGGAAAGGCAGACGCGACCACAAAAAAGAAGAATAGAAGCGATTTTTTTCTGCGATGTCAGGATGTACGACCTGTCAGCTCCGTGGAAAATGAAGAACTGGAGAGGGACAGTTGGGAAAGGCAGGGAGGCAGCACACAGGCACTGTGGGATGCTCCCAAAAGCTTTCCTATTGGACGCTGGGGAGCGTTCCCACACAGGCTCCGTCAGTACCGACGATACCTATATGTGAAGACTACATTCCTGCTTGTTCCTGGAGATATAATATTTCATTAAACAAAATTATTTCCTTATCTTTGTTGTTGTTGTGCCGCCAAATTGCTGTCGATTCAAGACAACCCTCTGGATAGTTGTCCTAAGCTGCGTTCAGTCTTCAGTCAGGCAGCTCATTGTTCACAGAGTGGCACCCATAGCTGCTGTTATTGTATCAATTCATCTCATTACTGTCCTTCCTCTATTGCGTTGACCTTCTATCTTGCCAAGCATGATGTCTTTTTCTAATGAATTCTCTCTTAGCATGATGTGTCCAAAGTCAAAGTCTTGTTATCTGAGTTTCTAAAGAAAGCTTAGGTTTGATCTCCTCTAATACTGGCTGTTTTTTTCTTCGGGCAGTCCATGGTATACACAGTATTCATCACCAGCACCATAATTCAAAGGCACCAGTTTTCTTCCAATCTCTTTCTCTGTCCAACTTTCGCATCCATATGATGTTATTGAAAATACCATGACATGAACAAGTGAAATCTTTGTATGGAGAAAGACATCTCTGCTCTTGAGAATCTTGTCTAAGTCCTTCATAGCTATTCTGCCAAGAGCAATGCATCGTCAGATTTGACTGCTTGTTGTTTCTTTATTGATAGTTGATCAAGTAGGTTAAAGTTGTCTCCTATTTCAATTTCTTCTCCATTATGATGAACTTATTGATTTTGCCAGTTGTCAAGATCTTTGCATTCTTTACATTAAGGTGCAGGCCCATTTTAAGATTATGTTCCTTGATCTTGAGAAGCAAATGTTTCAGATCGTCTTCACTTTCAGCCAGTAATGTGGTATCATCAGCATAGCGAAGGTTGTTGATAAGTGCAAGAGAACGATCAGGTGTTCTGGTATACCAATGCCTCTTAATGTGGCCCAGAGTTTCTCATGGTTTACACAATCAAAAGCCTTGCTGTAGTCGATAAAACACATCTAGATATCCTTTTGGTAGTCTTTTGTCTTTTGAAGGATCCATATCACATCCTGGATGATGTCTCTTGTTCCTCGCCCCTTCCTGAATACTGCTTGCACTTCAGGCAGTTCTCGTTCCAGGTATGGTTATAGTCTCTGCTGAATGATCTTGAGTAGAATCTTGCTGGCATGTGGGATCAGAGCGATTATGCATTAATTTCCAGTCAGTTGGATCACCTTTCTTTAATATTGGTATAAACACAGATCTTTTCCAGTCAGTTAGCCATGATGTTGTATTCCAAATTTCCTGGCAGAGTCTTGTAAGTATGATAACAGCTGCATCAAATTGTTGTAATACTTCAATAGGAATGCCATCAATGCCCGGTGCTTTGTTCTTTAATAAGGCTTTCAATGCTGCTTCAACTTCTTCTTTCATCACCAATGGTTCCTGATTATAAGGTACAGGTTGAAACGGTTGCTGGAGCACTTGATTTTTATGGTGTAATGACTCTGTATATTCTTTCCACCTTTTCTTGACCTTATCAGCATCATTCAGTATAGATCCTTGAGCATCTTGTAACATTCCAAATTCGAGACTGGAATTTTTTCTTTAGCTCTTGCAGCTTTAGTAAAGACAATTTTGTTCTTCCTCTAATAGTTTCTAATTCTATTTCCTTGCATGTGTCATTGTAGTACTTCTTGTCTTGTCTTGCTGCACATTGGAAATCTCCGTTCTGTGATTGCCTCTCTTTCTCTTCTGGCTTTAGATTCTCTGCATTTCTGGGCAATTTTCAGAGTTTCTTCAGTCATCCATTTTGGCCATTTTTACTTTTTCACCTTTTGTAGAGACTTCTCACTTTCTTCCAACACAACTTTCTTAATGTCATATCATAACATATGGGAGGAGTAGCCTAGTGGTTGGGGCAAGGTACTTCAGGCCAGAAGATCAGGGGTTCAAATCCCACTAGAAGACAGCAACCTTGGGCCAGAAGGACTGGGGTTTCTAGTCCCACAGATGCTCCTTGTGGTCTTGGGCAAGCCACTCAACCCTCCACTGCCCATGTTCCCTGTAAGCATTAGTGTATGTGTCTCATATCCCTGCATGTTAAATGTATCCCCCAATTGTGTTGTGACCGCTTTGATTGAAGGATAAGGCAGTATACAAAACTGTCTAAATAAATAACTCTACTGGAGCACTCTCATTTGTATCTAAAGCAGCAAATCAATTTTACAGGCAGTCTTTAAATTCTGGTGGTACATTCTGAAGGTCATATTTTGCTACATTCATGAGTGGCTTGCTCTTTTTCAATTTTAGCTTGAGGTTGCATACTAGTTTTTGGTGATTGGAACCACAGTCAGCTCCAGGTTTTGTCTTTGTTGATGTTATACAGCTTTTCCATCGTTGACTTCCACAAATGTAGTCAATTTTATTTTTGTACAATCCATTGGGTGAGGTCCATGTGTACAGCTGCCGCTTGTATTGCTAGAAGAAGGTGTTTCCCAGTACCAGAAAAAAGGGTAAAACCATTATTAAGAACAAAATTTCTGAACATGGTTTAATGGGAGATAGCCAACATGGCTTAGCCAGGGAAGGTCTTGTCTTACTAATCTGTTATATATTTTGAAGGTGTAAATAAAAAGGTAGACAAAGGTAGGTTGGTCAATATAGTGCACCTGGATTTTCAGAAAGCCTTTGACAAGGTCCCTCATGAGAAAATCAGCGAAATTAAAAAGTCATGGGATAGGAGGCAGTGTACTATTGTGGATCAGGAATAGGTTAAAAGATAGAAAGCAGAGAGCTAAATGGCCAATTTTCCCTACCCACCCTGACCTTTACACACTTAATTCTTGCCTTTCTACTGTTGCTGACTGGCTGATCCGGAACTGCCTCCACCTCAATCTGACCAAGACCACTGCGATCTGGTTTCCTCATGGTAGTCCACCCCCCTCATTGGCCCCATCTTTCTCCGGTACTCCCATACCTTTGGTTTCTACCTTCCGCTACCTAGGCGTACTCTTTGACTCTGATATTACCTTTCAACCACATGTTTCTCACGTCACCAAGACCTCCTTCTTTTTCCTTTGCCAAATCCATGAGATTCGACCCTTTCTCTCTCCACCTGCTCTCGCTACTTTACTACTATCACTTGTTATGTCACGCGTCGATTTCTCTAACTCCATTCTCATCGGTGTCTCCAAAGCTCAACTGAACAGACTTCAGAGGATCCAAAACACTGCTCCCCTCGAGATCACGTAATACCGCTTCTTCTCCACCTCCATTGGCTGCCCGTTTCCTTCTGCACCCAGTTTAAACTGCTCACCCTTGTCCACAGGGCTTTTCATACTAACACCCCACAATATTTGGCAGATCTTATCCACTTTCACATGCACAGACATACCCCCCCCCCTTCATTTCACCTTAACCGCCTTACACTTCCCCTCCCCCCTCCCTTGCCCACCTCCAGTCCACCCACTCCTCAGCCTTCTTTTTCACAGGCCCTGCCCTCTGGAACTCCCTCCCCACTTCCCTTCGTTTAGAACCCCATCATACCAACTTTAAACGTGACTTAAAGACCCACCTCCTTTCCTTGGCCTTTAATCTTCCCTCCCCTCTCGTGTGAGTCTCTCCTTCTACATTTACTGTCCTACTTTCCTCTTTTCTCCCCTATTCTGTCAAGGATTGTAAATTCTTTTTCCATTTTCCTGGCCTTGTGCCTCTCCTTTTTTTTTATTTATTGTATTGTAAACTGCTCTGATTACCACAGAAGGGCGGTCTATCAAGCGAAATAAACATAAACAATAGTGGAGTATCTCAGGGATCTGTGCTGGGTCCACTGCTTTTTAACATGTTTATAAATGACCTGGAATTGGGAATAATGAGTGAGGTAAGCAAATTTGCAGATGACACAAAATTATTCAAAGTTGTTAAAACTCAAGAGGATTGTGAAAAATTGCAAGAGGATGTTAATAAAGTGAAAGACTGGACCTTCAAATGACAGATGAAATTTAATGTTGACAAGTGCAAAGTTATGCACCTAGGAAAGAACAACCCAAACTATGGTTACACGATACAAGGTTCCACATTAGGAACCACCACCCAGCAACAAGATTTAGGCATCATCGTGGATAACACGTTGAAACCCTCTGCCCAGAATGCAGTGGCAGCCAAGAAAGCAAATAGAATGCTGGGAATCATAAGGAAAGGAATGGAGAATAAAACCAAGGATATTCTAATGCCTCTGTATCGTTCAATGGTGCGATTGCACCTCAAATATTGTATGCAATTCTGGTTGCCGTATCTTAAAAAGGATTTAATAGAATTAGAAAAGGTACAGAAAAGAGCCACCAAAATGATAAAAGGGATGGAAGGATACCCCTATGAGGAGAGGCTAAAAAGATTAGGGCTCTTCAACCTGGAAAAGAGAAGGCTGAGGGAAGATATGATAGAGGTCTATAAATTAATGAATGGAGTGGAACGGGTAAATGTAGATTGATTGTTTATCCCATCAAACTGTAGAAAGACTAGGGGACATGCAATGAAGCTATAGTGTAACCCATATAAGACTAATCATAGAAAATATTTTTTCACTCAACACATAATCAAACTCTGGAATTCCTTACCGGAGGATGTAATAAAAGCTGTTAGTGTAGCTGGATTAAAAAAAGGTTTGGACAAGTTCCTGGAGGAAAGGTCCATAAACCATTATTAAAGGGGGCCCAAGAGATCCACTGCTTGTCCCAATACAAGCACTGTAGAACCTGTGTCTTCTGGGGAAACTGCTAGGTACTTGTGACCTAGACTGGCCATTGTTGGAAACAGGATACTGGACTTGATGGACCTTGGTCTGACCCAGAATGGCATAACTTATGTTCTTATTCTTGAGATGAATAGATTGTTGGTCTTGCAGAATTATATCAGTCTTTCTCCAACTTCATTTCTGTTACCAAGTCCATATTTTTCAACCACTTTGCCTTCTTCTTTGTTGCTAATGTTGGTGTTCCAGTCAGCCACGACTATCAGAATATCCTGTTTGCATGTTCTGTCAATTTCAGCTTGTACTTGTTCATAGAACTCATCAACTTCATCCTCTTCTGCAGCTGTTGTTGGGGCATATACTTGAATTATAGTTGTGTTGATGGGCATTCCTCATAAACAAATAGAAATAAAGCGTTCACTGATTGCATTATATTTCATTACAGTTCTTGCAAGTTACTTCTTAATTATAAATGCATCACCATTTCTTCTTTGTCTTTCATTTCCAGCATAGTAGACCATGTGATCATCAGATGCAAAGTGCCCGATGCCAGCCCATTTCAGTTCTCTGACACCCAACAACATTTTTATATATATTTGTACACATTTCATTTCATTCTGGACCTCCTCCCATGGTTCATGCTTCATACATTCCATGTCCCAATATGAAAGACATCTTTGCAACTTCTGACTCTCATTTCATGAACAGCTATATCAGCAGTCAGATGTCCCGAGGGCTTTGATCCAACCACATCATAAATGCTGGCTTTACTCTGAAATGTCTTCAGCAAATCCCCAGTAGCTAGTTGAGTGCCTTCCAACCTGAGGGTCTCATTTTCCAGCACTATAGTGCAATTTCTTTGGTTGCAGCTATCCATTGGGTTTTCGTGGCAAGATACGGAAGCAGATTGCCAGGTCTTTCTTCTGCGCAGGTAATTCTAGTGTTGTTGCCGTTGTCACAGAAATGTGATCCTCCGCCATCAACACCAGAGGGTGGTTTGTCTTAGTCTGGCACCTCAGCTGAGACCTGTTTATCTTGGGAGACCCTGCCATTAGTTAAGCTACCGATAGCTTAGCCCTCAGCATCACTGATGCACACAAACCCTCATAGCATGACAAGCTGAAAACCAAGTGAGAGTTAGCTTTAACCAGATGTAAAATTAATCTTTATCATATATAGATAGATATTTTGCACAGAAAGTTAATATGAAGAATATTAAGAACATAAGAACATAAGAAATGCCATACTGGGTCAGTCCAATGTCCATCAAGACCAGTATCCTATTTCCAACAGTGGCCAATCCAGGTCACAAGTACCTTGCAGATTCCCAAAAAGCTCACAAGTTCCACAATGCTTGTTCCAGGGCAATATTTATTTTATTTTTATTTATTTATTTATTTTTATTTCTTATATACCGCGCTATTATAATCAGTGCGGTTTACATTTGAACAGAACATACAAGAATGTAACAAGTTACATCGAGTTTTTACAATGAACAGGGAAAGTAACATGGAGAAAGAACTGGGGGCAACTATGTACAGATTATAGATTTTATTTATTTTATCTTATATACTGTGCTATTCTGCATCAGTGCAGTTTACATTGAACAAACTGAAATTACATTGAACAGGGCATTATAACTTGGAGCTAACTATTTTACAGGGAACATGAGCTATGGAGGGTTAAGTGGCTTGCCCAAGACCACAAGGAGCAACTGTGGGACTAGAAACCCCAGTCCTTCTGGCCCAAGGTTGCTGTTCTCTAGTGGGATTTGAACCCCTGACCTTCCAGCCTGAAGTACCTTGCCCCAACCACTAGGCCACTCCTCCACTCCACTTTAGTTGTGTTCATGACATGTGCTGACATGTCAAGACGCTGGTCGAGGGTGATGCCCAAGTAGGGAATGGTAGATTTGGACTTCAGTTCAATGTTATTGACTAGAAGTGAGGAAGGTGGCGTGAATTTCTGGTTTCGCGAGATGAATAGTACATCTGTTTTGCTGTGATTAATACGTCGATTTTGAGAGAGGAGCCAGTCTGCTACCGCTTGAAAACATCTTGTAATTGGAGAAAAGTCCAGTTGATCGACTTTAAACTGTGTGTACATGAGGATGTCGTTTGCATAAGCAAGGCATTGGACATTGAAGGAACGGATTAAAGCGCAAATGGGCTGCATGTAGATGTTAAACATTAATGCAGAGAGGGAAGATCCCTGAGGTACACCTTGCTTCAGTGAGAATGGTTCAGAGGTCTTGGAACCTGCTTTGACTTGTTGCCATCTGTTACACAAATAGGATTCACACCAGGCTAGTGCTGAGCTTTGTAGACCTTTAACTTTGAGGCAAAATAGAAGTGTTTCGTGATTCACTGAATCAAAGGCGGCTGCTATGTCTAAGAAGATAAGGATGAATCCGTGGTTCATATTGTCAATTCCTGTGATTAGGTTGTTGAAAAGGGTTGTGAGGATGGTATCCACACCGTGCGCTTCCCTGAAGCCATGTTGGGATGGGTCCAATGGTGCAACAGTATCAACATGGTGTTGGATTTGCCGCTGGACTACCTTCTCCATAATTTTGGCAAGCAGTGGGATGCTCGAAATTGGTCGGAAGGACTCAACTTTAGATGGATCGAGCCTACTATTCTTCAACAGGGGGCGGATTGATGTGTATTTTAAGCTTTGAGGGAAGGATCCTGTTGTGAGTGATTGATTTAAGATTCTACATATAGCTGGGCTGAGGTCATGGCGCAGCTCTTTAATCCAGCTAGCGGGGCAAGGATCGTTGAGGGCAGTGGTGAGGTTAATAGATGAGATGATGTCTAAAATTTCTTTGTTGGATACCTTGGAGAATGACAGCAGAGGGGTTGGTTGGGGGGGTCCGTGTGGGGTGGAGGTAGATAATATGGTTGCCTTCATGTTGTAAGGTTTAAGGTTTAATCATTTGATAAAAAACGCCTTTCTGTAACAATCAAGGCGGTGTACAATAATAAAATACATAAAATACATAAACTAAATAAAATACATAATACATAAAATTTTGGCCAGAGCCAGAAAAGGAAAGGAAATATACAAATTTGTAAAGGACAGAAGACAAAAGTACAGGAGGTACAGGACAGGATACAAAAGGCAGATAAGTACACTAAGGGTAAACTCATACAAAAGGAGAAGGAACGTTAAATGCTAGGGAGAAGAGATGGGTTTTGAGGTTTTGTTTGAAGATGGTATATTGTGATTCCAGGTGGAGAGAGGAGGGGAGAGAATTCCAATGAGCAGGACCGGCAAAGTAAAATGCAGAGAGACGGGTGAGCTGCAGATGGGCACGGGAAGGGGAGGGAAGGGCAAGACGTTTAAGATGGAAAGAGCGAGGTGTATACCGAGGGGAATGGAAGGAAAGGAGATCAATCAGATAAGATGGAGTACTGGTGTGGTAGACTTTGTGTAGCAGGGTCAATAACTTAAACTGAAAGCGAAACAAAACTGGCAACCAATGAAGATTAAAGAGTAAGGGAGTGACATGATCCCGAAGAGTGGAGTGTGTGACAAGACGTGCAGCAGTATTCTGTATTCTTTGAAGCCTAGCTACCTGGTTTTTGGGGAGACCGATAAACAGTGCATTGGAAAAATCCACCCGTGACATAACTAAGGATAGTACCAGTGTAGACAGAGCAGAGGAAGAGAGAAAAGGGCGAATTGAACGAATTTGACGAAGAAAAAAGAAAGAAGTTTTAGTAATATGGGAGATATGAGAACGAAAGGAAAGATCTGAATCAAAGTGGGACTGGGGAATCAGAGAAAGAAGGGGCTAGAGAGGGGGGGGGATCACCATGAGTAAACCAAATAGCAAGAGTCTTAGTAAGATTGAGGTGAAGACAGTTAGTAGTGAGCCAGCTCGCAACAGATGAGAGACAAGAATTCAAAGGAGTGAGATCAGGACAGGAAGGGGAGGTGTGATGAAGTAGGAGAATATCGTCGGCATAGAAGAAAGCAGAAATACCTGACTGCTGTATGAGAAGAGCAAGGGGAGCCAGAAAAAGATTGAAAAGAAGGGGGGCGAGAACAGAACCCTGTGGAACCCCACAAAGAAGGTGCTGTGGATCAGAAGAGGGGAGAACGGATGAGGAAGGGAGGACTGTACAAGAACGAGAGGAGAGAAAAGAGTGAAACCAGTGGTGGACAGTGCTACAGAGACCAGCTTCCCGAAGCCAGTGAAGAAGAAGAGAGTGATCAACTAAGTCAAAAGCCGCTGAAAGATCCAAAGCAACCACCACCGAAATGTCACCTCGATCGTGAGCTACATGCAGTGCATTAGTGAAGGCCAGAAGAACGGTGTCGACGCTATGCCCAGAGCAGAAACCTGATTGACGGGGGTGAAGAAAATTAATAGAATCAAGGTGATGGGAAAGTTGTGCAAAAACAAACTTCTCCAGAAGCTTAGACAGGAAAGGAAGATTAGAAACAGGATGATAGTTGGAGGGAAGGGAAGGGTCGAGGGAGGGATTCTTCAAGATGGGACGAACCAACGCGTGCTTCCAGGGGCTAGGAAAAATCCCTGTGGAGAGACTAGAGTTGAACATGATGAGGATATAAGGGAGGACACCCAGGGAGGGAGTGAGGAGCCAAGAGGAGGGAATAGGATCGAGCGAGCAGGAGGTCTTTCTAGAAGAAGAGATAAGATGATGAAGTTCAGGTGCAGTGATGGGCGAGAAGGTAGCCCAGAAGTGAGAGAGCTGAGAGACAGGCGGTGGCGAAGGAAGAGGGGGGGGGGGGAAGTGATAGGAGCAGGGCATGAGGGTAAAGAATCTCTCAAAGAGGCAACCTTTGAGATAAAGAAAGAAGCCAGTTGCGTAGGGGAAGGAGAAGACTGGATAGTAGGAGTTAACGAAGTGGTATGTAGAGAAATAAGGGAGCGAAGGGTGGAATAAAGATGGTGGGTTTGGTTGGGAGCATGTGAAATGGCATTTGAAAAGAAGTCACGTTTAGCGGAATGGAGTTGAGAGCGGTAGAAAGAGTGATGGAATTTGAAAATAGATAAGTTAGCGGGAGAAGGGTCCTTACGCCATAGTCGCTCGGCCCTCCGGAGGTGTGTACGTAAGAGCCGCAAGCCATTATGGAACCAAGGATGGGAGGGACGTCGACGAGAAGGCCGAGGACGTAAAGGGGCTAAAAGGTCAAGAGTGGCGGAAAGGGTAGAGGACCAAAGAGCAGCTTGAGAATTAGGCGAAAGAAGTGAGAAATCATTGGGCAGAAGCTCAGAAGCAGGGGGGAACTTTTGTAATGTGAGAGGAGTAAGAGCTCGGGATAAATGCACTGGGGATGATGGCGTGGAAGAGACCGAAGCAGTAGAAGATGAGACATCTAAGGGGGAACAGGACAGGGTAAGATAAAAATGATCTGTCCATGGAAGGGACGTGGCGGACAGAGCAGATAAGGTAAGAGAGGAGGAAGCAGAGGACAAGAACAAATCAAGGGTATGACCAGCTTGATGGGTTGGGACGGTAACATGCTGGATTAGGGAAAGATCCTGAAGGAATGAGAGAAAAGAATGCTCCCTCGTTGTGGAGGGAGCATCCATGTGGAGATTAAAGTCACCTGCTATAATTAAATGGGGGAAAGCTAGAGAAACATCAGTGATTGTTAACAGAAGAGCATCCCACAGTTGAAGGCGAAGGGCAGGAGGGGAATAGATGAGAAGAACATGAATAGAAGGGGAAGTATGGAGGTGAAGTAGAAGAGCTTCAGCATAATGCAGTGACGGGGAAGAAATTAACGTATAAGAGAGAGAAGGATGAAGAATGGCAGCCACGCCGCCACCAGACCATCCAAGACGAGGGACGGAGGCTGCAGAGAAGCCGGGGGGGAGACAGCACGCGAGGAGAGCATCCTCGCCATCACGGAGCCAAGTCTCCGTGAGGAGGGTAATTCCAGGAGGGGATTTAAGAACAAGATCTTGTACTTAGTCTGTATCATCTTTGATTGAAGGTAGTTGGAATAGTCTTGCAGCAGGGGCATGGTTGGTTGGGCTAGTGCTGGATCACCAGTTAATGACTTTACAATGTTGAATAAGTCGTGAGGTTTGTTCAATGATTGCCTTAGTAATTCTGAGTGATACTTTTTCTTTTTTCCATGGTTTTTTGACGGTGGGCTTGCAGGTGAGTGGAGTATGCACCGAGTGCCTCAGGAGTCCGGGTGTGGCGCCATTGTCTCTCGAGCTTACGCAGGTGGAGGAACGATGTTCGCAGATCCACAGAGCCAGATCTGCTGCACTGAATTCCATTGAACTTCCGAAACTCCTTACGAAATGCTCTAAATCAACAGCCACTAGAGCCTTCTCACTGTTTGCACCCAGAGCCTGGAATGCCCTCCCACCCGAAATTAGAGCCATCACTAGTCTCATGACATTCAGAAAAGTCTTAAAACATCATTTGTTCCTAATGTACTACCCTGAAGCAACTCCGATTGAACATAATCTGCATGTTGATCTTTCCCACTTGACACCGGGGGAAAATGGATAATCATGATATACATACTTGCACACTCTACTCTTACCGTATTACACTGTACTATAATTTTATCTAATTACCTCCTCCATGTAATTAAGCAAAATGTCATGTACATAGTTAACCATACTTACCGCTACATTTTTATTTGTATATAGTTAAACCCTGTTTACCCCAAGTTTTTGTACCCTGTTCTTTGTAAAAAAACAATGCTGATTGTATCATTGTGTTTAAATTTGTTCATTTGTAAACCACACTGATTAAAAGCGCGGTATATAAGAAATAAAAATAAAATAATAAAAAATAAATAAAATCCTGGGAGTACCATGGTGCGTGTTCACATTTTGCACGGTTCGAGCTGATGGATGGTAGGCAGGCGGCCGCTCTAAGGGTGTCATCCCAATTGGATACCAGTTCATCTGGATCGAGGGATTTATTGGCAAGTAGAGGTAGGATCTTCTTAAGAGCCTTATCCTTAACAAGGGGTCGAAAGCGTGTTGTTACCATTCTAGTAGGGGAACGTGCTTTGTTGCTGGAAATGCTGCGATCGTTGGTGGGTATGTGAAATAGGAGTAAGTGATGGTCGGACCAGGGTACAGGAGTTATGGAGAGTAGCAAGCTCTGGGAAGGATTGACGGCGGTCTGTGGTACAAAGATCAAGTCCAGTATACCACCCTTGTTATGAGTAGGGAGGTTGATGAGTTGCGTGTAGCCCAGTTCATTCATTGCATCAATGACTGCTGTTGAATGCGTATCGTGTAGGGAGGGCAAGTTGAAATCTCCCATCAGGAAATTTAAGGCGCGTGGGTTGGTGGAGTTGCAAGCTAGGTCGATTATTGATGGGAGGTCATCTGGAGATGAAGTTGGGGCTCGGTATAGTAGGTTAATTGAACAGTGTTCATTCGATATGGATATTATGTCCAGATAGGTTGAGCTAGAGGTATTGCTTAGTGTGAATTGGAGTTCGGATCTGGCGAAGAAGTGTGTTCCACCGCCCCTCTGGTGGGCCCTATGGCAGGTAAAGATCGAATAACCGGGTGGTGACATCTGGTTGATTAGAACATTATCATAGACGGATAACCAAGATTCATCATTAGGATATCAAGGTCATGTAGGGTTATAAGGTCATTGATTGCAGGCCATTTTGAGCGTGTTGATCTGGCGTTGATAAGCGCACATTTGAGTAACTGTTGGTAGTTGTATTTCTCAGTTTGGGTCCTTTTAAAGTCTTGTAAGGGAATGTGTAGAAGATGAGGATGGAGGGTACTGGCTTTTGTTGAATGTTGACGGGGGTTTTCAGACCGCCTTCTGCTGTTATTGTAGAGGATTGGGATATGACTGATGCCAGGACTCAATGCGTGTGATAGGTTGGGGGCACAAGGGGTAAGGAGGAGGAGGAATAAGGATAAGATTGGAGGCATTTTTGGTGTCCTAAGTGAGACGGCTACTTAGGGTGGAGGGTTAGTACTTAGGGTGGAGGGCTAATACGTTTGAGTGCAGGATTTAATTTTCACACCAAGATACAAGTTAAGGCAATAGTAGTAGGGAATATAACAATGTAGCAGTAATGAATCAAAATTGTATCAGTACTGTGGCAAAACTGTAGCAAAACTGTATCAGTACTGTAGCAGAATACGGTAGGTCAGAGCATCTAGTTGCAAAAATTGAAAGCTATTCACAGCATGATATCTAGGTACTAAGCAAATCTACGATTTAAAGCAGGCAATTTAGCTTTGGAGGGAACAAGGTAAACAGATTAATGTTCAGTTCTACATGTCCCTGATGTCCCAATATTAAGGATTAATTTTGCATCTGGTTGAAGACTGAACAAATTCTGTATTTTTATGGTAAAAACATTAATGAACCTTGGCATAGGATACCAAAAAAAAAGAAAATGAGGCATATAATTAAATTAACTGAGTACTGAAAATCAGGTTTTTTTACATGGAACAATGAATTAATTGAACTCACATATATGATACCTCAAAAATACCAATATATGAAATAACTGAACGACTCCTTATGAGATAACTATTGATTAATTCATTATAAAATATTTTTCAACTTTATACTAGATTTATTACTAGGTTTTTGTCTCTTTCTCTCCAAGATAAACCAGGAATTAGGAAGGGTAAAGATAAAGCTTTGCTATGCTGATGATATTACATTACTGGCTGAAAGTAAAGACAATCTGAAACATTTGCTTCTCAAGATCAAGGAATATAGTCTTAAAATAGGCCTGCACCTTAATGTGAATAAGTCAAAGACCCTGACAACTGGTAAAATCAATAAGTAATAAGTTCATTGTCAATGGAGAAGAAATTGAAATAGTGGACAACTTTAACTTACTTGGATCAATAATCAATAAAGAAACAATAAGCAGTCAATAAATCATACAACACATTGCTCTTGACAGAATAGCTATGAAGGACCTTGATAAGATTCTCAAGAGCAGAGACATCTCTCTCAATACAAAGATTTGACTTGTTCAGTCAATGGTATTTTCAATAACGTTATATGGATGCAAAACCTAGACAGTGAAAAAGATAGACAGGAAGAAATTTGATTCCTTTTTATCATGGTGCTGGCGAAGAATGCAGTATGTACCATGGACTGCCCAAAGAACAAACCAGTCAGTGCTAGAAGAGATCAAGCCTAAGCTTTATTTAGAAGCTCAGATGGCAAGACTTGGGGGTTTGTTTACTAAACCGCGGTAAAGTCACAGGCGGTAATGGCAGCATTAAAGTTCTTGAAGCCATATAAGGCAGTGGGCGGGTAGGGGGCATCCTGGCGCTAGGGCATCTTGGGCCATTTAACGTGTGCTAACAGGAAAATGTGCGGTAAGGTGACAAGCATGCACCTTAAGGCACAATAAGTTGACAAGGTGCCCTAAGGTGACAAGTAAGGTGCTCTAATCTGAGACAAGGTGCCATAAAGTGAGACAAGGTGCCCTAAGGTGGAAAGCATGCACCTTAAGGCATGAAAACGGCTGTAACCCAAATGCAGGATAGAGCACCAAGGAGTGCCAATGTAAAGGTGATGAAAGGAAGGGCAGGTGGGAGTTGATGGACCTGCCATATCGGTCGGCAACCTATGGGGCAGCAGGTAAAGCAGACGAGCACGTGGGAGGTAGCTGTACCGATGAACAAGGTGGTGCCAATGTAAAGTGCTACAATGTCAGTGTACGGCATAGGATGGGGAAGACGTGCCCCCCAGCGGAGGCAGAAGCAGCAGGATGTTTCCAGCAACAGGAGAAGTGGTGATATGCAGAGCAAGCAAAGGAAAGGCAAACGTGAAGAGCCAAATGAGGAAGAGTATCAGTATAGGCCATGGTGTAGCAGTTTGCACAAGAAGACATGACTGCATGCTGCCGACAGAGGTGGATGGATGGGCTGAAGGAAGGATGGTGGCAGAGGAAAGGGTGGTATGGGCTGCCAGCACCAATGTGCAGAGCCCTGACTGTTGCAGGCATGAAAATGATCTGAGTAGCACAGTCACAAAACGAACAAGTAGGAATTGAACCCCTGTCTGTTGCTTATGGAGACCTTGAAGTAACCAGTAGGCTACACCTCAACACCTCTTGGCATTGCAATGGCTGGATACAAAGAAACTGCGGGTCACTGCCTAAAATGTCTGCTGTGTGTGCCGGTCTAATGTAGCTCCACCAGTATCTGTATGTTTAGTAATTTTGTCCTTTATAATGGTTTCCGCCTAACTTTATAGACAATCCATAATATTCTGTCGCTCTTTGTATAGCACTTGGTTTAATTTCAGACAGCTAAAATGGATAGTGGCTATATATCGCCGCTATCCATGGAGCAATGGTGGTCACTGCTCTCCACATATTCAGTGCGGCTCGTTTTACAGATAGCTGTGCTGAATATATGTGGATAATTTAAACACTGAAGCTGGTATTTAAAATCCCAGTGAACATGGCATTTGAATACTGACCCAATAAGCATAGTTAACAGGCTGTCAGTTTCTCTTACAGAAATAACAATCTCATTAATTTGCCAAATAACAAGTAATCCTACAGTATTCCTTTTGGAGACAATGTTAGTTAACTTTGCTGACATGACTCTGGACTATTACTCATAGAATCACTGGATCATATGGAAGATCCTTATCAAACATTGGACACGTAGGATGAATATTGCAGAGCTGGCATTGTAAGTATGTCAGGAAAATGTTTCCCGTGGGCATGGTACAGAACATCCTGGCTTAACATTGCCGTCAAAGCTGCACAGGAACATCATGTCTTCCTTTCCTTTACTATACTTCTAACTTGATTAAAGGCAAGCAAATAAGGAATGCTCACATGCTGTGTGTGTGTTATTCCAATTTGCTTTCTGCTTCTGAGCAATAAAATGAGAAGACTGTGCATCACCATGATAGTCACAAACACAGAGGGCTCCATTTCCATGAAGGTCTCTTGCTGTGGGAAACAATTTACTCCATATTTGCTAATGAACTTTTACTTCTAATGTTCATTTCTGTGACTTTGTCCAGCCCTGGCATTTGCTGAGGATTTGTCCAGCTAGCAATTGCTCACCCTAATTCTAATGTTTTTCTCAGAAAGCAAGGTAAAACAGAGGGGGGAAGAACTTTAAAAAGTTGGATTGTTGCTTAATTAGGGACTTTTGTTTAATTTTAAAGTTTGTTCCTGGGATGCTTCCTTGTATTTACTAGAGGCTTCCTGGAAGCAGTTGCTGTAGTCACAGTTCAGTGCCAAGGGCCATAGCAAAAGCTCTAGCATTGTAGCTCTTTACAAATCTGTGAATTCTCTTGCATCACTTCCCACTGATTTGTGACATGGGCATGAATAAGAGGAATGAATGGCAGTAAAGAAATATTGGACAGAGCACAGAATTATGACTCTAAGGGCCCCTTTCACTAAAGCACATTAAGGATTTGCAAATATTGTGCCAAACAAGTGCTCGTTAATTGCAAAGCCTCCGCATTGGCTGTCAGGGTTGTGGCTAGTATGTTCTCAGCAGCTAACGTGTAATGGGCCAATCTAACATGCGATCCACCAAAGTGGATTCACTTAATGGCTCCCATAGAGGAGTCATTAGGTGAACTCGCATTAAGAGCTGCGTAGCCACTGAGCACATGGCAACAGCCCTTGCACTAGTGGTAATACACTTTCCATGCCCGCACACTGCCCATTCCCTGCCCCATCCCGCAATCACTGATTAACATGCATTTTAGCGTGCAGCAGCAGACGCTCTTGCACGTTAGTGATCCTGAATTCCAGTTGCTGCGCATTAAAATGCACAATAACTGGCTAATGAGCTTTAGCAAAAGAGGCCATAAGATGTGGTGAGTGACTGAAAAATGAAAAGTAGTCAAAGTACTACCTACCATCTCCCTCCACTTTCAAATTCACTTATATATTGTGATAAAAAGGTCCTTTCTGGATTAATTCTCTGATCCAGAAAGTTAACACTAATGCCTTTATCATGAATTAGCAGGAGACTAATGTACTCTTAATATGCTTTATTTACAAATTAAGTGATTAGTTTAGATGGAAAGCTTCTCCATATACTTCTTAACAACTTTTCACTCTTAACATGCATCCATTTATACTGCAACTTGCACAACTTACTCTCAACTGCCTTCCTCAAACCATAACATTCTCCAGACCCTCGCTGGACCAAACTGTATCCCATGATTTTAAGCAGCAAATCCAAAGCTTGTGGCATAAATGGCAAGCATACCACTTGTGGCTTTAATAGCACTTAGTTAATTTTGACCATAAACGTGGAGGCCGATCCCATATCCTGCACGCCTGTGCTGTGGGCTCACTGAAATCCTAGACGGGGCCGAGACAGACCCAATTCCGCTCCCACGGGGCCTAGATGCACCGTGTTGGCGGAATCAGGGAGATAGACGGCCTGGTGCTCACCGGATACTGAGGTGGAACACGAACCCAAACCTGCCTGTCCCCATGGCACAACACCACCGCTGGTGCACGTGTGCAGTGGTGTCCGAACACCATGGCAACGACCCATCTACCTGGCGGCTCAAAAGCATGACACACAGTGGTCCCCTACAAACCACTGTCCGAGAATAGAGGCCCCTATTGTCAGGATCATGGCAGCAAGTGCTGTGATAAGCCATCACCATGGGGGGCAGGGGTGCAGCCTGGAAACCGAACTACACCCTGCCCTCATACCACCATCGGGGAGGAATAGACTACACATCTGTGGGGATGCCGGGAAATGTACTCAGGCCATTCCTGAATACACAGTGTTTGGCCTGGCACTTGGCCACTCATTGCTCTGCCCTGCTCCACTTCCTACTGCCCACATACAGCACTCCCCACACAAACACTGAGAATGTGCAGGGCTCAATGGGTGCAGTATACGCTTGGGGAGCTAATCGCAGCTTATGTGTCCGGCCCACATGTACATAGGAGCTATTTGCCATCGGGAATGACCTCAATAGTGAATTTCCCAAGTACATTTTCCAGATAGGTAAAACATTTCCATTATAGGACTCTTCCTTCTAGCTTATACTAGCTGATGTGCCTTTTCCTTACATAGCTTTCTTCAGTTCTAAGCCATGATATATATTCTTAAAAGATTACTTCAACTAGGTCCCCTGATCAGCAACACAGATCTCGGTTGGGTGTTATTTAAAAATACTATCTTAAAAGCCCAGACCAGCTGTATTGTGTGCTTTAAGAAAAGTGGAACGAAGTCCAAAAACCTGCCAGCATGGTTTACAGGTGAGGTCAGAGAGGCTGTTGTAGCCAAAAAAGCATCTTTCAGGAAATGGAAAAAGGAGCCAAATGATGAAAACTGGAAACAACATAAGCACTGGCAAGTTAGATGCAAGGTATTGATAAGGCAGACCAAGAGAGAATTTGAAAAAAAGCTTGCTGCGGAAGCAAAAACATAATAAAATCTTGTTTCAAGTACACTTGTAGCAAAAAACCTGTGAGAGAGTCAGTTGGACCATTAGATGATAGAGGGATAAAAGGAGCACTAAGAGGAGACAAGGCCTTAGCGGAGAGACTGAATGAATTCTTTGCTTCGGTCTTTACTGAAGAAGATGTAGGGAAGTTACCCATGCCTGAAATGGTATTTAAAGCTGATGCAGCAGAAGAATTGAAAGAAATATTGATAAACTGGGAAGATGTATTACAACTATTTGATAAAATGAAAAGTAGTGTATCTTGATTTTCAGAAAGCCTTTGACAAGGTCGCTCATGAGAGACTCTTGGCAAAATTAAAAAGTCATGGGATAGGAGGCAGTGTACTATTGTGGATAAGGAACTGGTTAAAAGATAGAAAGCAGAGGATAGGGCTAAATGGCCAATTTTCTCAATGGAGAAAGGTGAATAGTGGAGTACCCCAGGGATCTGTGCTAGGTCTGCTGCTTTTTAACATATTTGTAAATGACCTGGAAATGGAAATAATGAGTGAGGTAATCAAATTTCCAGATGACATAAAATTATTCAAAGTTGTTAAAACCCAAGAGGATTGTGAAAAATTGCAAGAGGATCTTGATAAATTGGAAGACTGGATGTTAAAATGGCAGATGAAATTTAATATAGACAAGTACAAAGTTATGCACCTAGGAAAGAACAACCCAAATTATGGTTACACGATGCAAGGTTCTACATTAGGAACCACCACCAAGGAAAAAGATTTAGGTGTCATCATGGATACCACGTTAAAACCATCTGCCCAGTGTGCAGCGGCGGTGAAGAGAGCAAATAGAATGCTAGGAATCATAAGGAAAGGAATGGAGAATAAAACAAAGGATATTATAACGCCTCTGTGTTGTTCCATGGTGCGACCGCACCTCATATATTGTGTGCAATTCTGGTCACCGTATCTTAAAAAGGATATAGCAGAATTAGAAAAGGTACAGAGAAGAGCCACCAAACTGGTAAAGGAGATGGAAGGATGGAGGAGAGGCTAAAAAAGGTTAGGGCTCTTCAACTTGGAAAAGAGATGGCTGAGGTGATAAAGATCTATAAATTAATGAATGGAGTGGAAAGGATAAATGTAGATCAATTGCTTACGCCATCAAAATGTAGAAAGACTAGAGGACATGCAATGAAGTTACAGCGTAACCCATATAAGACTAATGAGAGAAAATATTTTTTTCACTCAACACGTAATCAAACTCTGGAATTCATTACCAGAAGATGTAGTAAAAGCTGTTAGTGAAGTTTGGTTTAAAATAAAAAGGTTTGGACAAGTTCCTGGAGGACAAGCATTGTGGAACCTGTGTCTTATGGGGAAACTGCGAGGTACTTGTGATCTAGACTGGCCACTGTTGGAAACAGGATACTGGGACTGATGGACCTTGGTCTGACCCGGTATGGCATATCTTATGTTCTTATGACAACACTCTAAACTAGGGCACATTTCCCAGCCTATCTGTCTGTTAGGCACCAGGTAAACATTTCTAACACTTCACACAGCAAACATAATGCTCACTGTCATAGCTCCAGAACTCTAAGAGTTTCTATTTCTTAAAACATAAACCATGAGGGTGGCAAGATGGCAGCATGAGCAGTAACATGGGCGAGTCAGCGGTGAGAAGAGTACACTTGCCTGGGATGCCTTGAAAGAGGAAGGGGAAGTCCTTGATTTCTATGTCCACCTCCACACAGAGGGCACTGGTGCACTCTCTGCTCATGTACTCAGTGCCTGCTCCAATGCCACAGATGACTCTGGCGTTGTTGGTTGCTTCAGCGTCTGATGCTAGCTGCAGTAGGACCTCTCTGAGCCCCAAACAGAGAACAACCCTGCCACCGCCATGACTTGTGCTAACCAGGGGAAGGTAGGGAGAGCCAATTGAGAAACACAGCAGATATTCTCAACGGCAGAGCTTCCCTCAGAATAGAGACCTCTTTGGAGGATTCTCTTGCTTCACCAGCAGTGGGTCATTGTTTGGCGCTGGTGAAGAAACCGGCTTTTGTAACCCTGGGAGCGTTATGGAATGCTATCAAGGCCAAAGATTCTTCCCTAACTGGTTATGCTGGCAATTTTGATATACAGCTGGAGCAAGTCCTGAGTAAGATGGCGCACCATGATTCTACTCTGGCTTGGCAGGCTGCTCAGTTGAAACAGGTTGAAACTGCATTGGAGAGCCTCCAGACTTTGAGTAATGTTCACAGATGAGGGAAAGAGAAATTCTGAATAGGAAGGTACTGTTCCTGGAAAATACAGTTCAAAAGAACAATTTAAGATTTTTAAACTTCCCTAAATATCCACTTATTTCACCTATGGACATGTTGCAGAAAAATCTTGCAGTTTCACCTGTTGTGTGGGTCCATTTGTCCCTTAGCACCTCGGGTCAGGGCTTTCGTCTTTTACACGCTACTGAAACAGCTCTTGCTAAAGTCTCCAGTGACTTGTTCCTGGCAAAATCCAATGACCTTTACTCTGTCCTCATCTTTCTTGACATCTCTGCTGCTTTTGACACTGTTGACCACAACCTTCTCCTTGATACCCTGTCCTCACTTGGTTTTAAGGGCTTTATACTATCCTGTTTCTCTTCTTATCTCCCTGATCTCTCTTTCAGTGTTAGTTCTGATGGCTCTATCCCGCTGTCAGTTGGTGTACCCCAAGGATCTGCTTTGGGTCCACTTCTTTTCTCTCTCTATACCCAATCCCTTGGTGTGCTCATCTCTTCCCATGGCTTTCAGTACCATCTTTATGCTGATGAGTCCCAGATCTACCTCTCTGCACTTAAAATCTCTCCGGCTATCCAGACCCAGATCTCTGCTGCCTTTCTGACATTGCTGATTGGATGTCTCACCGCCGCTTGAAATTGAACATGGCCAAGACTAAGCTTCTTATTTTTCTCCCCAAAACCTCCTCTCCTCTTCCTCCTTTCTCAGTCTCTGTGGATAACTCTCTAATCCTTCCTGTCTTCTCGGCCTGCAATCTTGGGGTTGTCTTTGACTCCTCTCTCTCTCCTTCTCCACATACATCCATCTGATAGCTAAGACTTGCCATTTCTTTCTCTATAACATCAACAAAATCCACCCATTCCTTTCTGAACACACTACTAAGACACTTATCCACTCCTTAATCACCTCCTGTTTTGACTCCTGTAACCTACTCATTGCTAGTCTCCCTTTGAATCATCTCTCTCCCCGTCAATCTGTTCAACACTCTGCTGCGCAGCTCATCTTCCACCAGCCTCATCATGCCCATATTATCCCTCTTCTCAAGTCTCTTCATTGGCTCCCTATCTGTTTCCACATCCATTTCAAACTTCTCCTGCTGACCTATAAGTGCATTCACTCTGCAGCTCCTCACTACCTTTCTTCTCTTCTCTCCTTATACCCACCCCCCCTCGGGAACTCCACTCTTTTGGCAAATTGCTTCTATCTGTGCCCTTCTCTTCTATTTCTAACTCCAGACTTTGTTCCTTTCACCTTGCTGCACCTTATGACTGGAACAAACTATCTGTGTCTATTCGCCAGGCACCTTCTCTGACCCTTTTCAAATCAAGGCTGAAAAATCACCTCTTTACTGCTGCTTTTGGATCTTGACTCACCTGAACTCTTTGTTTCTTTACCTTTCTCCCTTGTTTTATCCCTGTCCACACCTTCTTTGCTATCTGTCTTGACTAGATTGCTAGCTCTGATGAGCAGGGCCTGATTCTTACATGTCTGTGCAGCACTGTGTACGTCTTGTAGAGCTATACCAATGCTCAGTAGTAGTAGTAGCAGGAGGAGGAGGTGTGGAAAGCATCTCTGGGTCACCCCAGTCATTGAATGCTGGGAGTTTAACTGCCTTCTTGGAATCATCTTTAGAAGTCATCACAGAAAGGACTACTTTGATAGCTTGCTTTGCTTTTGAGTCAGGTAGGAATGCTATCTTTCGATTGTTTTTCCATAATATGTCTGCTTCATTTCTTAGCTCTAAAATGTATGTTTTTCCTGATGTGTCTAGAGATACACAAAAGAAGCACAGGGAGTTCCTGGCCTTGCGACCCAAAACAAATCTGGGTGCTTCTATGAAAGTTATGTTTCCTTGTAAATGTTCGATTAGTTTTCAGTCTAAATAATTTGTGTTTTTTGAGTCAGATCAATTACTTCAGTTTATTTGACTAGAGAGAGACCCAAAGCTTTGTTAGCAATCCCAGGAGATTCAGCTAGTTAGGGCTGGCTGTTGCTACTACATTTGGAGGGTTACTGTTTGAAGTGTTTTATTGTCCTAGGTTTATGTCTTATGTAGTTTATTACCTGGTCTTGCCTCATTAGTGGTACACTATGGTCTATCAATAGATTAAGATAAGTGGTTTAATCTCTGTATTATTTTTCTTTATTATTTTGTTGATCATTCATAGTTTTTTGGATATATTGATGAATCTGCATAAATAAAAAATTTTAAAAAAAAAACATAAACCTGCAAGAGTATTTAAATGCCTGCCTTGATTTAAGGTTCTGACAACTAAGCCTAAAGCATGCCTCACCTGAGGGTTTCCCTCCTAAAACCATTCTTCTGGCTGGCTGGTTGGAGCTCCTCTAACCTGAGTACCTCTCCTCCATTTCCTCTCTGCAAAAATTCACCAGCAGCTACTCAGTCAGGCACAGATACTTAATTGCGTCCACTTAGGCTAAGGTTGTTTGCCTCTGTGAGTTCACTTCCTGGAAATTCAGGATGCCGAGGAACTACAACTTCCAGTGTTTTCTGGGCTCACATTCTCCCAGAACTCTGCACCTGCTATAGAACTCTGTTCATTGGTCAATTAATGCAAAACCAATGGTGTGCTTCCCAGCACACCACAATATACTAAAGGGGTCATTTTAGAAGCCCTATTTATGCTTTGGATGTCCAGAAATGAGCTTAGAAATGTCCAAAGCACAGAGACATCTCCAGAGCCACTTCAGAAACCAGATCTTGGACATTCCCAGTATGAGGATGTCCAAGGCTGAACGAGGGTGCTGAGGAGGCATGGCCGGGGCATTCCCAGGATCCTGGATATTCCTGCCTTATCACAGAAATGTCATGGACATCCAGCATCATGTCTAATGTTAGACCTGCTACAGGCAGGAACAAGCATCTGAAAAGTGTTCATTTTAACTGAAAAATATCCAGAGGGTGTAGAGAAGAAAGCACTCCATCACCCCCAGTACTCAGCACAATAGGATTTGAACCCTTGTTGTCTTGCTTCTAACCCACTACTCTAACCATTAGGCTATCCTGGACATCTAGACTGGCTGTCTACTACTACTACTACTATTAGTAATAATAATAATAATTTGTATAGCGCTACAAGGCGTATGCAACACAGTACAGATACATGAAAAGACGGTCCCTGCTCATCAGAGCTTAAAATCTAGTCAAGACAGACAGAACAACAGCTGAGAACAAGGATACATCTAGGGGAATGGTAAGGAAACACATAGGAGACTAAGCGGATTAGGATCCAAAAGCGGTCTCGAAGAGGTGAGTTTTCAACCTGGATTTGAAAAGGACCAAAGATGAAGCCTGACATAGCAGCAAAATTAAAGGATTGAAGTCTGGAGTTAGCAGTAGAAGAGAAGGGCACAGACAGTCTGCCAGAAGAGTGGAGTTCCCCTGGAGGGGTGTGGGGAGAGATAAGAGAGGAAAGGTAATGAGGAACAACAGAATGAGTGCACTTATAGGTCAGTAGAAGAAGTTTGAACTAGATATGGAAATGGATAGGGAACCAGTGAAGTGACCTGAGAAGAGGGATTATATGAGCATATCGAGGCTAACGGAAAATTAGACATGCGGCTGAGTTTTGAACAGATTGAAGGGGAGAGAGATGATTCAGAAGGAGACCAGCAAGGGGGAGGTTGCAATAGTTTGGTTGGGAGGTGACTAAACAGTGGATGAGTATCTTAGTAGTGTGTTCAGAAAGGAAGGAGCACATTTTACTGATGTTATAGAGAAAAAAACCGACAGATTTTAGCTATCAGTTGGATGTGTGTTGAGAAGGAGAGGGAGGAGTCAAAGATGACCCAAAGTTTATGAACCGAGGAAATAAGGAGTAGTAAAGTGTTATCCATAAATATGGAGAAAGGAGGAAGAGGGGAGGTGGGTTTAGGGGAAATAAGAATCTCAGTTTTGGCCATGTTCAATTTCAAATGGCAGTGAGTCATCCAGGCAGCAATGTCAGATAGGCAGACAGAGATCCGGGCCTGGATTACTGGAGAGATTTCAAGTGTAGAGAGGTAGATCTGAGAATTATCAGCATAAAGATGGTACTAAAAACCATGGGAGGAGATGAGTGCACCGAGGCACTGGATATATAGAGAGAAAAGGAGTGGGCCCAAGACAGACCCTTGTGATACACCAACTGAGAGTGGGATAGCAGTAGAGGAGGATCCACCAAAACAAACACTGAATGTGCAATGAGAACGATAAGAAGAGAACCAGGATAGCACTGAGCCCTTAAAACCAAGCAAGGACAAGGTTCTGAAATATGGTTCTGAGGTTGTCTATGTAGAAGCCCCAGCACACGTCCATATCGGGCACATCCATGATTGTGAAATCATGCCTGCACCCGGACGTCCCTGCTTTTTTTTCAGACATTCTGGCATAGACATACCAGATTGCACTTGGGACAGCTCTTCTAAAATTCCCCTCAAACTGTTCTCTGCAAAAGCAGTCATGGTAAATAGAGTAAGCTCTGAAGATAAAATTCCAAAATTAATTAGTTAATTAAAAAACATGAGACAGCAATCAAAACTAAAAAGAAATCTGCTAAGGTAGAACGTGGAAAAGCAAAAGAGAACAAAAGAGAAGAGAGTTAGAGCATCATCTTGAAGACTTTTGTATGCAAATACTTGAAGTGTTGTGGGCAAAATCATAGGCCTTGAGATTGCCATAAAGAAGGTGGATTTAAATATAGCTGCAATCGCTTAGGGGCATGTTTACTAATGGTTAATGCACATTAAGTGCTGCCACTGTCCATTAATTTCTATGCAGCACTTAACACGCATTAACTTTACTTAATATGCATTAAACTTTAGTAAAAATGCCACTTAGACTTGATAAAAATGAGGATTGGATTGTGACCATTCCAAGCTATAATCTGTTCAGAAGAGAGAGTAGAGAAGGGGGAGATGGTGAAGTAGCTCTTTAAATCAGGAACATAATGGTAGCATCTAAAAGGGAAAGCAAGGAGAAAATGAATTACTGTAGGGTGCCCTGGAAAAACAAAAACATTTCTACGTATATGGGAATATTATACAGATTTCCTACACAGAAAAAGGAAGTGAATTTAGACACGATAAAAGTGACTGGAGCCTATCAACTGCAACATCAACTACCAAGTGAAGAAATTCCAAATGCCCTACATAGGGTCTTGCTCAGATGTGGAAAAGCACTCTTAGCAGGAGGATATACTCAATCTGGACTGCAAATTGAGGCATGTTACTAACCTCACAGTAAGGGAAAATTTAGAGTTGAGTGATCACAGCGTTGAGTGATTCAATATTTTCATCCAAAATAAGCACAACTAAGAATAGGCTTCTGGACATCAGTTAGGATGATTTACGAGGTAGTGAAAAAGCAACACATATTTATGTGAAGATAGTTAAAGTAAACGATGATACAGATCCTGACCAAAATAGCAGAAATGGTAAGAACAAAGATTTGCATTCAAATGATTAAAAATAAAATCAAAGGTAAATAAGGAGAGAGAGAATTAACAGGAAACATGAAGAAAGGCAGAGAGGGCAGTTAGATAAGCAAAACCAAAAGGGGGAAAAAATTGCCCAAGCAATAAAGGACATAAGGGGCTTGATATTCAAAGGAATTTACATGGTTGTAAACCATGTAAATGCTGCTGAATGGGATATTCAATGGCAATAACACAGTGCCGCTGAATATTCCCTACTAATGCCACTACACACCCCGATGCTAACCACTTAGCATCAGGGCAGGTCATAGGCATTCTGGGGCGTGTCATGGGCGGCAACAGTTGCTAACAGGGTAGTGGTGATATTGCACTGCTACCCAGTTAGTGACACACGGGTAAAGATAGGTGCAGCAAAAGCTGGCCTAACTTTACCCATAGGAGCTAACTGGGCAGCGGCTCAATATTGCCGCTGCCCAGTTAGCTTCTGCGGTGTCGAAGGCTGTGCAGCAACCCTGGATATTCAGCACTGATAGCTAGGCACTGTATATTGGGCCCAAGATCTTTATTGGTTACCGTATATAAGGGAAAGAAGGAAAAAGAAAGAGGGGAGGAGGCAGGAAGATATATCAGATAAAGGGAAAAAGAGATTCATAAGAAGGAGGAGAAGAAGAATGTAGGGTAGATATTATAAATAAGTTTTTGCTCAGTATTTATGTACAAAAGGGTACAGCAATAGACAAAAGACAAGAAAAATTAATAAATGTGACTGATTACAAATCCATTTACAAAGAAGCATTTAAAAAGGGTAATTTTAAAATAGGACTTATAGGTTTAGAGCACAAGAAGACATTTTTGGCCAATTTTATAAAGACACAGACACCTTCATGTCCTTAAAAATGATAGCACAAATCCAGCAGCATCGAATCTGCAAAAGAACATAAAATGTGTTATAATGGGTCAGATCAAAAGTCCATCAAACCCAGGGGGCGGAGCCTGGCTTTTGGTCAAGATGGACGTGTAAGAGCTGTGTTCTCGAGGGAAATAGTCAAGAATCCTGACTTCTGCAGTCTTTAATCAAATTGTTCCTACCTACTTGGATATCATTCGATCCCGGATATGTCAGGCCCCAAGCCGACGCGGCTGGATTACCAAGTATCTCAAAACACCAGCGCAAAGAGAACAAAAACGGAGCCTCTCTCTCCTCACAAGATGGCGGTCATCCGAGATTGTCCTGAGACCTTGCAGGAACGTCTGGCTGAGATTCAGGCAGTCAAAGACTTGGTCAGATCTAATGGAGACATGCTGTGCACAGTGCAGGAAGATATCAATGTCTTGAAAACGTCTTTGGAGTCAATTACGGCTCGTTTGGAGACGGTAGAGAACGTGGTGGCTTCACATGGGGAGAGGCTGAAGGCCATTGAGAAGCAGGCTAAGTTGATTTGTTCACTGCAAAGAGAGGTGGAAGATGGTAACAATTGTTCTCAGAGGAACAACATAAGAATACTGGGAGCTCCTGAGGGAGCAGAGGGCCCTAATAGGGTGTCCTTTTTGCAGGCCATGATTCCAGGTGTGTTAAAGGTGAAGTTTGCCATGCCATTCGAGATCGAGCACGCCCATCGAGTGTCTACTCAGTCCGTGGCTGCGGGCAAGCATCTACGCCCAATCATCTTGAAAGTCTTGCGTTTTCAACAAGTATCGCAAATAAGGGGAGCAGCCAGAGCACTTTCAACTTTGAAATATCAGGTACACAAACTCCTGTTCTTCTCGGACTTCGCAAAGGCGACGGTGGATAGGAGGAAGAGTTTTCTGGCGCTAGGCCCATGCTTATTGCAGCTGCAGGCCCATTTTGGGCTGCTTTATCCCGCCCGCATGAGAGTCATGCTGCATAACCACACCAAGACAAGACTTGATGATCCAGGGGAGTTATATGCATTTTTGGAAGACAAGGAGTCGGCGGTGATGCGGTGAAATTTACCTTGCAGTTTTGTTTTCAAAAGTTATACGGCGCTTGCTATCATGGGCATTTGACTGATCTGAGGTTGTGTAGTGGTGACTTACCCATGCAGCAGCGAAATTCCAATCATGCAGTTTTGCTGTGACTTTTATTCGGTCTCTTTTGAAGGAGCTCCAGGGTATTATCCTGGTCAAAATGTTTTTTTCTACTGTTTCTCTCTTTCTTCTTTTGTGTTCTATGTTGTCTGTGATGTCCAAGGCGGTGGAGAGAGCAATGGGGCTTGGAAGAGTGGGAAGGCCCTTATTTACTAGGTTGGGGTCTTTTAGATCATAAACTAATTCGATGAGGGCTACCCTGCCAGACAGTTCTGGCATTTTGGGTTTTGGGGACACTGTCTCTACTCTTGGTGTGGGTGGTGGGCAAGATGTAATACTTTAAGTGATAAAGAAGCTCATTTTGCCCTCCGTGTCTGTCTTGTCCTGGTGGTCTCACCCGCTAAGTGTTCTGTTTTATAGCCCCCTTGGGTTTGGTGGTTTTGGTGGTTTGTTTTTCAGAATTATGTGTTCTTACTGTGAGCGATCATGTGCAGGGGCTAAGGCTAAATTTGAGCCTTTTTTTTAGGTTTTCTTTTCTGGGCTATAAATGCAGCTACCACTCAAAGGGCGTTTAAGGTGTTGTTCTACAATGTAAACCTATATGCTACAATTTGGTATCCTTTTGCTGTCAATTTGTGCTATATTATCAGTATGTCTTCATTTAAGGTAGTTTCACTGAATGTTAAGGGCATTAACAGTCCCATTAAGAGGAAAAAGTTTCTTCTATACAGTAGTAAGGAAGGTGCTGACATCTTACTGTTACAGGAGACACAATTGAATGTGAAGGAGTCATTAAAACTAGATATAAAACCCTTTTCTCTAGTGGCTTTTTCAGCTGCCACTCATAAGAAAAATGGGGTAGCTATTTTAGTGAGGAAAGCTTTATCCCCCATGGTTATACAAACTAGGTCTGATACTGATGGGCAGTGGACAATGGCTGTTATCAAAATTGGTTCCACTGAACTGGTCTTAATTAATATTTATGCTCCTAATATTGATTGCCCTACTTTTTTTTGCTCCATTGCTGCCTTGGTGCAGGAGGTGTCCAAATACCCGATTATTATGGGGGGAGACTTCAACCTCATGCTAGACCCCTTGGTAGATAGGAGTCCAGTGAAAACCATTAGGGTTTCCAAGGCTCACCTGGTTATTGCATCTTTAATGCAGGAAATGGGCCTGATAAGACATATGGCGGTTGCAGCACCCTACAGACAAAGATTTGTCTTTCTTTTCTCCTCTTCATAACTCGTTATCACGTATAGACTTTTTCCTAGTCTCCAAGGGACTGTGTTCTAGAATCAGTGAGTCCAGTATTCACGCAGCTCACATCTCTGATCATTCCGCAATTTCACTCACCCTATTTGACTCAACAAGCTATCAAACTCACTCATGCTGGCAATTTGATAGGACTCTTCTTGGCAATCAGGAATTTCGCAAGACCATTCTGGTGGCTATAGAGGAGTATTTTCAATTTAATTTACCTCAAGACTCCTCAGGGTGGGCGTGGTGGGAAGGCTTTAAAGCTAGCATGCGGGCCACCATTACCAGTTTTGCTATACGGCTGGTTAAACAGCATAAAGCAGAACTTGGCACACTAGACAAGCAGATTAAAGTGGGAGAACGCATTTTGGGTCAGAAAACTGATCTTAATATTCTGATAAGATTACAGCGCCTTAGATTTACTGTAGATACAATTCGATCTTGACCACTGAGGCTTCACAGAATATCCAAGGGCAGAAAGGGTGATACTACTTGGAAAGTAACAGAGCTGGACAGCTGCTAGCTAACTCATTAAAGGGTCGTAAGGAAGCTTCTCGCATTACAGCTTTAAGAGATCCTCAGGTGCAACAATTGATTGTCAAGGACCCTGACATTGCAGAGACCTTTTGCAATTTTACGCTCAGTTATACTCCTCAGAGATAGATTTCTCTGAGAAGATTACTGACTAATATTCAGAGGCCGGTGTTAGATCAAGAAACTGCTGCGGGACTAGATAAGCAGATCACAGTCATGGAAATTATTCAGGCTATTGACTCTATGCAAGTGGGCAAGGCTACCGGACCAGACGACCTTCCAGTTGAATTCTATAAAACGTTTTCCAAAACCTTAGGACCATACCTTCAACAATATTATAGACTTCTTTTGGACAATGAGGCACAGACTGGAGCGTTCGCCTCTGAAAACATTGTTGTGCTTGAAAAACCTGGGAGGGACCCTCAGTTAGTTAGTAATTATTGGCCAATTTCGTTCCATAAACACAGATTAGAAAGTTTTTGCGGCCATCTTAGCTGGTCGTCTTTCCAAATTGATCCCTTCTCTGATTCATCCGGACCAATGTGGCTTTACTGAGGGATGCTCCACAGCTGACAATGCCAGAGTGCTTTGTCACATTTTGGAAGGTGTGGAGGGAACAGAGGGCCCTCTTGTGGGACTCTCGCTAGACGCAGAGAAAGCATTTGATCGGCTGGAGTGGCCTTTCCTGTTTGCTGTTCTGAAGTGGTTTGGATTTGGTGAAGGTTTCTGCAATCTAACCAAACTTATGTATGCGAGATCAAGTGCGAAAATTTCTGTGAATGCGACTCAGTCTAGAGAATTTCTTCTAGGGCGTGGTACCTGTCAAGGTTGTCCTCTTCCTCCCATTCTTTTCAATCTGGCCTTGGAACCTTTGGCCTTATTGATAAGGCAAAGCCTTACTGTTAGGGGCATCTCTATTGCTGGCATGGAGATAAAACTATCTGCATATGCTAATAATTTGCTGCTATTCACCACGCCTAGCTCTATACCGGTTATTTTAGAACTGATAGATAAATACTCTGGATTGTCTGATTATAAAATTAATTGGTCAAAATCTGTTGCATTTCCCTTAAACTCAAGTGTGTGCAAGGCGGATTTGGAAGATTTCCCTTTTGTGTGGGAGCCTAAGATGGTGAAGTATTTGGGAGTTCACTATTGCTACCACTTAGTAAAACCCTACAGTACAATGAAGGAGAGATCCTATCTACGGTTCATAATATAACAGCAAAGTGGTCGCTGGTCTATCTCTCTTGGTGGGGTCGTCTTGAGGCTATAAAAATGACTATCACTCCTAAAGTGAATTATGTGTTGGAAATGCTACAAGTTTTTCTTACAAGTAAAATTTATCGTCAAATTGAAAGGATTCTGGTTCAATTCCTATGGAAAAATAAACTGCCTAGAATTGCTCTTAGGAAACTTAAATCTAAAAAGAAGAGGGGGGGAGTGAATTTCCCTGATTGTCAGGCCTATCACTGTGCTTTTTTGCTAAAGCAAGGTTCATGAGGTGGAGTGGGCCGTAGGTATACGCCAGTATGGCTTGACTTAGAAGAGAGATTAAGTGCTTCTTTCCCCTTAAATTTCCTTCTTGGCATGGTGTCTTTTAAGAGGTTGAAGTCTCATAGGGTTATATCGGACACTCAGAAGGCTTTTCAACAGTTAGCAAATGCAATTCTAAGGAGGATTGTCTATCGAAACTAATACGCATCTGGCACGGTCCTTATTTTAAAATTAATCAAAGCTCATTCACATGGCAACAATGGTTTAGCAGGGGCATTTCGAGTGTTGACCAACTGATAATGGATGACAAGTGGAAACCTTTTGCTTCTTTACAAAATGAATTTGATTTGCCTAAATCCCTATACTTCCAGTGGATTCAGCTGAGGCATTGTATAGTGAAATCTCATCTGGATATTAAATCATTCTCGGACGAGTGGGGGTTGTTGAGTAAGATAGGTTCAGTGCATATGACCTCGGGGGGTGGCTTCTCACTACTATAAACTGCTGGTTCAGAACAACAGTTTTCATGCCATTGGTGTTCAACGAGTCTGGGAACATGACACTGGAGAAGTTCTTCCCCCGGAAACTTGGACAAAATTCTGGAGTAAGATAAACAGGGTTTCTCAGTCTGCCTCTATCTCACAAGCTTTGTACTTTTTTGCGTACAGAGCGCACTTTACTCCGGTAAAGGTTGCTAAATGCGATAAAGCAGCTGGGAATAAGTGTTGGTCTTGTCGGGGAGATGTCAGCACTTTGAGGCATGTGGTGTATGATTGCCCTAACATTCAGTCTTATTGGGTTTCAATATGGAATCTCATTCAAGAGGTGCTGGGATTCAGGGCCACTCTTTCCTGGTCTGTGGTCGTTTTTCGGTCAGCAATTGGCATCTCGTCGTTACAGAAGGATTGTCAGTTCCTTTTTTACTTCATGTTGGGAGTGGCCCTGCATCTCATTATTTCTAACTGGAAGCATACAGCAGAGCTTAGTTGGCAAGAATGATGGAACCGCCTGTACTTATGTTGCAGATATGAGTAAATGCCACAATGTGGTAGATCCCTTATATCTTCCACTTTTCTCAAGTGGAAACCCCTTCAGAATTACATCTCCAAAGCACGATATGAGATACAATAAGGGGGTCATTAGTCACATCTTCTCATCTTTATGTAGTGGAGTGTTTGGATGTTCCATAGCCCTTGTAGGCCTTTCAGGCCTTCAGCTGTTTTTCTTTTTTTCTTTTTATATAGTCCTTGATGATCGCATGATGATGGGAGGGTCAGGTTGGAGTGGGCTGTGAATAGCCTTCTTTCTTTTTTATTTTTGTTAAAGAGAAGTATTTTGTATTTTGTTTTTTATTGTAATCTGTTTTTTTCTTTTGTATTTTGTTTGGAAAATATAAATAAAGAAGTTAAAAAAAAAACAAAAGTCCATCAAACCCAGCATCCTGTTTCCAACAGTGGCCAATCCAGGTCACAGGTACCCGAGAGGATCCAGAAGGTAGACAAATTATCCCAAGGATAAGCAGTGGATTTTCCGAAGTCAACATTATTAATGGTTTTCCTCCAGGAACTTGTTCATACGTTTTTCAAACTATGCTATACTAACAGCTTTTAACAGATTCTCTGGCAACAAATTCCACAATTTAATTGAGCTCTGAGTGAAAAGCTTTCTATGATTTGTTTTAAATATACTATTTAGTAACTTAGTCCCTTAGTCTTTGCACTTTTTGGAAGAGTAAGCAACCGATTCACATTTACCAGTTCCACTTCATTCATTATCTTATAAACCTCCATCATATTTCCCCACACCGTCTCTCCTCCAAGCTGAAGAGCTTTAATCTCTTTAGCCTTTCATCATAGGGATATCATTTCATCCTCTTTATTACTTTGGTCATCCTTCTATTTAACTTTTCTAATTCTGCTATATCGGTTTTTAGATACAGTGATGAGAATTTCACACAATACTCAAAGCGCAGTCACACTATGGAGTAAAACACAGACAATTAAGCGTAATTACTCACCTGTAACAGGTGATCTCCAGGAACAGTAGGAATCAGTCTTCACATATAGGTGATGGCACTGATGGAGTCCGGCGCGGGAACATTCACCAGCATCCAATAGGAATGCTTTTGGGAGTGTTTCTCCACACATACGTGGCTGCCTTCCCACCTTCCCTCCTGGTCTCCTCAGTCAGGAGTATAGTGGAGAATAAAAAATCTATATACCATGAAGGAAAAAATAGGGACAACTTGATGGGGAGGTGGGTGGGTTATGAAGATTGATTCCTGCTGTTCCTGGAGATCACTTGTTATAGGTAAGTAGCTACGTTATCTCCAGGAACAAGCAGGAAGTCAGTCTTCACATATGGAACTCCCTAGCCCCAGACAACCGAGCGAGGGAAGATACCCAGTAAAGCCGGAGGTTATAGCCGGGATCCAACAGACTCAGCTCATTCAGAACACTTCTTGCGGGGTAGTTGAATGGGCAGTGAGCAAGTTGTCTAAATTTGAAAGAGATTATGCAAAATTGCTTGTCCGAATTGAGCATCAGCTCTGGAGTCTTTATCCAGACAATAGTGCGCTGAAAAAGTATGCAAAGAAGACCATGTTGCCGCTTTGCAGATATTTGAAATAGGAACTTAGTGAAAGTTAGCTACCATAGCTGCCATGGCTCTGACATTATGAGCTATAACATAGTGTTAGGGATAGTCCAGCATGTGCATAAGCAAAGGATATGCAAACTGCCAACCAATTAGAAAGTCTTTTTTTGGACACTGGTGTCCCCAAATGGCTTTGGTCAAAGGAGACAAACAATCGAAAGGATTGGGGAAGGTCCTTGGTGCATTCTAAATAGATCGCCAGCGCTCTCTTGCAGTCGAGAGTATGAAGCTTAGCTTCAGCTGGAGATGAGTGGGGTCTTGGAAAGAAGATCAGTAGCAAAACCGATTGTTTCAAGTAAAAGGAGGTGACGACCTTCAGCAAGAACCTAGGATGTGTGCGAAAGACCACTTTATCGTAATGAAAAGTGGTATAAGGCTCAAAGGTTACCAAAGCCTGGAATTCACTGACTCTGTGAGCTGAGGTAACTGCTATTAGGAAGAAAAGCTTCCAAATGAGGAACTTCAATGGAGCTGAGCCCATAGGTTCGAAAGGATTGCGCATGAGTTGCACCAGGACTACATTGAGATCCCATGGGTTGGAAGGTGGACGGAAAGTCGGCTTGGTCAGGAGAAGACCCCGCATACATCTGGCGGCTGTCTAGAGTACGGTGGGAGGCCACAATCGCGGATAGATGTACTCTCACTAAAGTGGTCTTGAGACAAGAAGTAGACAAATGTAGTAGGTACTGAAGTAAGTCTGGGATGGGACATGTGAAAGGATCCCATGCCTGATGAGAACACCAGAAGGAGAACCTATGCCATTTGAAGGCATAAGAGCATTTGGTTGAATCCTTCCTTGAAGATAAAAGGACATGCAGAACATCCTCCTTGAGATTTAAATGTGAGAGGACAAAGCGTTCAGCTTCCAGACCATCAACCGGAGTGTTTTGAGGTTGGGATGCAACAGGATGTCCCGCTCCTGGGAGAGAAGCGTCGGTGAGTAACTGAGCCAGAGGGGAGGTGTTTGAGCAAGTTGAAGAAGCAGACGAAACCACGGCTGTCTGGGCCAGTATGGGACAATGAAAATCATTCTTCCTCCTTTGACCTGGAGTTTGAAGAATGTCTTTGCTATGAGTAGAAATGGAGGGAAAGCATAAAGAAGCTCTCGACCCCATTGAATGAGGAAGGCGTCTGATGATTCCCTGTGGGGAGAGAGAATCTTCGAACAGAACTGAGGTAGTTGAGTATTCAGGGGAGATGCAAAGAGATCTATTAGTGGAATCCCCCAGAGTTGAAACAAGCGTTGGGCTACCTGAGGATCCAACATCCACACTCGTGTGGGAGTAGAATCTGGCTTAATCTGTCGGCCAATTGATTCTGTTCTCCTGGGGGGTAGACTGCATGAAGATGAATACCCTGGGAAATTGCCCAGTTCCACAGGTGAAAGGCCTCTTTGCACAGGCCTTGAGAGCCTGTCCCTCCTTGTTTGTTTGTATAAAACATAGTCACCTGGTTGTCGGTCTGCACATGAAGAGAATGCGGCTTGAGCTGGGGAGAGAAGACTCTGATGGCACTGTGTACTGGTCTGAGTTCCAGAAGATTGATCTGGAGAGCTCTCTCCTGAGCAGACCAAAGGCCCTGCATCATGAGACCACTGAGATGGGTTCCCAAGCCTAGTTTTGATTCATCAGTGGTTAGGATAAACTGTGTTGCAGACCTCTGAAAAGGTGACCCTTCGAATAGATTCTGTGACATGATCCACCACTGTAGATCCATCTTCATCTGCAAGGTAATGTTGACCAGGTCTGAGAGATTTTATTTATTTATTTATTTAATGTCTCTTCTATACCACGCTATTCACATCAGTGCGGTGTACATTTAACATAACCTTATACAATGCAGTCGGGGCTGCATTGTATTTACAGATGACATGTGGAATGCTTCCACTGGCTTGATAGAGCCCAATGTGAGATCTTCATGTGGAGGTGAGCAGAGAGTACAACATGTACTGTGGAAGATGTGTTCTAAAAGGCATAGAAATCTTCTGGCAGGAAATGATGGTTGTTGCTGCACCTGTGTGGCTAAGGTAATCAAACGGAGACGTCTGTCCTCTGGGAAGAACACTCTGCCCCTTGTCTTGTCCAGTCAAGCATATATGAACTCAAGGTTCTGGGCTGGGTTGAGATGTGACTTTGGATAGTTTATCACAAATTCCAACTCCTGAAGGACATATATAGTTTCATTTAGGGTGGAAGTGACTGCTGAAGCGGAGTCTGCCCTTAGCAGCCAGTCGTCTGAGTAGGGGAACAGAAAGATTCCCCAGGTTCATAGGTAGGCCACCACAACAGCTAAGCACTTTGTGAATACTCTAGGCACTGAGGTGAGTCCGAAAGGGAGGATTCTGTACTGATAGTGGTTACCCTGAAAGACAAACCTGAAGAATCTTCTGTAGTCTGGGTGGATGAGGATGCGTGTATAGGCATCCCTTAGATCCAGAGAGCATAGTCAATCATTTTGCTTGAGGTATGGCAAGAGGCAGGGGCGGCCCAAGGGAGGTGCGGGGCCATGTGCGGAGACTTGGTGTGGGGCCTCAATTACATAAGGGACCTCATTTGTATAAATATTTCCATAATGTTAACATGCACTAACTTTTAGTAATGAGTGTATGAATAAAGAAAGACCAGATTTCTACTTTACTATACTCCAGTGCCAACCGACAGGGACATTAGGAAGTACTACAAACACTGCCCATTTAGAACCCATAGCAAACCCACCATATCATAACAGTACTACCATAAAGCACCAAACCCTACCTATCAAAAGGCAACACTGCAAATATTAAACTAATACATCTCAGAGAATACCAATACATCTCCTACTGGGGAAAGAGAACAAGTGGCACTGTCAAATAGAAACGACATAAATAGAATACCTCAGCTCGGTTACACCATCGGAACATAGACCATCACCAAACAAAGAACAAGGGATCACAATTTAGAAATAGGAAGAAAATAATTAAACTGGGAACCCCAAAAGCCAAACTTAGAATGTACAACAACACTGCAGAAATAAAACTATAAATTAATTTCCTCTTGTACTAAACAAAATGCAGACATTAAAGATGCATATTTCCAAGAGCAGACATATTCCAGTTAATAAATTCAAAATAAAAAAAGTATTTTTCTACCTTTTGTTGTTTGTGCATTTTATTTTTCAGTTGCAATTGCTCCAGTTCTTTCTTCTGGTTTCTTCTTGTCTTTGGCTAACTCTCCATTGTCTGCTGTCCATTTGTCCTTTCTTCTAGTTTTTTTCCATTCTCTTTCTACATCTGCTTTAACATACTGATCTTTCCCCTTTACCTCTATCCTCCATCTCCTCCTTTATTCCTTTTTCATCCACTCAAATTTTACCCCTCCATCTTCAATCCCTACTTACTCTCCCAATACCTGGCCAATCGTAGATTTTTCTTCCCTCCCAAAAAATATTTTTCCCATCTCCATTTCACTCTCCCAGCCCCATCCCATTCTAGTCCTCACAACATCAGCTCCATTCTAGTTCCAGCCCCACCCAGCATCTGCTCCCTTCTAGTCTCCACATCAGCCCATTTCCAGTTCTAACACCCCATCAGCCCATTTCCAGTCCTATCCTAGCCCCTCCATCAGTGCATTTCCAATACAAGCTCCCCCCATTAGCCCATTTCCAATCCAAGTCTCCCATCAGCCCATTTCCAGTCCTATCCTAGCTCCTCCATCAGCCCATTTCCAGTCCTAGCTCCCCCCACACTCAGCCCATTTCCAATCCAAGCTCCCCATCCATTTCCAGTCCTATCCTAGCCCCTACATCAGTCCATTTCCAATCCTAGCCTCCCATCAGCCCATTTCCAATCCTAGCCCCTCCATCAGCCCATTTCCAGTCCTAGTTCCCCCATCCATTTCCAGTTTTTTCCTAGCTCCATCATCAGCCCATTTCCAACCCTAGCTCCCCCCGCAATTTCCAGTCCTAGCTCCCCCTACTCAGCCCATTTCCAGTCCAAGCCCCCTCCCCATCTGCTATTTCCAGTCCTAGCTCTCCCCACTCAGCCCATTTCCAATCCAAGCCCCCCATCAGCCCATTTCCAATCCTAGCCCATCAGCCCATTTCCAGTCCTATTCTAGCCCCTCCATCAGCCCAGATCCAGTCTTAGCTCCCCCATTCAGCACATTTCCAGTCCAAGCCCCCCTCCCCATCAGCTATTTCCAGTCCAAGCCCCGCCCCACTCAGTCCATTTCCAGTCCTAGCTCCCCCCCACTCAGCCCATTTCCACTTCTAGTTCCCCCCAATTTCCAGTCCAAGCCCCCCCACTCAGCCCATTTCCAGTCCAAGCTCCCCTCCCCATCAGCTATTTGCAGTCCAAGTCCCCCTCCTCTCAGCCCATTTCCAATCCTGGCTCTCCACCCCACTCAGCCCATTTCCAGTCCAAGTCCCCCCCCCCCCCACTCAGCCCATTTCCAGTCCATTCCGCCCTCCTCATCAGCTATTTCCAGTCCAAGCCCCCCTCCACTCAGCCCATTTCCAGTCCTAGCTCCCCCCCACAGCCCATTTCCAGTCCAAGACCCCCTCCCCATCAGCTATTTCCAGTTCAAACCCCCCTGCACAGCCCATTTCCAGTCCTAGCTCCTCCCACAGCCCATTTCCAGTCCAAGCCCCCCTCCCCATCAGCTATTTTTAATTCAAACCCCCTCCACAGCCCATTTCCAGTCCTAGCCCCCCTCCCCTACTGCCCATTTCCAGTCCAAGCCCCGCCCCCTCCCCTCCCGAAGAGCCCCGCGGCTATCTAAAATGCTTTAGAGGGAGCCAGAGAGGCCCCGGCTCACATCTAACAACTGCCGAAGTGAAGCGCATCTTTTTCCTTCACTTCGGCAGCCGTACTGAAGTTTAGAATGCTGTCGCGCTGAGCACTGGGAAACAGGAAGTCCCCTTTGACTTCAGCATGGCAGCGTTCTAAACTTCAGTACAGCTCCCGAAGTGAAGGAAAAAGATGTGCTTCACTTCAGCAGCTGTTAGAGGTGAGCCGGGTCCTCTCTGGCTCCCTCTAAAGCCGCCCTGCCTGCCGGTGTTCAATGTGGGATGTTGTTGGCGCGGGGCCCCCTGAAACGCGGGGCCCTGTGCAAACAACATTCTTGCTCAATGGACGGGCTGGCTCTGGCAAGAGGGTGCCTACAGAAATCATCTTGAATTTCTCTTTGACGAGAAATTTGTTGAGATTTTGGAGATCTAGTATAGGCCTGTAACCTCCTGTCTTTTTTGGAATCAAGAAATATCTAGAGTAGAAACCCCAGCCCTGCAGGGCAGAGGGGACTTCCTCAATAGCAACTTGTTCTAGCAGGGAGAGGATCTCCTGATGGAGCAAGGAGGAGTGAAGAGGATCTAGGTTGGGTTGTCCCACAAAATGATTGGGAGGATAAGTTTGGAACTTTAGTTGTAGGCCCTGAGGGACTAAATGTAGGGTCCAGGGCTTGAAGGTGATACTTATCCAATGGTGTGAAAAATGCACTAGCCTCTCTGGGATCCCGGAAGGAGGAGGGAGAACGATGGGAAAATTGGCCATGCTCCTTTTGAAAGAGTCAAAAACTCTGAGGCTGTTGAGTAGATGGGGCAGGTTGGTGTTTGGAAACCTTGGGTTTCCTGATCTGCTTTTGACCTGATTGTCTCTGCTTCTCTTGTGGACCAGTGTAGGTAGCATAGACCTGATATGGAGGGAAAATTTTCTTCTTTTTAGAAGAATGGCTATTTGGTGGTAGCCTTCTTTTTGGAAGGGTCTGCAGTTCTCCTTGACAGCCTCTTCATGGTGAGGTCATCTGTTTCAATCTCTCCAGCCTTTTCTCTCCACCTCTGATCAAAGAGGTCTTCACTATTACAGGGTATGCTTATCAATTTATCCTGGACCAACTGTTCCAGATCAGATGCTTGGAGCCATGCTGTTCTTCTGGCACCTATGCAAGCTGCAGCAGATCTGCTGCTTGCCTCAAAAGGATCAAAAGCATCCCTTGTAAAGAATTTTTATGCATTTTAGGCATAGGTAACTAAGACCTGGTAAGTCACCTGCATGTCAGTGGGTAATAAGGTGGTGAATTCTGAGAAATCCCTGGACACATCCTTGAGAAATATACCCATGTATAGCATGTATGAATCAATTCTTGATGCTAGCATAGTAACCTGGAAAGCTTTTCTTGCAAATGCATCTAGTGTCCTGCCCTTTCTGCCAGAAGGAACCGAGGAGTGATTTTTCTGACTTTTGATCCTCCTCATGGCGGACTCCACCACTATGGAATGGTGGGGAAGTTCTGGCTTTTGAAAGCCTGGAGGGGAGGAACCCTATACAGGGTATCAAACCTCTTACTTACTGCAGGGGTCGACATGGGGGCTTCCCAGACCCGGGAGGGTGGCAGCCTCCTTTGATGCTGAAGGATACTGTAGTATGTTGAGCTCCTCCACTCTTGGTTCAGTTTCAGTCGCTACTTGAAACATCGCGGGCTGCTGCCATATCCTTAATGAAGTCTTGGAGGGACATGACTTTGGGTGGGGAACATCTCCATTCATAAGGAGGCAATGGATCCGATGGAACATCCCTGGGTGTATTGGACTCAACCAATTCCACCTCGTACGTGTCCTCAGAATCAAAGTCCGGAAGGAAATCAAAATAATCTCTATGAGATGTTCGAAACTCCGATGCTCATTGTTTTGATGTTGAGGGGTATCAGACCCGATGGTTCCGAGGTTCTTGGTACCGGCTGATCTGAGCCCTGTAAAGCCGGGGATACCTATGACAGAGTAACGATGGCTGTGGTCACCAATGGTATTGGTGGAACCAGTATAACGATGGCTGTGGTCACCAATGGTATTGGTGGAACCAGTACTGGTGCCGGCTGTGGAGCCTCCAAAGTCATTAGCATAACAATTGCTAAGAGTTTAGCGATGCTACACTCAATATTTATTTATTTTTTTATTTAGCAAGCATTTGTATACCGCTCCTTCCAGCAATCAGAAGTAGGAAAGATTACATGGATAAAGCTGTCGAATCAAGACAGAATAATTTTGATTTGTACATAAAGATTTGAAAGGTTAGCACGTCACGCAGAAAATTATCTACTTCTAAGCTAAGGGGATAATAATTTACATATGGATATTTATACATTACAGGTTTTCTGGGGAGCTGTGGGGGAGTTGCCCCTCATGCGAATTTAGTACAAGTTGAAATGACTTTGAAATAGGTGGGTTTTGAGTTTCTTTCTAAAGTCGGCTAGATCAATGCTGGCTCGTAGGTCGGGTGGGAGTTGGTTCCATAGTGTCGGTGCTCTGTATGAGAAAGCCCTGCTACTAGTGATTTTTTTGACTGGTCTGATATCTGTTGGAGTGTGGAGGGTGTTGGAATTGATGGTTCTCCTGTTTCTGTTGGATGGTTGCAATCTGATTAGGGTGTCGAGGAAGGATGGTGCTATGCTGTGGATGAGTTTGAAGGTGGTCGTCAGTATTTTGTATTTTGTGCGGGCTGCTATGGGGAGCCAGTGTAGCTCAATTAGTACTGGTGTAATGTGTTCAGTAAGACTTTTCTTCATGATGATCCTGGCAGCTACATTTTGTGCCATTTGAAGGATGTTCAGGGTTTTCTTAGGAAGTCCTTGAAGAATGGCGTTGCAATAGTTGAAATGTGGCATGATGAGTGCTTGAGCAACGGATCTGAAGTCGTGGGGATCAATAATATTCCGTATGGGTTGTAGAGCTCTCAGTTTGTAGAAGACTGCCCTCTTGGTTTTGCGCAGGTGAGTTTCCATTTTTAGGTCGCAGTCAAATGTAACTCCTAGATATTTTATTTCTTTCTTTGTTTGATAAGTGTTGTTGCACAGGGTTATTGATGTAGGTGGGTCAAAATTTGCTTTCCTTGAGATATACATCACCTCAGTTTTCTTGTGGTTGATTGTCATGCTGCTTTGTTGTAACCAGTTTTGCATCTCGCCAAGACATGTTTCGAGTGAGCTGTAGTCCGGGTTGTCAGTGTCAAGTTGTGTGTACAGCATAATATCATCGGCATAAATGTGGTAGTTGATTTTATGCTGTGTAAATATTTTGCATAGTGGTTGCATATATACGTTGAAAAGGAGTGCTGAGAGTGCAGAGCCTTGTGGTATACCTTGTGTTTGAGAGAATGCTTCTGCTTTTTCGCCGTTGAATTGTACCTGTTGCATTCGGTTTGAGATGTATGATGTGAACCACTTTAGTGGGGTTCCTGATATTCCTATTGACTGTTTAAGAGGGTTCGATGGTTAACTGTATCAAAGGCAGCTGAGATGTCGATGAATAGGAGTATATACATTTTCTTTTTGTTTTCCAGGCCCTTGAGTAGGTTGTTAAGTAGAACTAGTAATAGGGTTTCGACCCCATGATGTTGTCTAAAGCCGTATTGCTGGTCATCTAGAGGAGCATTGTCGTTCAGGTGGTCTTGGAGTTGTAATAGGACCGCCTTTTCAATGATCTTTGCTAGGAATGGTATGCTCGATATTGGGCGGTAGGATACTGGGTCATCTCTGCTGAGTGTACTGTTTTTTAGAATAGGTCTTATGGCGGATTTCTTTAGCTCAGTGGGCATGAATCCTTGTTGTAGTGATAGGTTTACTATGTGCGAGATGTACGGTGCTATGTCCTGTTTCACTGCCTTGATCCAGGTTGCTGGGCAGGGGTCGAGTGGGGATGTGGTGCTGTTTATGCTTGTGAGTATGGTTGCAATTTGCTGGTCTCCGATTTTGTGGAAATGTTTCCATAACTGGTCTTGATTTGTGTTGGTCTCAAGGTTGTTTAGTGCAATAGCGATAACACGGTCATCCAGTGATGGTACCGGGGGAGGAGAGGCTCCAGACACAGATGAGTGGGCCACAATTCCCAAAGCCGGTATCAGGGGTTCCACTGAGGACTGGACCTCAGGGGCATCCCCAAACCCCTGTATGGCTTTGGAGGGTGATGCCTCCCGCTTGGGTTGTTTGGATGGACAGACCACATCGTAATGTGAAGAATGGCGATGCCGATGCTGACGCTCAGTGTCAGAAGCTGATGCCAACCTGGAAGTCGATGACCTCGATGCCAAAGCCGATGTATTCTTCTTCTTAAGTGCTGGTGACTACGAGCAATGCTTTTCCCTTGGCTGGTGAGGTTTTAGAGGCATGGGAAGACTGTGACGCCGTCGACACCCCCCAGGTGTGCACCGAAGGAGCTGAGTCTGATGGAAACAGCTTAGCCTTCTGTCTCTTGGTTCTTCCAACCTCTGGAGGTCATGAGGCCAGAGGAGAGGCAGGAATCGACATCGTAGTTGGGCCTAGACATTTGAGGTACCAAGAATGCTCATCAGTAATAGAAATTGTACTGGAACATTTAGAGCACTTCTTGAGCACACTAAGGAGTTTCTCCATTTTTGAAAATAAAATGGAGGCAAAATCAAATTGGGCACTGGTGCCCGAAGAGGCTGTAGGCCTCAATGTGAAAAACTAGTGAAAAACAAAATTAAAGAAAACTAAATTCAAAATAAGAAAAGCAAGAGGTACTGGAATCGACGGGAAGTAGAGGTGGTCGAGGGGAAGGCAAACCAGAGTACTTTTGACGGTACTTTAAAAAAAAAATGAAGTCTTTAAACGCGGCTGAGAGGGACAGGGTCCCAATGGCTCAGCAGAAAAAAGAGAACTGAGGAGACCAGGAGGGAAGGTGGGAAGGCAGCCACGCATGCATGGAGGAATGCTCCCAAAAGCATTCCTATTGAATGCTGGGGAGTGTTCCCGCGCTGGGCGTTATCGGTGCTGACGTCACCCATATGTTCCTGGAGATTGATATTCTCTGTTTTATTCACCATTCATTTCCTTATAAGTACTAGAATTCTATGTGCTTTCTTGACTGCTACCGCACACTGAGTAGACGATTTTGATATATTATCCACGATGAAGCCTAGATCCTTTTCCTAGGTGGTGACTCCTAATGTGGAACCTTGCATCATGTAGTTATAGTTTGGATTCTTCTTCCCTACATGCATAACTTTGTATTTCTCTACATTAAATTTCATCTGCTATTTGGAGACCCAGTCTCCTAGTTTACCAAGACCCTCTTACAAATTCTCACATCCATTTGTGATTTAAGAACTTTGAATAATTCAGTGTCATCTGCAAATTTGATCACCTCACTTGTTATTCCCATTTCTTGGTCATTCATACATATGTCAAAAAGCAGTGAGCCCAGTACAGGTCCCTGTGCATGCCACTATTTAACTTTCTCCATTGAAAAAACTGACCATTTAGTTCTACTCTCTGGAGGTATTTTACTAAGGGATGCTAGCTAGGACACACTTTGACAGCCAACACAGGACCATGACAGCATGGTCGGACTGCAAGGTGGCCAATTAGCATGGATGCAATTACCATCACCTCAATAGATGAAGGTATGTGCACTCCCACTATCTGGATGTGCTAATGCATAGAGCTCCCTGTTAGCTATTGGGGGCATGGAAAGCATGTTCTTGACCATAATCACCACAAGCTGTATTACTCCAAGGGAAAAATAACGCCAGGTCATAGCTGGCACTATTTTTCCTGGCCAGAAGCATCAGGCTGATAACATGTGGCCTGTTGTTCCAGGCTGAGAAATTAAATAGGCTGCTGCTAGAAATGCAACAAGTGACATGGGATCCCCTTCTTCCAGCACCACCAATGACTCAGCTTTATACCATGAAACAACCCCAATAGTATTATCATGAGACTACTGCAAGGACAGCCAGTGTGCCATTTTGAACTCGGAGCCTAAGCTGGCAGGAGTGACGAGGATCGCTATGAAGACCATCAGGGACATCATAGGTCCCCTGTGGCCTTAGTAGATTGGAGAGCTCTTTAGGAGATTGTCTTTTAAGATGGGAGGTGAGAGTCTTTGGGGAGGAAGCTGTACTGGGGCTTGGGGGGCCAGGGGAGGGGTAGGAGTTGTTAGGGGTGAACAGCATCACTGGTAAAACTGGGAGAAGGGGACTCTGAACCATCTTTGTATTACTAGGCATGGTCTTTAAACCAGAAATCTGCATTGGAGAGGGGCAGAAGCAGCAGCTAATAGAAGGCAGAAACTGTGACACAGCACTGATGAATTTAGGTAATACTGTTTTGTGGTTTCCAAGCCACTGCTGCCACTGAAGGCCCTGGAGAGGGGCAGCAGCGGTGCCAATGTGGGTGGGGTGTAGCACAGGGGTGGCAGGATGGAAAACCCGTTTAGGGTGCCTTCAGTCCTTGCACCAGCCTTGCTTGCAGGATTGAAATAATCAAAATTAGCATGGAGAGGCAGTGACATCTCTAGCTGGAATGGCCGCTTAAAACCAGAGCTCTGACCACCTGCAGAAGCTAAAGAGTGTTTCGTCCCTCGAGAATAGTGTTTGGGTTGCGCAAGTGACGGTTTATCTGCCCAGAGAGCTGGCATCGATGGCCACTAAGAAAAATGAGTGGATCTGCAGGAGTTTTCTTTTAAGAGTGCTTTTTTCAGAACCATAGCAGCAAATAAAATCTGTCACCACAGTGTGCCCACACTGCTCACCTCCTCACGTGGATTCTAAGTCGGAGGAGAAAGAGTCCGGAGAAGTGCCGTGATCAACCTTAGCGGAACTGAAAGGTTGGTTTAAAGCCCTACAGCAGGATATCACAGTCTGAAATTGCAGAATGAGGGGTGGAACTTCACGCTGATTTGGCTGCACTTGGAGGCAGAGTGGAGGAAATGGAGGCCCGAGTGGAGGAGCAGGCTGAGATTGTGGGAGAACTGAATAAACAGTTGGTAGCAATGCAACAAGTTCAGGAGCAATTAGTGAACAAGATGGATGATTTGGAGAATCATAGGAAGTCCAATCTGTGATTCAGAGGGGTGCCTGAACAGCCAGAGTATATGGACTGTGTAAAAATTGTCCAGGATATTTGTGTGCAGCTGCTCCATGATGGTACCATGTCTGGTGTGAATTTGTGTGGTTCTCTCAAGATAAACAAAGCCCATCGTGTCTTTGGAGGACAGGGACCAAACCTGCCTAAGGACACCATTGCTTATTTTACAGACAAGGAGCGAGTGGTTGCGGCAGCCAGGAAGATATTGGCTTTTAAGTGGGAGGGCTATGAAGTGGAGGTATATCAGGACCTGGCCCTCCCTGACTCTGCAAAAGCAGCGGGACTTTAAGCCACTGGTGATGTTGAGAGAAGAAAAGATCAGGTTCTGGTGGCTGCACCTTTTTGCACTGACCTTTTTGTACACGGGTAAAAACCAATGGCTGCAAAGTAAAGAGGAGGCAAGTGATCTCTACCAGAAGATGGGACTGAAAGTGAGAGTGGCAGAGAAATCGTAGAGGCTGCTTCTGCAATGTGAAGCTCCATAATGGCAGAGAGTAGCAAGTGGAAGAGGGCATTTGAAGAGGCAGTCGCTGGATCAGAGAGATCGACAGGAGAAGAGCTGAATGGGACTGTCTCTGGACTTTGTTTAATGGACTGTGGGAGAGAGGGATGGGTAAATGTAGGAGTACATAGGGGGAGGTGGGCAGTGGGAGCTTTCTATTAATTGTGGAGTGGAATGTGGATGGAGATATTGTTTAGAGTGGAGGAGTGTTGAATGGGTTGCAGGGGAGGACGCAGGGTCGAGTGTGTGTTGTAGAAGGAAAGGAGGGACGTTAATGGTGATGTATGGAGTGTGAATAATGGATGGCTGGGCTTGGGTGGGGTCACTTCTTTATCTATTGGGGTACCTGCCTGGAGAAGGGTGGAGGGTGGAACTGCTAAGGTGAGGGAGTGGGGTGAAGGGGGCTGGGGAGAAGAGGGGTAGGAGAAGTGGGATGGGTAGGGTTGGAAGGTGGAGCTGTTTTGCAAGATGCTAATGGGGAAGGTGGGTGAGGGAGAGGGAGAGGGAGAGGGAGGGGGAGGAATGTAGGAGTTGTGGTGACTCAGTGGGATGAATGGGAGTCCTTGGGGGGTTGGCAGAGGGGGCTAGAAAGGGGGGATAAGAGAGAATGGTGATCATGGCAGGTTCCTTTAAAATAGTGTCCATTAACATATGAGAGTTAAATTCCCTCTATAAACGTAAATCACTGCTTAAAGAGGCTTCTTGTTTAGCAGTCAAAGTTTGCTTTGTGCAGAAAACACCCCTGCTGAGGAAAGAAGAAAAGCTGATAAAAAATCTGTAGTTTTTCTCTTGCTTTTTTGCTTCAAATGTGCAGTAGAAGAAAAAAGGGGGGAGGGATTTTGTTTTCTAAACATTTGTCATTGCAAGTTTTGGAAACAATTGGAGATCCTGGGAGTGGTTTATAGGGGTGTGGGCTTTGCTCTGTGCAGAAGTGTATAATTTTGTGTATGTTTATGCACTTAATGAGGGGCAGGCCCATTTTTTTCAAGAGTTGGATGGGAAATTAGCTTCTGTGGGGTTGAGGTTTTGGGTACTAGGGGATGATTTTAATACACATTTATCAGGGGAACCGGACAGTTTGAGGGAGGGAAGGTGGACAGAGAGGATTAGGAAAGCACTGGGGTTATTGTTGGATCACCTAAAGGTGAGTGATGGGTGACAAAGAATTAATCCTCAAAGGCGGAAGTATACTTTTTATCCCTCGCCTTATGGTGCATGTGTGAAGATTGATTATATTTTTTTTGCATTTCATTTGATTGGGGTGAAGATAGAGGCAGGAATGAAAGCTCGTGCATGGTCCAATTATTCCCCCGTTTGGCTATGGATGCTACAATATTGGTTGATGAGGTATTAGAGGCCATAAAGCAACTTAAGGTGGGCAAATCACCAGGGTTAGATGGACTTTCATCTTGTTTCTACAAGACGTTTTCAGGTCTTCTACTCCACAGTTAGTGTGGGTGTTTAATGACGTTAGGAGGGAGGAGATCTGCCTCCATCAATGGCGGAGGCGGGGATGATGGTAATTCAAATTGTATGCCTCCTACCACTCTATTTCACTGCTGAACCTGGACGTTAAGATTTTGGCATGGATTTTGGTGGCAAGACTGGGAAAGTTTATAGGGCAGATTATAGTGGAAGATCATTTGGATTTTATCACTGGCAGGGTTGCGGATGACAATGTGAAAAAGATGGTAAATGTCACTGCTAGGGCAAGGTGGGGGAAGGATCCGATGCTGCTACTGACGGTTGATGCTGAAAAGGCTTTTGACCAAGAGGAGTGGGCTTTTATCCTGGAGATCCTGAAGGGGTATGGTTTTGGGCCTTTTTTCCAGCGTTGGATTGCTTTTTTGTATGAATCGCCCACTGCCAGATTACGGGTGACTAGTGGATATTTGGAATCATATGGCCTGATGAGGAGAATCAGACAGGGTTGCCCTCTTTCCCCATTGTTGTTTGTGCTTGTGGTAGAGCCATTGGCTGTGCATTTTAGTCCAATGGACAAATTTGGAGCCTATTAGTGGGGACTAAGAAGTTTAAGATTTCTCTCTTTGCAGATGGTATTTTATTTATGCTGGTGGAGCAGATGGCATCTTTTGGATCAGTGGTGGAAGATTTGGAGGCATATGGGGAAGTGGCAGGCTTTAAAGTAAACTTTTCTAAATTGGAGATCTTGAATGTTATGGTACCTTCGGAGATAATGGTTGAGGTGAGATGACGGTTTAGGTTTAAGGTAGCTAAGGACTTGTTGAGGTACTTAGGTGTTAAGGTGTTGAGGGATTTGCCTTTTCTCTTTAATAATAACTACCCACTCTTGTTTAAGCATATCGGGGAAGACCTTGAGATCTGGGCACTGCTCCCACTGCCATGGGTGCGCTGAATTGCAGGTATTAAGATGATGATTCTACCCCATTTTTTTGTACCTTTGCCAGACTTTATCATTGCAGATTCTGAGACTGGTGTTGTAGGGGGTCTCTAAGAAGCTTTTGCATTTTATCTGGAAGGGGCATCCACCAAAGGTTGCTCGCAGTATTTTGACTTGCTCTCAGCCTCGGGATGGGATGGGAGTTCTGGATCTGTATAAATATTATTTAGCAGCGCAGGTGAGAGTGGGGTTGGAGTGAAGTAGGAGCTACACAAAACAATGGGGAATTGCAAGTGTAAGTGTAGAAAAGAGTTAAAGACAAACTATTGAGTGGGAGGAAAATATTGTGTCTAATGCCACTGGATTTGCTTCCATACCTTCCAAGGGGGCTGGGTCTTAGGCAGCTCATGGAGTAGGAGGGGAAGGGATGTCAGATGGTGGGGCAGTTTTTGCAGGAGGAGCAGGTGAAGAGTTTTGAAAAACTTCAGTCACCCTATTCTTTGCCCCACAGAGATTTTTTTTCCTTTATTTACAAATTCGAAAAATCCTGGGAAATCCAAGAATTAAGTGGGGGCTGGATGGGGAACTGACGGCAATTTGAGAAATTATTTAGTATAGGGGTGGGCCAGCGGGGGTTGTTAGTCAAGATTTATAGAATACTTAATGATGAGGGGGGGAAGAGAGGGCTTGGAATCTTCCGGAGTGGGAAGCGGATTTAGGGGAGGAGGTGGAGTGGAATTGTTGGGAAGGGTGTTTGCAGTAACTCAGGGAGTATCAGTGTCAGAAAGTTTAGTGGACAGGAGTTTGAAAATGTTGTATAGATGGTATATGATGCTGCAATGCCTGCATCATATTTAGGTGCGACAGATGATAGGTCTTGGAGGGGCTGTGAGCAGCTTGCCACTTTTCTGCATATATGGTGGGAATGGTTGTCCAAAGTAGAGCAAAAAACACCTGCAGAGTAGGATTGCCAGGCTGGCTGCCGGCGCAGATGTAAAACCGGCCCTTGAAAAGATGGTTTTTTGCTCTGGCCGCAAGATCGGGAGCGGCCAGAGCAAAAAACCGGCTTTTCTTCCGACCCGAAGTAAAAACAAAAAACACCCAGGGCCGGCCCACACACCGGAGGGCTTCAGAGGGAGCCAGGGAAGCCCGCACGAGGCCCCGGCTCCCTCTGTACAACCGCCAGCGTGAAGATCCTTTTCCTTCACGCTGGCGGCTGTTTCTGTGAAACCGCAATTGCTGGGAACGGTTAAAGGCAATGCCCTTTAACCTTTCCCAGAATTTGCGGCTTCACAGAAAAAAACGCCAGCGTGAAGGAAAAGGCTCTTCACGCTGGCGGTTGTACAGAGGGAGCCGGGGCCTTGCGCGGGCTTCCCCGGCTCCCTCTAAAGCCCCTCAGACAGCCGCGGTGCTGGTCGGGGGGGGGGAGGCCAAGGACTGCATGGGCTGTGATGGGGGGGCTAGGACTACAAATGGGCTGTGATGTGGGGGGACCTGGACTGGAAAAGGGCTATTGGGGGGGACTTCGACTGGAAATGGGTTGTGATGGGGGGGGGGGACCTGGACCGGAAAAGGGCTATGGGGGGGACTTGGACTGGAAATGGGCTGTGATGGGGGGACCTGTAAAAGGGCTATGGGGGGGGACATGGACTGGAAATGGGTTGTGATGGGGGGTGGGACCTGGAAGGGAAAAGGGCTATGGGGGGGGGGGGGAATTGGACTGTAAAAGGGCTATGGTGGAGGGAGGGGGAACCTGGACTGGAAATAGGCTGTGATTAGGGGGGCTAGGACTGCAAATGGGCTGTGATGGTGGGGGGGCTAGGACTGCAAATGGGCTGTGATGGTGCAGGGGGACTCGGACTGCAAATGGGCTGTGATGGGGGGGGGGGCTAGGACTGGAAATAGGCTGTGATGGAGGACTTGCACTGGAAATGGGCTGTGATGGGGGGGGCTAGGACTGGAAATGGCCTGTGATGTGAGGGCTAGCACTGGAAATGGGCTGATGTGGGCATGGGCTGATGTGGGACTAGAAGGGAGTGGATGCTGGGTGGGTCTAGAACTATAAGGGAACCGATTTTGGAGGAGGACTAGAATGGATGGGGAATGAGAATGGAGAGGGGAAAAAATATTTTGTGTGGAAGAAAAGTCTATGATGGGCTGGGTATTGGGAGAGTAAGAGGGGCTTGAGAATGGAAGGGTGAAATTTAAATGGATGATAAAGGAATAAGGAAAGAAATGGGGGAAAGAGCAAAAGGGAAACAATCAGTATGTTAAAACAGAAATAGAGAATGGAAAACATCTAAAAGAGAAGAAAGGACAAATGGATAGCTCGCAGAAGACACAAAGAAACCAGAAGAAAGTGACTGGAGCAATTGCAACTGAAAAATAAAACGCCCAAACAGAAGGTAGAAAAATACTTTTTATTTTGAATTTATTAACTGGAATATGTCTGGTCTGGGAAGTGTGTATTGCTAACATCTTTGCGTTTTTGTTTAGTGCAAGAGGAAATTACTTTATAGCTTTATTTCTCCAGTGTTGTACATTTCATGTTTGGATTTTGGGGTTCCCAGTTTAATTATTATCTGACCAAGAAAGTTAGCCTACACGTATCCTCGGTAATTTTTGTGGGTGGGGCTGGGGGCGGGGCATGGGTGGGACTAGGGGCAGAGAATGGGTGGAGCATGGCGAGGTGTCGGGTTTTACTCGGTGAAAAAGTTGGCAAACCTACTGCAGAGTATTCAATGCAACAAAGGAGCCAGTGTGGAATAGCAGTCACAAATACTTTATTGTAGAACCCCTACATGTCATGCCCAGCGGGACCTCTCACTGTAAGCAGCGAGTTGCTGTTCCTACGTTGCTTTCAGGCAAGTCTCTCGTGTCCCTTTGGGTTTTAGTTGTTTTTGATTTGTTTGCAGTTTTAATGTACATTTTTTGTTTTCCACAGTTTTCTGTTCTCATAATTGGCCTGTGTGGTCTATTACGTTCCTCAGTGGTGAGTCTTTTGTTAGCAGACTTGCATTCTTTGCACATAGATAACTTTTATTTACCTATGTATTTTAATTACTATGGGTTGAATATGGTTTATCTTTGTATACTTTTACCTTCATGTCCTTCCCATTTTCATGTGGTAATTTGTTATGTGAGTCCTGCCCAGTTTGGCCATTTAATATTTTCTCCTTAGTGCACCAGCTTCGATTTTATGGTTCTTATATGTGTTTTTATTTATATGTATTGATAGTTTATATTTATTGTTTTTAACAGGTATTTTCTTTGTTTTTATTTTTATGAGGCTGTTTTTTCCCCCCTTGACGAAGGCCGTTGGCTGAAATGCGTAGGGGTTCTATAATAAAGTATTTGTGACCGCTATTCCACACCGGCTCCTTTGTTGTACTGTATATGGTGGTAATGTCCTAAGATAGTGGGTTTTTGGAAGAAGTGTAGGGAATTGCTGTGGGTATGTGGGTGTTTTGCTTCCTCTTACTGTGAAGGCTTTTCTGCTGTTGGTGATTCCTGATACACTGGAAAGGAAGTTGGTGAATATGCTGAGTTCCTGCATAGTGGCTATCCGATGTGAGGTGGCCCGATCTGGCATTCCTTGGCCCTGCCAACTCAGGTAGTGATTTATAGAAGGTTGAGCTCGGTTTATCTGATGAGCAAATTCACTGCCTTGAAACATGGAAAGGGAAACAGTTTGATGTTGGCTGGGCACCACTTTCAAGGTGGATGTCACAGCGGGAGTGTAGAAGGAAGAGTTTGGGGGGGAGACTAGAGGACTAATGGGGGGAGAAGAAGGGGAAAAAAGGAGAGATTGGAGGGTAGGAGGAGGGACTGGTAGGTAGCTGAGGGGAGATGGAGAGGGGCTTTTTTTGGCAGCCATGATGAATGGGGGCTGTTGGTTTTTGAGAACCACATTTGAACACAATTTGTCAGTATGCCTTGTTAATATGTTGATATTTGCATGCAGGTTTTTGTGTTACTGTATGGACTATTTCAGTGTGTATTGTTATAAGCATTAGGATGTTGTGCCCACCAGTGTGTTGGGTATTATGTAAAGTATGATTTCATAGTGGGAGTTTACTGATACTTGCTTTTGGCCAGTTTTCTGTCTTAAGCATTTATTTATTTATTATCATTATTTATTGATCAACTTTGTATACCTCTTCTGCCCCCCCCTTTGAAAATTGACTAGGGCTGAGTGACTAAATTTATATTTCTAATGTACTATATAGGAGCCTTAAAAGTGGGCATGTTTAGGGCAGGGAGTTTAGCCCTGATTTTCAGCATTAGGCATCTAAATTAGGCTCCTGATTCTAATCAAATGAATAGCAGGTCTTAATTTAAGAGCATGTCCTTTAGGATTCTAAATTTAGGTGAATGTTTGGCTGAATATCCTTTGCGCTGAAAATAAGGACAAATTAAGGCCTTAGGGGGCACATTCAACAGCAGTAGCCAGCATATTTCAAGTGGTTGACCATCGCTGTTTTAAATTTCCCCTCCCCCCCCCAGCTGCCACCGATTCTGTCTTGGGAGGGGAAGGTGAGCAGCGGCAGCAATTCCAAAAGCGACAGCTTTTTGCCGTCACTTTTGGAAATACTGCCACTGCCCGCCTCTCCCCCCAAATGGAATCGGCGGCATCTTGGTGGGGCGGTGCAGTCGCTCATGTGTCGCCCATTGGGCCGGCAGCCTAGCTCACCTAGTGGATGGGCCAGCCCTACTGCCGCTGCAGGTTTTGGAAAGAGGAGCAGCGGCAGTAACTGGGGTGGGGTGGGAATGAGAGCAGGGGGCGAAAGGAATGAAGTTCACTGGCCTTGCTGATGACCTAAAGGCTGCCAGTCAGTGTCACAAAATAACAGATGAACTTAACATTTAGATCAGATGCAGATGGAGAAAAAGAAAATTCAGGTAATACAGCCCTCGTACTGATCATGATATCCATCCTTGGGTATTGTGTTCAGTTATTGAGGCCACACCTCAGTATGAAAACTGAATAGAAACAGATAAGATATGGACCACCAAAATGGATCCACTATTGTGGATCAGGAACTGGTTAAAAGATAGAAAGCAGAGGGTAGGGCTAAATGGCCAATTTTCCCAATGGAAAAAGGTGAATAGTGGTGTACCCCAGGGATCTGTGCTGGGTCCGCTGCTTTTTGGCATATTCATAAATGACCTGAAAAGTGGAATAACGAGTGAGGTTATCAAATTTGCAGATGACACAAAACTATTTAAAGTTGTTAAAACCCAAGAGGATTGTGGAAAATTGCAAGAGGATCTTGATAAATTGGAAGACTGGGCATCAAAATGGCAGATGAAATTTAATGTGGACAAGTGCAAGGTTATGCACCTAGGGAAGAACAACCCAAACTATGGTTACACGATGCAAGGTTCCACATTATGAACCACCACCCAGGAAAAAGATTTAGGGGTCATTGTGGATACCATGTTAAAACCCTCGGCCCAGTGTACAGCGGCGGCCAAGAGAGCAAATAGAATGCTAGGTATGATAAGGAAAGGAATGGAAAATAAAACAAAAGATATTATAATGCCTCTATATCGTTCCATGGTGAGACTGCACCTTGAATATTGTGTGCAATTCTGGTCGCCGTATCTTAAAAAGGATATAGCGATTTTAGAAAAGGTTCAGAGAAGAGCCACCAAAATGGTAAAGGGGATGGAAGGATACTCCTATGAAGAAAGGCTAAAAAGGTTAGGGCTCTTTAACTTGGAAAAGAGACGGCTGAGGGGAAATATGATAGAAGTCTATAAATTAATGAACGGAGTGGAACGGGTAAATGTAGATCGATTGTTTACCTTATCAGAATATAGAAAGACTAGGGGACATGCAATGAAGCTACAGGGTAAACTATTTAAGACTAATAAAAGAAAATATTTTTTCACTCAACGTGTAATCAAACTCTGGAATTTGTTACCGGAGGATGTAGTAAAGGCTGTTAGTGTAGCTGGGTTTAAAAAAGGTTTGGACAAGTTCCTGGAGGAAAGGTCCATAAACCATTATTAAGAAGGGACCCAGGATATCAATGCTTGACCCAGTACAAGCATTGTGGAACCTGTGTCTTTTGGGGAAACTGCTAGGTACTTGTGACCTGGATTGGCCACTGTTGGAAACAGGATACTGGGCTTGATGGACCTTGGTCTGACCCAGTATGGCATATCTTATGTTCTTATGTTATGTTAAAATTATTTGCAGCATAAGCCCTGTTCAGAAAGGATTATTAACTAGAAATATGCTCTATGAGAGAGAAGGATAAATAGGATGAGGGTAAAATCATTTAAATATTGCTTCATTAAAGCATATGAATGGAGTCTTTTCTATTAACAAAATAAGCTTAAAGATATGAGGTCATGATTTGAAGTTGGAAGGAGGGAACCAGAAGAAATATATGTAGGGCAGTTTACTGAAATGGTAGCAAATGCATGGAACAGGCTACCAGTAGAAGTGGTAGAACACAAACCAGTGACGGAATTCATATGATTGGGAAAGAAACAAAGGCTCATTTAAAGGCAAGAAATGCCTCAAGATTGAGTGGTATCTGCAGTGACAGTTGATGAGTACATTGGGGCAGACCTGGTTGGTCAAGAGACAGCCTAATTTGATGGGGCTACAAACTTCCTGTAATGTTAGAACTGTCATTGTAATAATGCAATAGCTAGTACAAGGGATGTGCACACATTCAGTTCATGTGGGCACCTAAACATTTTAAAATGCACACAAATTTATTGTACATCTATATACTTATGAATTAACTTAAAAAAATTCTAGTGTGCTTAAATTTCGAGTCTAAAAAACAAATATTTTTATTTATTTATTTATTTGGTTTTATATACCGCACTATTTAGATTCAGTGCGGTTTACAGAGGAACAACTTGATACATAGAACATGTTTACATTGAACGACCATACATTGAACAAGTAACGGTAACAGAAGGGTGAACAAGTAATGGTAACAGAGCTTACAGTAGATAACAGAGTTAATAAATAAGACAGTAATGGAATACAACATCATAACATAGTTTAACATCAAACATGATGAACATAGGTTTAGTGTCTACCATCAGAATCAATTTACAGTCGGTGTTGGAGAAGTATCTATCATTGTATAGTGGCAAGGCTATAGTGGGTTATGTGACATGGTCAAAGTATAGCTGGAAAAGGTATGTTTTTATTTCCTTTCTAAAGGTGGATAGGTCATTGATAAGCCGGATTGGTGCGGGGAGGGAGTTCCAGAGCTGAGGGGCAAATAAAGTGAAAATATTTTTTAAAAATGCCTGAAAATTTGGAAATTATTTTAAACAAGCACAAACCAAACTCTTTGGCTATAAACACCTCTACCCGATATTACCCAGTATAAACTGCTCCCCTGCTCCAATCTCTTATGATGTCATACAAGAAAAAAGAATCATAGAATGCACCATATATTGTCATTCCCCTATTTTTCTCATCTCCGTATTCCTGGGTTCGTTTTTTTTTCAAATTTGGCTATGCATAGATGAAGGGATCAACAGTTCAACTTAAACTAGGTCTTAAGAGGTTATACCAAAAAACCCACGTCACACTGGATAATTTGACTCAATATCCTGATTTATAAATTATGCTTATGCAATTTCTTGATATACCGCCCAGGCTGAAGGACATTAGAGCGGTTTGCACACATTATATGAGCCAGAGAGGCCATTCATGTAAAAAAAGTTCCACATTTATGTAGATATAGCATAGTTACTCACCTGTAACAGGTGATCTCCGGGAACAGCAGGAATTTAGTCTTCACATATGGGTATCGTCGCTACTGACGGAGCCTGTGCGGGAACGCTCCCCATCGTCCAATAGGAAAGCTTTTGGGAGCATCCCACAGCGCCTACATGCTGCCTTCCCGCCTTTCCCAACTGTCCCTCTCCAGTTGAGTTTAAAGCTGAGACAAAGAGAGAGGGAAAGAGAGAGAGAGATAGAGAGATACAACTCCTAGGGAAGGTGGATGGGTTGTGAAGACTAAATTCCTGCTGTTCCCGGAGATCACCTGTTACAAGTGAGTAACTATGCTATCTCCAGGAACAAGCAGGAATGTAGTCTACACATATGGGGACTCCCTAGCTTCAGATGCCAGGGAGAATGCCCCAGAAGTTGTGTGCCCCTGCGAAAGGGCTCCACTTCCCTCCATGGATCTCTGGCAACCTACCAGGGATGGTGGGTAGGAGTTGATTAACTATGGAACAGGTGTTGAAGAACAGCCTGATCAAACAAGGCATCCCGGCGCGAGTCCTTGTCTAAGCAGTAATGGGCTGTGAAGGTATGAACCGAAAAAGTAGCTGCTCGACAGATGTCGTCAATAGACACAGAGTGAAGATGAGCCATAGAGGCTGCCATGGATCTCACATTGTGAGCTGTGACATGGCCTTCACGAGGAAGGTTCTTACTCTCATAGGCTAAAGAAATACACTGTGCAATCCAGCTGGACAGTGTTCTTTTGGAGACTGGAAGTCCCAAATGACTAGGATCAAAAGCAACAAAGAGTTGAGAGGACTTTCTATGTTGCTGTGTCCTTTGCAAGTAAAAGGCCAAAGCCCTTTTACAGTCCAAAGTATGAAGATTCCTTTCTGCATTTGAGGCGTGAGGCCTTGGGAAAAATACAGGAAGGTAAACCGCTTTGTTTAAATGAAAAGGTGATACCACCGTTGGCATAAAGCGTGAATGAGTCCTAAGGACTACCTTATCATGATGGAACCTTGTATAACTACGATCAGCCACCAACGCTTGCAATTCACTGATGCGACATGTTGATGTGATTGCAATAAGAAAGATGACCTTCCAGGAAAGGAATTTCAAAGAGGTAGTAGCTAATGGTTCAAAAGGCGGCTTCATGAGCTGGCCAAGAACCAGATTTAAGTCCCATGCCACCGGTGGTGGCTTAATGGGAGGCTTAGTTAAAAGAAGGCCTCTCATAAATCTCGCTATGAGAGGATGAGAGTAAATAGGTTGTCCATTTAGAGGCTTGAAAGAAGCTGCAATAGCACTCAAATGAACTCTCACTGAATTGGTCTTAAGCCCTGTATTAGACAAATGAAGGAGATACTCCAGTAATGATTCCAGAGGTATCGCAAGAGGGTCAAGACCCTTCTGCGAGCACCATATAGTAAACCTTCTCCACTTGAAAGCATAAGAGCGTCTTGTGGAAGGCTTCCTGGAAGCATAAAGGATATCCTTTACCTGCTGAGGAAGGTTAAGACCATGAAGTTCTAGGCTTTCAGCAACCAGGCCCTGAGATTTATTTATTTATTTTATTTATTTATTTATATTTCTTATATACCGCGCTATTATAATCAGTGCGGTTTACATTTGAAACAGAACATACAAGAATGTAAGCAAGTTACATCAAGTTTTTTACATTGAACAGGGAATGTAAAACATGGAGTAAAAACGAGGGAGGAACTATGTATATATTGTAAACAAATATAATGCTCTTACGGTAAATAAAAATATGACCTTTGTCTAGAGGGTTGGCTAGATGGTCGAGAAGGTCAGTGGGAGAGATAGTGGTTAACCATTATCTACAGGAAGATGATCTGAGGGACGGGAGATGCAGAGACTGGGGATTGGGATGCCACAGCATCCCGTCCTCCTGAGAAAGGAGATCTTGAGCAGATCCTAACTCCAGAGGCGGAGCTTGAGAGAGATGTAGGAGCAAAGGGTACCACATCTGCCATGGCCAATGTGGAGCTATGAGAATCATATGACCTCTGTCTTTCTGAAGCTTGAACAGGGTTTTGGGAATTAGGGGAATGGGTGGAAAGGCATACAGGAAGTCCTGGCCCCAATGGAGGAGGAAAGCATCCCTGGCCTGACAACCCTGAGCTGGAATTCTGTAACATAACCGGGGAAGTCTGGCATTCAGCGGACTTGCAAAGAGGTCTATGTCCAGGGTTCCCCAAATTTGAAAAACTTTGGCCACCTGGTCTGAATGGAGAGACCATTCGTGTGGAAGCAGAACTCGACTGAGTCTGTCTGCCCAAGAGTTTTGAATGCCTGGAAGATACACCGCAAGGAGATGCATCTGATGCTCTCTGGGCCCATAGTCGCAAAGCTTCGTTGCATAGCGACAGAGAGCCTGCTCTACCCTGCTTGTTCACATAGAACATGGCTACTTGATTGTCTGTTTGAACTAGGACTGACTTGTAGATGAGCTGGGTGTGGAATACTCGAAGAGCAAGGAAGATTGCTCTGAGTTCCAGGAGATTGATGTGTAGATAGGTCTCCTGTGGAGTCCAGGTACCCTGGGTAGAGAGGCCTTGCAGGTGGGCTCCCCAACCCACCTGTGAGGCATCTGTTGTTAGAGTGGCTTGGGATGGGGGTTGCTGAAAAGGAGACCCCACCAAAGGTTTTTAGGGTGACTGCAACCATTGGAGGGGCAAAATAAGGCAATCTGAGTTTGCTATTTTGTCTGACAGGCAATCTGATGCCTGAGTCCACTGAGTGGATAAAGTCCACTGGGCTGCCCTCATAAGAAGATGAGCATAAGGAACCACATGCACGGTGGATGCCATGTGGCCTAGCACCTGTAACATTTCTCGAGCAGTGAGGTGAGGTTTTAACACTGCTTGGGAATTTAACTGCACAATGTGAAGGCAGCAGGCCTGTGGAAGGTAGGCCCTTGTCTGTCTGGTATCCAGAAGAGCTCCTATAAACTCTAGGGACTGAGTGGGAGCAAGGTTGGATTTTGGAAAGTTTATAACAAGGATGCGCATTGTGCGAGAGAGAGCAACCCTGGCCTCGTGCTCTGAAGGGGCTCGAATGAGCCAGTCGTCTAAGGGAAGACGAATATTCCTAGGGTGTAAAGAAATGCTGCCACCACAGCCATGCATTTTGTGAACACCCTTGGTGCAGAGGCCAGGCCAAAAGGTACAACCTGTATTGGTAGTGCTTCCCTTGAAATATAAAGCGAAGGAAATTTCGATGAGTTGGATGGATGAGAACATGAGTGTACGCATCCTTGAGATCTAGAGAACAAAGCCAATCCTGACTCTGAAGGTATGGCAGCAGAGTTCCTAGAGAAATCATTTTGAACTTCTCTTTGAACAGGAATTTGTTCAATTCTCTGAGGTCTAAAATGGGTCTGTGTCCTCCTGTTTTCTTTGGAATAAGGAAATAGGGGGAGTAGAACCCTGTAACCTGTTGGAGAATGGGTACCTCTTCTATTGCCCCTTGGGCAAGAAGCATAGTGACCTCTTGACCTAACTGGTCATTGAGAGATGTCTGAGAATTGAACTGTCTTACCAGTGTAGGAGGGGGTATGCTGAGTAAATGAAGCTTGTACCCCTCTCTTACAATAGACAGAGTCCAATTTTCTGCTGTTATCTGACCCAATCTGGGGGCAAAATGACATAACCTTCCTGGAATGGTGGAAGGCTCTGGGCCGTTCAGGGCCAGGAAGGCAAAGTTCTCTAGATAGGAGTCAAAGCCCCTGTGGAGGCTGAGTCTGCTGAGCCGGTTGAGGCTTAGCAGCTTTTGTTTTTCTTTGCCTAGATTGTTGCTGCTGTCCCTTTTGGGCAGACTGACCTAAACAATGCCCCTGCTGGGTATAGGAGGGATAAAACTTCTTCTTCTTACTGAAGAATGGTTTCTTGTAGGATTTCTTTCCTTGCAGGATCAGCTGTAGACTTAGACAATCTATCCAAAGTGATATTGTCAGCATCTATCTCATTAGCTTTTTCCTGCCAATTGCTGTCAAAGAGATTCTCTCCTGTGCAAGGAATATTCCCTAGTTTTTCCTGTACCCAAAGTTCCAAGTCAGATGCCTGAAGCCAGGCAATCCTACGTGCACCTATGGCAATAGCAGAGGTTCTGCTTATGCACTCAAAGCAGTCAAAGGCTGCACGATTCACAAACTTGAAAACATCCTGAGCATGTTTGACAAGGGCGAGGAAATCCTGCCTCTTATCATCAGGAAGGAGAGGGCTTATAAGCTATACATCTCCTGTGACTTCCTTAAGGAACATTCCCATATATAATATATAGGAACTGATCCTAGCAGAAAGCATGGAAGCCTGGAAGGTTCGACGTCCAAAGGTGTCAAGAGTCCTACACTCACGTCCTGGAGGATTAGATGCATGCCTTTTTGCACTCTTGATCCTTCTCATAGCTGATTCCACCACCATGGAATGGTGTGGTAGCTGAGTCTTCTAAAACTCAGGACAAGGAGGAACTCGATACATGGTGTCAAGTCTTTGAGAGTGAGGAGATGTGGTTAGAGGTGTATCCCACATCCTTAACATGAGATCATGCAAGATTTCATGAATAGGTAAGGTAGCTGCCTCCTTGGGAGCTTTAGGGTATTATAGGATTTCTAATTCCTTTGCCCTAGGCCCTTTTTCAGGAGCCACTGTGATGGAAAGACCTCAAGCCACATCTCGGATAAAATCCTGAAAGGACATATCCTGTGGTGGAGACATCCTACGCTGAGGAGAAGAAGAATCCTCAGGAAGAAGTACTCTGGTATCAGCAGAGCTTTCAGAGTCTTCCGACTCATCCAAGGATTCAAAGTATCTCCGATCCGGGTGATCGTGCAAAGCACGGTACTGGACCGATCGAAGTCGGCATCGGAGGGGTCCAGTATCGATTTGTTGATACCGGATGGATAAGCATGACTCGGTCCCGGTAGAATACCTGCCGATGTCGATGTAGTCGGTACCAGTACCGATTGAATTGTCTGAAGCGGTTTCAGGGGCATCGAGGCCGTGAGAAGAGCCGCCAGACTGCGTTCAATAGCCAAGAATCTCTGGTCTATCGACGCTGCCGATGCTTGGGTATCGGTACGGGATGAAGCAGCCAGTACCCCAGAGCAGGGCACCAGTAGTTCTGCCAAGGTTGAGGCCTCGAGAATATCCTGGAGCCCCGTTAGTGCTTTGGAAGCAGAAGCCTCCCGCCGGGGAAATTTTGCCGGTGAAAGTCCCTCAAGGGCAACGCCAGAGACATCTCGATGCTTAGAGGGAGATCAACCTTTGAGGACCGGCTAGATTTATGTTTAGTTACCTGAGATCCATGGGAGGAAGACGAAGCCCTGGAAGACGTCGATGCCATGGAGGCTGCATTGGAGGGAAAAAGGGTGCTAAGTTTAGCAGCTCGGTTCTGCCGGCCCCTCTTCGACATCATCCCACAGGCAACACATTCCGAAATAGAGTGGTCAGGACCTAAACATTTCAGGCACCACTCATGGGTGTCGGTGACAGAGATGGTACCGCCACACTTGGAACACTTTTTAAAACCCGAAGCGGGTTTTTCCATTTTAAAGGAAAAGTTGGGCCTAGTGCCCAAAACGGCGCGTGGCATCTGAGGAGAAAAAACCTGGAAAGACTCCAGAAGAAAAGTTTTTTGGTTTTTTTTAAAAAGAAAGAAGAACCGGCGGTACCGGTGTAGCATCGAAGGAAGGCAGACGTGACCACAAAAAAGAAGAATAAAAGGGAATTATTTTCTGCGGTGACAGGATGTGCGACCTGTCGGCTCCGTGGAAAATGAAGAACTGGAGAGGGACAGTTGGGAAAGGCGGGAAGGCAGCATGCAGGCACTGTGGGATGCTCCCAAAAGCTTTCCAATTGGACGCTGGGAGCGTTCTCGCGCAGGCTTCGTCGGTACCGACGATACCCATATGTGAAGACTACATTCCTGCTTGTTCCTGGAGATTGCTTGGATTAATTAACAAATTTTTTATACCGCCTTTTCTTGTATTTAAAGCAGTTTACAGTGAACAAATGAACTTAGAACTTTACATAGAACAATTGTCATTGCTTTTTTAAAATTTTATAATTATGCATTTTACATTATATACCAAGCATTATATTACATACTTGTGGAGACACATTCCATAGAGCATGTCTACGCACCTGTGCATCCAATCAGAATGGGACGCACAGAGGCAGACCTGATTCTGATCACGCGGGGGCTAGATGTGCCCAGCAGGATCAGGATCGGGTCTAGGGTCTGTACGTGCATATACAGACCCCTGCCCAGCTAACTCAGTCAGGCTCCTGAATGGAGCTGTGGTACCATGGCATCTCATAAGCATGGCACTGCGGCTCTTTTCAGAAGCCGTGATCCCTGGCCGCCAACCACATTCTTGTTTCCCTGCAGCCCAACCCCCAATCTGGCCTTCTATGGCCAGGGTCAGGCTGCTCGGAACCCCTTCACCTCCTCACCTTTTCGACACCACCTGGGCCTACCATCCTCCGACATCCAGGGGGACATATTCCACCTCCGAAGTGGAATAAGTCCTTCATCCAGTTTGCCGACCCTGGATGTACAGGGCCAACCTCAGAATCGGCCCTATACATTTGAGGTTGCAGACTGCCCACTGCCCGCCCTAACTCTGCCTCTGCAATGACCCCTCCCACCCCTGACTAAGTCTCCCCATACAAACTCCTTGTTTGTATGAGGAGGCTTCTGCCAGGAATGGAAGGGGGTGAATAGCGAGGATGGATGTCCTAATGGGGCGTCCATCCCCACTATTCGCGGGACAGAATAGACCCCACAGTAAACAGAGAGTTGTTGGAAATAAAAATAAAATTACTAAAAAAACCAATAAACACAACACAAGAATATCAAATCTCTGAAAAGTCCTCAATAATGGAAGGGACAGATTGTGAAACAAAAGCAACTTCTGTAAGAAGAAATAAAAAGGTAATTCAGACAGGTAGCTGCACTCCTATACAAGGACCATTATAAACTGAAGGCTTCAAATTTGGTCCGAGGGCCCAGAAGCTGGTATCTCAGGGACCTTGTCAGTTAAGAAGACAATCAATTGAGTAGAATCAAAAAATACATACTTCACATCTCTATATCGGACCACACATTTGGAGGGAAATTCTAAAAGAAAAAAAGCCCTCAGTTGGAGGACCCTAGGTTTCAACAAAAGAAATGCCTTCCTTCGCTTCTGTGTGGGCTTAGAGACATCTGGAAATGTCCATACTTTCATATTAAAAAACATGACATGACAAAACCTTTAATATAACTTAAGGACCAGGTCCCGGTTGGTTTCAAATGCAAAGGAAGCAATCAAGGTGGCTAGACACCTCCTCTATAGACAATACAAGAAAATTAGTTAAGTCCAAACTATCTGTAGAAATCCTCAAGGTCTCCATCCGGTTGCAAATAAAAGACACAAACCACTGGTGGTAACAGTTCAGTGGAAATCTTCAAAATCTCAGTCATATATCTCCTAAACAACTCCTTAGCTGAAATGAGCAGTAGCCTAGGAAAGTTTACAAAACAAATATTCCTTGCTCACATGGCATTATCAAGAAAGTCACATTTCCTATGAATGGATATATTATCTTTCACCAACATAGCCTCATTAATAGATATCTTCTCATTCTTGGCTTCAGACTCTCTTACTTTAAGCTTGCAGGTTTCTATCTCGACAGCATTAGCAGTCGAGCATTAAGTCACATTTATTTATTTATTTATTTATTTATTTATTTATTTTAACAATTATTTCTATACCGCTCTTTCCCAAGTATCAAGTGCGGTTTACAAGGAACAGTAAGTTATATGGTATGTGAAAGAGCATACCTAGTCGTTTTACATAGAACAGGTGGAACTATTCACAAGTAACAATATAACATTTGAACAGTAAAATGTTAGAACGTTTTTACATTATGGGTACTTACAAATTATATCATGGATCAAAATTGTGATGCATAAAATATTTTAAATGTGACAAATCACATAATTATAAATTAGGAGAATTGTCAACTATATATAAGTGTGGTATGGTTAAGTATTGTGTGGTTATGTTATTATCTGTTGTGGTTATGTTATTATCTGTTGTGTGTTATGTAGTATTGTAGTATTGTAGTATGGTTGTTAACCTGTGTCTCTTTGTGTATTCTGATTAGGTAGTGTATTGTAGTGTAGAGAGAATAAATGGGTTTTTAGTTTTTTTCTAAATTCCTTTATGTCTGATAGTTGGCGAATGTTGTCAGGCAGATTATTCCATAGGATAGGTGCCGAATGGGAGAAGGCCCCCATGATCAACTTGAGAATTTGAAAAGGTTAAACTGCCCAATCAGGGATTTATCTAGATTTTCAATGGCTAGCCAGAGAGATTCCATCGTGATCTGCTTAGGTCATTTCAAAGAGAAAGTCTGCTGCACGCCATCCCCTGATGCTATAGCACCCAAAGCTGACTGTAAGGGTGCAGGAACAGACACTCCCTGGCTGGAGATGGGAGATTCCATAGGCTCCAGCCCCTTCCTTCTGGGGACTAACTCCAGAGTTATGGGCCCGATCCTTACACCTGACTCAGTTTCCAAACCCCTTTCTCCTGACGCCAAACCCATCGGATCAGGGGGCTGACTTTGAACTTCAGGCGTCAAGCTGACCTGAGAAGCAATGGAGGACACTGGACTCCCTTCACCAGACAATCCTCCAAGCGGTTCCACCAAGAGAGTCACCAGCCCTTGTGCTTGGGTCACAAAAGTATCCATTGAGCCACTCAGAACAACTGGGGCCACAGCAGTGGAAGGGACACGAGCTGCCCCTTCTGGATTGTCATTGCTTTAAGCAACCAATGTCATCCAGTGTCCCTACCAGAAAACTGCAATATAGTCTGAAGAAGAACTAGCATTTTCCAGAACACGGGGAGGCCAATTATATTCTGCATGTCCTGCCTCTGTATGGCCTGACAGAATCTGGGGGTGAATTGGAAGGACCCGATTCTGATCCCGTGGGGACTAGATGTGCCCACGGGATCAGAATCGGGTCTACCAGCCTGAACGTGCAGGCCGGGCCCCGATTCTGTCAGGCCAGATGCCCAGCAGATCCCCAGCCAGCCTAGCCAGGCTCCTGAATGGAGCAGGCGTCCTGTTGCCATGCTACCATGGCTCCATTTTGGAGCTGCGATCACAGGCTGCCAAAGACAAACATCTTTCCTTGCAGCCCAACCCCCGATCCGGCCTCCCATAGCCAGGGTCGGGCTACAGGGAATCCCCTGCACACCTCATTTCTTTGTCTCCGCCGGGCTCAGGGGTCCACCCACATCCAGGGGGATTTATTCCACCTCCGAGGTGGAATAAGTCCCCCATCTACTAGGCCAACCTCGGACATTCAGGGCCGACATCCCACTCCCAAAGATGCCAAGCCCTCTCTCCTTCCCTCATCACTAAGTATTCTATAAATCTTGGCTAACAACCCCCGCTGGCCCACCCCTGTACGTCCAGGGTTAGGCGCTACCCACTGCCCACCCTCGCTCCTCCCCTGGCCCACCCTCTCCTGCGTGGCAAATAGAGCTCCCCCCATAAGTATGCTCTATGTGCAGGGAGCTCTGTCCCCGGCAGCACAATCCGGGAGTTTTACAGGTCTGGATGTCCGGATCGGAAGTCCAGATCCACTAAACGAGGATCGGAATGATCGCTAGGATGTTTCTTGTAGCCCAGTTATATCATTCTGAGAGAAGACTCCTCTGGGAGGAGAAAATCCAAAGGCAAACCTCTTTCTTTGGCACACAGCCACAGTGCCATGGCACAGTGTAAGGCATCTACTCTTAAGGGGCAGAGAAAGGTGGCTATTCCCCAACTCCGAATACCATCCTGAAAGGAGCTACAGAGATAGGAAAAACAAAAGAGAAAGCAGTTGGGAAGGTGATGGTGCAAACCCTGCCAGAACACTCACTGGCTTTTAGGAGACAGGGTTCTGCCTGTGAAAGGAATAGGGGATCCACATCCTTTGAAGGTGAAGGAGTAGATTCAAAGAAGTACATCCAAGTGCAACTGGAACAACAACCTCGGAGCCAGAGCATCTGTGTATCAGTATTGAGGACCTGCATTTACAGATGCCACCAGCTCTAGAGACCAGAGGAACCCCAAAGCTCATCAGTATCATGTGACACCAAAGCCCAGTGTGAAACCCTGTGCCTGCATCTCCACCTGCTTCAGATACACCGAGAAACAGATCAAATTCAGGGAAAAGGGTTCCCACTCAAGTAATCTATGAGGTACTACAAAATGAGAGTGGAAAGAGTTGGATATAGACTTTCAGCTTAAGAGAATTAAACCTTTCAGAGAAAAATAACAGACTGCGAGGAGGAATAAAGCTTTTATAACTATCTTAAAGTAAGGTGGAGGAGAAAACTGTTTGTAATATAGTTATATTTTTCTGTCTGTCAGTTGTTATTATTGTATCAGTGACCCTAAAGTTTAAGTAAACCTATAGTTTAGAACACAAACTCTAGATTGTACTCAGTAATTCTGAGAAGGAGAGAATGGAGTTAAGTGCCAAAGGCCTCCCAGCATATGCTTGCCCCCATTCAAAGAATCCTGATGCTTAAATTTTAGGAGCTGAACCTGAGTGACTGTATTAGCTCCTGAAATTGTGTGATTATTTGTCTGGCAAACAATGTAAAGACTACTGTAAGGATTACATACAGAAAAGTAGGTTACATTTATCTTAAAAAAAAAGTATGCAGCGACATTAATGTAGTAGTTCCCTTTTCAACTGACATGTTAGAAGGAATAAACTGTTTTGATAAAACATTTCCCCAATGTGCTCAGGAAAGAGATCCAATGCATCTGATAAATTAAGTCAGCCATTTCCATATGGAACATAAACAAAGGCTTTTGTTATTTTTAATACATTTGACATACTTAAGATAGGAAACTATGATCTAGTTCTCCTTTTTTGTATTTTACAAAACTATAAATCAGTGGTATTCACTGATGGTCCTCAAGGGCTCCAAACAGTTCAAGTTTTTAAGATACCCCTAATGAATATGCATGATGCAGATATGCATGCCTGCTACTTCCATTGTATGCAAATGCATCTCATGCATATTCATTAAGAATATCCACTGTTTGTGGCCCTCAATATCTGGAAGTGAATGCAACAGCTAAAGATAATCACAAGCTAATTACTGTATTTCTTCATAGAGTGGCCTTATGCTGCATACCAGACTCTCATGGAAAGGTTCACCCCGATCTTTTCAATTCCATGTGAAGAAATTTGGGATGTTATTATTAGTATAAAGCATTGTTGCTCACCTGTAAAAGGTGTTGTAGACAGCAGGACAGATCAGGCACATACGCAAGTAACACAATTTGATAGTGCCAGGGGACAGAACTCAAAACTAAGCGTAATGTTCTGACTGTGCGCTGCCCTTCCCTCATGCTGCAGTCTCCTCATCTGTTTGGTTAGTTCCAAAGTTCTTGAATTAAGACAACGCTTGGGGAGATGGGATTGTGTGCTTGATTAATCCTGCTGTCTACAGAAAACACCTATTACAGGTGAGCAATAATATTTTTTCCATCAACAAGCAGGACTGAGTCAGACACACAAGTGGGTGGCTCCCAAACTTAGGGCTGCTCATGTCTTTTTGTATTGTTCTTCACCATGCCCAAACCTTTTATGATGTCATACAGGAAGAAAAATCATAGAAAACAAGATAAATTATTGTCATTCCCCTGTTTTTCTCATCTCAGTATTACTATCTTTTTTTTCTCAAAGCTATGCATAGACGAAGGAATCAGTAGTTCAATCAAACAAAGCCTTAGAGCTTATCCCAAAAAAATCCACATCACACTGGATAATTTGACTCAATACCCTGATTTATACAGGTAGGTGAGCCAGAAAACCCATTCATGTGAAAATATTCCTTGTTTGCCTTAAGTAAAATCTATGCAGCCGTGTTAATACAGTTTCTCCGTTTTCATCTGACATTTTAGAAGGAATAAACTGTTTTGTTAAAAACATTTCCCCAGTGTGCTTATGGAAGAGATTTAATTTGATGCAAAGGCTTTTGTTATTTTTAATAGATTTGTTATAGTGTAGATAGGAAGTTTAGGACTGCTCATATCTTTTTGTAGTGACCTATAGTTAGGAGAAACTTGCACTGAAAAAAATGTGAGCGTTGCCACTGCATACAGACAGATCGGCCAGCAGAGCTTGGCCAAAAGCAATGTCTTTAATTGTGTCTTGATCCAAGCAGCAATGCAAAGTAAAGATATGAAGGGAGAACCATGCGGCTTTTTTACAAATTGTGTCCAGTTAAGTGGATGTAAGGAGAGCTACCATATTTGCAGTGGCTCTAATTTGGTGAGATATTACTATAGAGTTAAGAATACCTATTTCTTCCTAACAGCATTGGATGCAGGATGCCAGCCAATCTGCTAAAGTTCTTTTGGCGACCGATTTAATTTATCTGATGCATCAAATCTCTTCCATAAGCATTCATGGTAGACAGCAGTCACACCCCCCTACCACTTATGGGTGGGCGTTTGGCCTTCCAGCGTAAAGGAGATGATTCTGAACTCGCTATCAGCACACACTAAAAAGAAATATGTGAGCTATGGGGGGGGGAGGCTTATGGGTCTTCTGTAACAAAGAGGGCATTGTAATAATCATGGGCCCGATATTCAAACAAATTTACACAGTTTACAGACCTATAAACTGTGCATATGCCGCTTCACGGTTAGTACCGCTGAATATCCACGATTATCTCTGCTACATGCCCCAATGCTAACCGCTTAACAATGGGGCATGCCGTGGGCATTCCGGGGGTGGCAGCAATTGCAGTGGTGATATTGGCACCGTGGGAGCTAACCTGGCAGCAGCTCAATATCGCCATTGCCTGGTTAGTTTCTGCGGGCTTGTGGGCTGTGCGGCGACCCCCGGATATTCAATGCCAAGGCCGCGTATGACCCTAGCATTGAACATCTGGGGTTAAAGGTTGGCGGCAACGGCTATGCGTCATTGAAGCGCATAGCTGCCCCAGAAGAATATTGGGCCCCATATGTTTAAGGCCAAGTAAATAGTTACTTCTATCAGAAAAGCAAAGCAGGAAGGCTGGATGAGGACTGTGGTAGAAACACACCTATCAGCCTTCGCATTCTTCATGAGGGCATTGGGCTTCTCAAGTCCTTCTCAAAATTTTATTGTGAGCAGGATTATGAAGGGTTGGGCTCACAAAAGCCCAAATGTCAGGAACAGCAGGATGCCTATTACTCATGAGTGCCTCCAGAAGCTATTTGGAGTCATAGAACACATATGTTATAATAAATATGAAACCAGATTGTTCAAATATGCATTTTCATTGGCCTTCTTCGGGGCTTTAAGGGTCAGTGAGTTTGTGCTGGGCTCAAAATGAGAAAAGAACCCAGCAGGGCTGCAATTATGCAAAGTGACTGTAGATAAACATGTGGCCATTTTAATTATTTGTAAGTCCAAAACTAACCAAGATGCAAAAGGCATTAGGGTTGCTTTGCAGAGAGTGAAATATGACCCAACATGCCTGGTGAAATGCCTCAAAAACTATTTGAAGAGCAATATGCCTTGTAGCGCTATATTAATAGTAGACCGCAGGGCCAAAGTACATTGTTGGAGCAAGAGAACAAATCCCCTTTAGCTAGATTTCAGTTTGTCAGTCACGAAACAAAGTACTGTGGCCTTGGGGCTTAACCCCATGCTGTTTATAACCCTCTCATTTAGAATTGGTGTGGCAACGACAGCTGTGGCCACTGGGCTGTCAAAAGGACAAATCATGGCTGTAGGCAGATGGTTGCGCCATAGGTACAAGCTTTACATTAGACCAGAATCTGTTCTCTGAAGGGCATTAAGTTAGGAAGGGCTGTTCTAATTTTCCAAACTTTTGCACCTCGGGTACACACAGAAAACAGCGAGAAGTATGGATATGTGGACTGGGCTCAAAGAAGGGCAGCGAACAGACTTTTGGGCACTAACCTGGAATTAAAATGTAAAGTGGCAATCGTGTGGATGGGACAACAAGTGATAAAGAGAAATTTGTACCAGCTCCCATGGACGGTAGTATTGAATTTGGGAGGCAAAGACTTGACCTCTCATTACAGCATGCACCTGGTGCAAAAGATTCAGAGAGACCTCATGGCACTAGCAGATATCTTTCTTGCAATATGTTGGGTTGGCCTCACCATATTCCCAGAAGAGTCTGGAGAGGAAAAGAACATATCTGGCAGTTGAAAAAACCTGGAGGAAAATTTTCAAATGTACGCTTACATTCATGACAGTCATTCAAGGTAAACACATTACACTCTGAGTCTTGTCCAGGGATGTTGGGGTTCACTTGTCAGATAAAGATCTAGACATTTTTCTGAATATGCTATAGGGGGCAGTTGAAGCATTAATCTTAAGGGACAGCCTCAACATAGCTGGATGGGGGGAGACCTTGATAAACAAGGATTCACTGAAACAGTCTGCGGTGTCCAAAAGGTCAGAGCACACAGCAGGAATAAAATAAGGCATCACCATCAGAGGGGTGTATGATTGATATCTATTATTAATACAAGATCTGAACCTAGATCTGAACCGAGCTCTGAACCTAATACAAGATCTGCTTCGTTGCCAGTTTCCAGGACTGTTGACTCCTAAGTTCACTATAGGCAGGAGCGGTGCATGGTAGGACCTGCTCGTCTATGGGGCAGGGCCGCAAAGTATTACAGCTAGGCCGGTTTGAAAAGAGGGGCAGATGCTTTGACAGCAGCTTGACCCAGTAGAGTTCATTATACTTCAACAGTCTGTATCCTTGTGGCTTTAGTACTGTGGGTTGAGATGTAAGCTGTCAGTCTGCTGTGTGTCTCGAATTGGGCCTGCTTGGTAAATAGTAAAGTCTGGTAAGTGAAATGAATTTGAACGTTAACTAAATATATTGGACCTGGCTATGCTGTGGCCTTCATATTCTCTGCACTGGTTAATTGTCCACTTTTCAGTGGCAATGTAAATAACAGATTTTAGCGAAGCCTGGAGTGGCATGGTTCTTATAAAATAGGACCAACTGACTGCCAAGCAATGGGGAGACATTATAGATGTCCATAACTGAGGCTATCTATTTCTTAAAATTGTGGCAAAGATAGTCTGATTGCTTTCCTGAGAATTTGAGGCTGAATCCCTGACGAAGCTGAATAGGCGAAACAGAAGCTTTTGTTGGGCAATTTCAGTAGGGTGTTCAAAGTATATAACAGGAAATTCTTCATGATAGTAGAAACAATTTGCTGCTCCTTTGGTATTTGAAAATTACAATGAAAGTGATGGTGTCCCGCTGCAGTGTAGACTGAAGTCTTTACAACGTCCAGATAAGTGAATCTTTGTTACTAGTATGGTATCGTGTACTATTAAATTGAGTATTTTACTTTTTCTTTTGTAGTGAGCTTGTGGGGGTTCTGCTTCCACACCCCTCTTAGGAGTTCTCCACAGGCAGCAACACAGCAATCTCATGCTCCAAACTGGCTGGTTCCAGAGCTAGTCACCAGAGTTCAGCCCAGCTTTTCCTTCCAGCTGTCAGTAAAACAAATCTTGAAATGAAGCAGCAACTAGTGCAGCAACTTTCCTTGCTGCACTAGTTTCAGCTAGTTTCCTTAACATTAATCTTGCTACAGAGCATACTCCTGTAGCTCACCGACCCCTAGAGTCTTCTTTCTTTTCCCAAACAGTCTTGGCCACAGCCTTTTCCAAAATGTCTAGCATTTATACTTCTTTAGCTGTTTCCCAAAACTAATTCAGCTGCAGAGCTTTTCCACATGCCACAAGCTTAAAGAAGAATATTCTCTCTTCTCATGTACTCCTGGCACAGTTCCTTGTCCGCAATTTACAGGTTCTTACTCTTACAGTGCACATCGCACTACCTTTCAGCAGCAGAGCACTTTCCTTGCAACACACTGCCACAGTAACATATAGTTTCAGCTTACTGTACCTGCAGCCTGCTTTTGTTCAGTAATCTTCCTCCCACTCCTCACAAAGGGGTTTTCTTTCTTCCCTACAACTCTGTCTCTCTCACAGAGGTTTCGGGTCATAGCCTCCTCCTTATGGAATACTGGAGGGTCCAAAATCTGCTTTATACTACATAGTTGATAAGTTTACCTGGCTGGTTCTCAATTACTGTGTAACCTTTGCTGCTGGGAGGGGGAAGGTGACTCCTTGCTGAGATTTTTGGGTCAATGCAGAAAGTCAGAGCTGCAGTCACATGCTATTAACTCTCTACACTTCTAAGCATGATAGCATGTGACTTCAGCACCGGCATGCCGAAAGGGGCACATATGCATAAGAACATAAGAACATAAACATAAGAACATAAGATATGGCATACTGGGTCAGACCAAGGTCCATCAAGCCCAGTATCCTGTTTCCAACAGTGACCAATCTAGGTCATACGTACCTAGCAGTTTCCCCAAAAGACACAGGTTCCACAATGCTTGTACTGGGTCAAGCACTGATATCCTGTGTCCCTTCTTTAATAATGGTCTATGGACCTTTCCTCCAGGAACTTGTCCAAACCTTTTTTAAACCGAGCTACACTAACAGCCTTTACTACATCCTCCGGTAACAAATTCCAGAGTTTGATTACACGTTGAGTGAAAAAATATTTTCTTTTATTAGTCTTCAATAGTTTACCCTGTAGCTTCATTGCATGTCCCCTAGTCTTTCTATATTCTGATAATGTAAACAATCGATCTACGTTTACCCGTTCCACTCCGTTCATTAATTTATAGACTTCTATCATATCTCCCCTCAGCCGTCTCTTTTCCAGGTTAAAGAGCCCTAACTTTTTTAGCCTTTCTTCATAGGAGTATCCTTCCATCCCCTTTACCATTTTGGTGGCTCTTCTCTGAACCTTTTCTAATAACTCTATATCCTTTTTAAGATACGGCGACCAGAATTGCACACAATATTCAAGGTGCGGTCTTACCATGGAACGATATAGAGGCATTATAATATCTTTTGTTTTATTTTCCATTCCTTTCCTTATGATACCTAGCATTCTATTTGCTCTCTTGCCCGCCGCTGCACACTGGGCCGAGGGTTTTAACATGTTATCCACAATGACGCCTAAATCTTTTTCCTGGGTGGTGGTTCCTAATGTGGAACCTTGCATTGTGTAACCATAGTTTGGGTTGTTCTTCCCTAGGTGCATAACTTTGCACTTGTCCACATTAAATTTCATCTGCCATTTTGATGCCCAGTCTTTCAATTTATCAAGATCCTCTTGCAATTTTCCACAATCCTCTTGGGTTTTAACAACTTTAAATAGTTTTGTGTCATCTGCAAATTTGATAACCTCACTCATTATTCCACTTTCCAGGTCATTTATGAATATGTCAAAAAGCAACGGACCCAGCACAGATGCCTGGGGTACACCACTATTCACCTTTCTCCATTGGGAAAATTGGCCATTTAGCTCAACCCTCTGCTTTCTATCTTTTAACCAGTTCTTGATCCACAGTAGTACACTGCCTCCTATCCCATGACTCTTTAGTTTTGCCAAAAGTCTCTGATGAGGGACCTTGTCAAAGGCTTTCTGAAAGTCCAGATACACAATATCAACCGACTCACCTTTGTCCACCTATTTATTCATAATGGTTAAAGTTAGGAACCAGGGCTCAAATCCCATTGCTGCTATATTTTAAATTGTGCTGAGTACTGGGGATAACAGAGTGATTTCCTCTCTACACATTCTGGATGTTTTTCAGCTAAAACATGCACTTTTCAGATGCCTGTTTGTCGCCATGCATGCCTCGGAGCTGATCTAAAGTTAGGCATGATGTCGGTTGTCCATGACATTTCTGTAATCAGATGGAGATGTCTTGGTACCTAGGAACACCTTAACCATCCCTCCAGGGGCCTGGGAATGCCCCAGCCATGCCTACTCCACGCCCTCGTTCAGAGTTGGACATCCTCACGCTGGGGACATTCCCAGAGTCTGCTTCTAAAATGGCTTTGGAGATGTTTCTATGCCCATTTTCAGATGTCCAAAGCATGAATAGGGATTCTAAAATTACACCCTATAGGCGCAATTACTCACAACAGCCATACATTTCCAATAAAGACGGGCAAATTATAAAAGCTCATACTTTGTGCTCGGCCCATACACTGCCCAAACCCCATCCCTTTGCTTGCTCACAATGATAGCATATGCCATCAAACCTACACGCATACTTACTGTATAACATAGCGCTAAGGTCATTTACTCATGTAAGTTGTCACTTATCCATGTAAATGATCAAAATACTAAGATTTTCTAATGTTACTGGTGTTTACATTTAAGTGGCTCTTATAGAATTGCCCCCTAAAGAGGTCATTCCAGAACACAAATAAGGGATTTGTGCGTGCAGCGGGACATTTCTGAAACACTGCTCTCGTGCATGTACATGGCGCTAGCACAAGGATCTCATAACGTGTCCAGAAAGGGCGGAACGGAGGCATGGTCAGCCATGGTGCCTGGACCATATGGATGATCGCAGTGTCACCAGGTGCCAGTGTAATAGGATAGCTATACATCAGCTGTGCCAGGCACTGAGAGACATGACTGATATTGTGCAAACATCCCCCAGATTGTGCCATGAGGCCTACATCCTTCCGCAGTCCAGGATCTATGCAAGCTGCAAGAGTGGTGATATATCTGGAGGCTGGCTATCTGGGTATGATGGCACAGGGATCCCCCCTCCCATGCCCACACAGGCCTGACCAGAGGAGCAGTGACACAAAGCAAACAATGGGAAAGCAGACAGGGTTGCCCCACAGATAGTGAATATATATAACATACATAGTAACATAGTAAATGACGGCAGATAAAGACCAGTATGATCCATCTAGTCTGCCCAGTAAGATGGCAAGAGTAGGTGCACCTGCGGCTCCATGCAGGTCACCCCTCCCCATGTCTTTGATAAGGGGTGAACCCACCTCTCCATGTAGGACACCCCTATTTGTTGAGAAATTAGGTAGTTAAGTTTATTTTGATTTTATCCTGTTGCTATAAAGGGATTCACTGTGTCTGTCCCGTGCCATTTTGAATTCTGTCACTGTATTTGCCCCCACCACTTCCATCGGGAGGGCGTTCCAAGCATCCACCACCCTTTCTGTGAAAAAGTATTTCCTGACATTGCCTTTCAATTTACCCCCTTGCAGCTTCATGTTATGTCCTCTAGTTTTACAGCTTCCCCATCTTTGGAAGAGGTTTGTTTGTTCATTAATTCTCTTTAAGTATTTAAAGGTCTGAATCACATCTCCCCTGTCCCTCCTCTCCTCCAGAGTGTACATATTTAGGTCTTCAAGTCTCTTCTCATAAGGCTTCTGACACAGGCTCCAAATCATTTTAGTCGCCTTCCTCTAACAGTTTCCAGTCTTTTTACATCCTTTGCGAGATATGGTCTCCAAAACTGAACACAGTATTCTAATTGAGGCCTCACCAGTGACTTATACAGTGGCATTAGTACCTCTTCCTTTCTGCTGGTATAAATCGACATATGCTACGATGGGAAAGGTGTAGCTGCTGTGAGAAATGCCAGTACCCAGATATGTCAGCATCAGATGCTATAGCCAGAAGGCCATACTACTACCACTACTAGTACAACTGATAATTTGTATAGCGCTACAAGGTGTATGCAGTGCTGCATAGACACACATAGAAGATGGTCCCTGCTCTGCATAGCTTACAATTTAGTCAAGACAGACAACACAGAAGCTGTGGAATGAAACATTTTGGGGGAATGGTAAGAAAACACAAGGGAGCATGGACGGATCAGATCCAAAAGCGGCAATGAAGAGATGAGTGCTAAGCCTTAATTTGAGAAAGGCCAGAGAAGCCTGACATACAGACTCAGGTAGTTTGTTCCAGGCATAAGGAGCAGCAAGGTGAAAGGAGCAAAGTCTGGAGTTGGCAGTAGAAGAGAAGGGCACAGACCGAAGCAATCTGACATACATGTTCATACATTCTCTTATACCATATTAGGGTGCACTGGGATTACCTAGCAATTTTCCGGGCACGTAGAAGATTGGTGCCCGGTTGCAGCAGCAGTCATTTCTCATTGGCATTTATGCCTAGTTTGCATTAGCAAATTACTGTCAGTGTGAACAGCAGCTTAGGAGATGCACGATTTTCCCAAGGGGCATGGAGTCCGTGGATACATTGCAAAGATGGGCAGCATCCAAAACGTGTAACTTTTCAGAATACGGTGGGCTATCCAAATCGTTTACCTGTGTCCGATAATATTGATGGTGGATATGTTTCTCCATTATATCATGTGGCCCGTGCCTGTACCTGTGTGTAGGCCGCACACCAGATGTGTGCACAGGCCGACTGAATAGCACTTTGCCTGTGCCATGCCGAACATGTCTTCCTCCCCAATTCCAGACCCGCAGGCAAGTCTAGACCCGCAGATGCGGAATTAGATTCAAACGGGGCACATTTTTATTTTAGACGTGACCGCAGCCCGAACATGCATACTATGGAATTGAGTTCCACGTGTATAAAAGTGATTTAAATACATTTAAAGAGATTTTAAACACATAAAATAATTTATTTATTTTATTTATTTAAAAGTATTTATATCCCGCTTTATCCTTGAATCAAAGCGGATTTCACTGCAAACCAATCAAGTAGGGTAGTGCGGGTGTGTCGGCATGCAGTGGATGTGAGGTAGTGTTCATGAGGGTGTGGATAGGAAAATTTTGATTTAGGGTGCGATATATATATGTTGAGCTATCTACATTGGTCTATATACATTTTAATATATACATGTAATATGTACATGTTGAGCTATCTACATTGGTCTATCTCCATTTTAATTAAGAATAATAGGATGTTGTTATGTTGTAGATGTCATGTCTTGTGTAACTCAGCTTCAGGGGCGGTTTGGGTGGATTGGTGGTCTTCATTGAATTGTTCAATGAATAGGATGGCTTTAAGTAGCTTCCGGAAATCTTTTATATCTGTTGTTGATTTTAGATTATCTGGGAGGGCATTCCAGATAGCAGGGGCAGCAAGGGAGAAGGCTCGCATGGATGTGGATTTGTTCGTTCTTGTGAATAGAGTAGGTGTTGGTATGTTGTTTTTGGTACTGTTTCTGTCTGGTCTTTTGTTTTGTTTTGGTTCCAATGAGTTCCTGTAGTATTCCTGCTGAAATGTTATTCTTAATTTTAAAGATGGTGATCGCTGATTTATATTTTGCCCGTGAGGAGATTGGTAGCCAGTGTAGATCTTGTAGTATTGGGGTTATATGGTCTTGTTTTCAATATGTCAGTTCTCTTGATATCAAAGGAAACAAAAAGCTGCATAAACTTTTTAAGTGATTCATTTCTTTTAAGGGTGTGGAGGACCTTTCCAGGTAGATTTTTAAAAGGTTTCATATAAAAAATGTAAAAAGGGACTCGAAGGGGGGCTGAGGTCTCAGGGAAAACTTTAGAGTGTGCGAACAGCTCTGAAAATACTGACAGTTTCAGAGGTGGTGTTTATGAACAAGAGAGAGACACTCAAGGTTAAACTGCATCTTGAAAGACAGGGAGCTTCTGTTTGCAGGAAGTTTGTCCTAATTAAATGTGAGCAATATGTTTGTGCTTGGCATGACCTACGTATAACAAGTAGATTAAAGCAAAAAGCGTGACGTAGAGTGATAAGAAAAAACTGTACAATGTGGCATTTTTTCCCTCATAAAAGAAGGAGTTGCAGCCAAGCTAATGAAGGGGGTTACAAGAGACTGTTCGGGTTTGTAAGTGTGAGACTTCCTCCCTAAAGCTTTAACAGACTTTGTTATAATTCTGTGTGTGTTTTGTTTTCATTTCTCACTTGCTTCTGAGACCTGAGAGATGGGAACCAAGAACCGAGGAAGGGTCCCTGTGCTTGTTGCCCCTGGTTAGGATTAGAAAACTCAAACAAAAGTAGGAAGCCTAGTGCCTGCCCCATGCAAACAAGAAGTCGGCATCGGGCGTTGAAGGGGGGGAGGCAAACAGCCCTGCAGCACCGAAGCTTTAAGGTAAGTGTTGTGGGGCTGTTTGAGGATATTGCTGCCACTGCAGGTGCAAGAGAGGGGTGACAGCGGTGGCAATTGGGGCCAGAGGGAGAGGGGGCACAAGGGATGAAGTTTGCCTAGGGCGCCTCATCTCCTTGCATCAGCCCTAAGCAGTACAGAGGAACTTCATAATTTTGTTGCTAGTAAAGAAGTCAATATGAGGGGTTCTCCACGCCCAGAAGTGGTTTGAAGGAGTAAATAGCCTGGAGTTTTAAGCAGCTGAAATGGAAAGGTTTTGCT